>VNJQ01000614.1:0-16661 GCA_008042515.1 Drosophila truncata | reverse complement strand
GTTAATTATATGTATAATTATTGTTCTAATTTTGATTATATATTCCTTACGTAAGTGTAATATAAGCAGGCAATTACAAGCCGTAACTTTCGAAGTCCGTACTCCAAATCTTTAAATGTAAAACTTAAAAACAACACTATATGTATGTAAAAAAAAAAAACCATTTCTAGTTGTTAGAATTTGATTAAAAAAAAAAAAACTGTACTCCTAAACCTTTGCTGGCCCTCGGCAGAATGTTCACACATGAACACGTATATATAAGTAAATTATGTAAAAGGATCAAGCCGCAGCACTGCACTATTTAGTGTCTGCATATATATATATATACATAACCGTTTCTCGAAACATAAAACATAATTATACCTGCGATGCAATGGGACCTCCTGCGAGTGGTCACCACATGTTTGTGTAGATAATGATATCGGGCAGCGGAAATTTCCCGCTTGTACCTGAGTGGTTTATCTAAAAATAAGTCTATGCGATATTCATGTTAGCCACCTAAGCTGAGACTTTACGAGAATAAAATTAGTTTGAAATTATAACTCAGCAAATGAAGACGTGTTTTATTTGGCACAGCTCTTTCATGGACATTGAAAATTTAATTAATTTAATTAATTAATTAAATAAATTTTCTGGATGCTTTCGTAAGGCGTTTTAAAAATTTGGGAACTCTCTTTTACTGTCCCTACTGCAGTTCACCGAGTGCACGCCGACTTTTTTTTTAATACAAAATTTATTGTTGCACTGGAAGCAAAGATCTTCGGCCGAATCCATAACGATCAAATTAATAACTGAAAATAAAACAAGAAAGGAAGCTAACTTCGGCTCGCCGAAGTTTATATACCCTTGCAGATTGCAATTGAAGTATAAAATTAAAAACGAAATTCTAAGATAACATTGAATGGCCGAATCTCAAATTTGATGAAAATATGTAGAGAAACAACTGAGTTATGATTTTTTTATTATTTCTCTGATTGTTCCTATGGCAGCTATAGGATATAGTCGTCCGATTTTCATGAAATTTAAATCGAAATTCTGGAATAATGATTAATGGGCAAATGTCAAAATTGGGGAAAATATATTGAAAACTGACAAAGTTATAATTTTTTTCGAAAATTTTACCGATCGTTCCTATGGCAGCTATATGATATAGTCGTCCGATCCGGCCCGTTCCGACTTATGTAGGCGTGAGAGCATATAGAAGACTACCTGCAAAGTTTCATTCAGATAGCTTCAAAACTGAGGGACTAGTTTGCGTATAATCGGACAGACGGACAGACGGACGGACAGACGGGCATGGCTAGATCGACTCGGCTGTTGATCCTGATCAAGAATATATATACTTTATAGGGTCGGAAATGTCTCCTTCACTGCGTTGCAAACTTCTGACTGAAATTATAATACCCTGCAAGGGTATAAAAATGTAGCTCGCTTCTCACAAAGCTTTCACTCTGCCACCCTCTCTCTTTGCTTATCGCTTCTCGCATCGCTTCGCTTCGCTTCTCGCTCCCACTCGGACATCAGCCTTATCCTTAGAAATCTCGCACTTTCCCCTTATTTGGAAGGAATCATTTCTTATTCCTCCCCACAAAAAAGGTAAAAAATCGGTGGCCAACAACTATAGAGGAATCTCTAAGTTGGCCATCCCTAAACTCTTCGAAAATATTATTACTCCACTAACTGACTCTAGAGTACTTATGTACGCGGATTATGTCAAGCTTTGTGTACAATATAAGGACGTCGCTTGCCAGTCTGATTTACAAACAGATCTTGAAAACTAAATCCTATATACTCTTAGTTTTGCGCCATTGTAAAACCTACTTTGAACTGCATGAACCCTTTAGAGTACTGTGTGCAAGTTTGTACTCATTAATCTCACATATAGATAGTCTTCCTAAACTAAAAACTTTAATCCTAACACACTTAGTACGCATGCAAGCAAGTCAGAACACCGGTAGTTTATTTCCTCGTATTCTTTTCTATACTTTCCATCGCGACTACTAATACCTAACCCCAACAGGCACGTGTCTGGTTTCATAAGGGCCACTTGAGTGTACTGACCGTAGTGCAACAACGTCTATACAAGTCAACATCATTAAGCTCATTACCTCTTAATAACTTTACAATTTCTACTTGCTTCCTCAAAGCATCTACATGGGCAATATTTACAGCAGGTCTATGCATAATTAAATAGTCGTAGTTCTCTAACTCAGGGACCATCTGGCAATCCTGGGATTTATTGCTTTTCTACTCAGGAGTTTGTACTAATGAATTACAGTCAGTAATTATTTTAAACGGCCTATGCTCGAGGTAAACTATAAAAACGGCGCGACGCATTTATTATTTCGAGTATTTATAACTCAAAACAATGTTATCGGGACTCTGCTGCCGTAGTTTTCCCGGAATAAAACGAAACAGGATGAATTTTTCCATCATCTTGCCGCTGCAATAAGATAGCTCCAAATCCGTGGGCACCGTGGGCATCAGTGTGGAGCTCGGTGTCCCGACCAGGACTGAAAATAGCTAAAACAGGTGGATCAGCTAAAGCATTCTTTAAGTTGTTAAACGAGCTCAATTATTTATAATTCAATGGTAAAGGACCTCCATTCTTAGACTACAACTGTCAATGGTTTAGTTATTCACGCAAATGATAGGACGAAACGTCTAAAATACGAAAATAATCCTAAAGGGAATAAAGGGAATGAACAGGAACAGGGAAAATTCTCAAGGCTTCTAAATGCGATTCACTGGGCTTTATTCCATATTTACTAACGGTGTATGCTAGGAACTCACACTCCTTTTTCAAAAACATTTCTTCTTATTTATTTCCCAATTGTTTTCGCTAATACGACCCAGAACTGTCATTTACTGTCTTTGTCGCAATAACTATATCATCCATATAAATTACTTAGCATTTCGTTCTTATAAAATCCGAAAATGTTTGAGATAAATCGTTGAAACATTGCAGGGACATTTTATAATCCAAATGGCATTCTCACGTACTCGTATTGTCCTTGAGGGGTGACAAAAACTGTAAACGGCATGGATTTCTCTTCAACTTCTATTTGACGAAATCCGTGATTAATATCAATCACCGAAAAACAACATTTTCCTTCTAAATACTTTAGGCAATCTTCAATATCAGGCAGAGGAAAATGATCTTTAACATACGTTTGTTTAAGCCGCGATAGTCAACGTACACTCGGATTTCACCAGACTTTTTCTTCACAAGGACTAAAGGTTATGAATAAGGTGAGGCACTAGGGCGTATAACATTCTTTTTAAGCAAATCATCAATGATTTCCACTACTTTGTCTCTCTATCATAGTAAAGAAAAAACGCCGCGGAGAACAGTAAAACGGAGTGGTATCGGTTAATCTTATGGACATCCGATATCTGGGTGCACTATTACAATCGTATAGATTACTAACATAATGAGATTGAATAACTTTTTTACACATATTTGCCACTTCCAACCCAAACTCAGTTATCTCAAATGAATCTTCCGGTTTTAAACCGGCCAAGAATCCTTGCGAATCGCTTTCATAACCGAAAATTTCTTCAGAATTCTCATTAGCTAAATATAAGTTTTGATTATGACTAAAATTTAAATTTTTACTAGGATTTTGAATTAACGTGTATGGCTTGTTTCTGCGATGAAAAGGGAAGGACTATTAGATTTATCAGTATCACTGTTATTTTTATAAACTAATTGAACATTCATTTTCTTAAGAGAATTTCGACCCACAGTTTTTAATACTAGATTTAGTGGATCTAGTATATTTAGTAGATCTAGTATCTACTAGATCTTGTAGAGCTGGATAACATTGTCCGATGATACGGGAAGCAGTTGATCTGGTGGAATATGTTCCCGGATCTGATCTAGTTGCTCCCTTAGTTGCTTGGGAGATACTAGTATCGGACTAATAGTTCGATGGCGAATGTCAGTGAGCACATTAGCTATTTCACTCTGCATCCGCTGCATTCCAGTTGCTACCAGAGTTAGTTGCGATGGCCATAAAAGCTTGCTGTAGGTGGTCACCTTGGTACTTGCCTCTTTCCTTATTGATCGTATCTATCTGGTACTCTAGAGTTTTGATACGGTCGTTGGTGGCTGAACTGCTCTTTCTGACTATATTTATCGTAGAATCCAAAATTGTTGTCTGATTTTTCAAGAGCATCATTAATACGTGGTCGTTGGACTTGACCTATTTTATCACTTTGGACATGTTGTCGGCATATCTTGAATCCAGAACGCCAAATAATGAGTTTGCCACATTTCCGACTAGATCGAGTGGTGATTTTCGCTGCCGGGAATGATTAATCAATTCATTTCCTGATTGTAACTCGCCGTGTATATGTTGAAGATGTTCATATACTGACTTACAGGCATTGACGTTTCGTAGTTCGGAACATTTGTGTTTCAGTTCCGCTATCCCAGCCGATAATATTTCCATGTCGCTCCAATATGGCTTCAAGTCGTAATATACAATTATCGTCCATTCTAAGATTGCCATCCTGAAAGTACCGAGTCGCTCGTAGAATATCCCATGCTTATTCGCAAACGGAGTTACGCTTACTGATTGCTGATTGCTAATGGAAGAATCAGTAGCATTGCCAGTAACGTTGGGAGGATCGGAAATGACATCTTCCTTTTTTGCGTAGGGATTGCTTCTGCCTGCGCTGCGTCATTCTTGGAGTTGTGCGGACGTTTTGTGGCTACTTCTTCTTTTAGTAAAGGTGTCAGGCGAGTGACTGGTCGTTTGAATGTGCCTGATGCCGTTTTCACGTCTACCACTCGGACTTGGTTATCTTTGCCTGGATATGTTTTTACTATTCGTCCCATGGTCCAGCTCATTACCGGTACGTTGTCTTCCTTTACTAGTAATAGTAATCCTTCTTTGACATTCTGCGCCATTGTTTTCCATTTGGTGTGCATTTGCAGTTCTTGCAGATATTCCATGGATTCCAGAATGATTGTTTGAGCCTGGATACTAATGCCCATCTTTTGAACAAAATTTTTTCCAGGTAGGGCAAGATAGTTGGCACCGACAAAGTTTGTTGCGTTGTTACAATGTTGTTACAAGAATCGTCGGCTAGGAATGCATCTGTCGTTAGATCGCTTACCAACTCCATTTGTACTGCTTTAGTGGCAAAACAGCAAGACACTGCAATATAAGCCTTATCTGGTCTTTTTTTCACGGATTTTATGATGATTCCAAATGGGCCCGCAGTAGTCGACTCCAGAGTTGAAGAACGGCTGAGCCTATGTCACTCAATCAGCCGCCAAATTCCCCATGATTTGTTGCATTAATTTGGGTCGTGCTCTTTTGAATCTGACACAACTGTGTATGATGCTCCTGGCCATTGTTTTGTCTTTAAGAATCCAATATTGCTGTCTAGCTATGGCTCTCAACGATTGGGCTCCGCAATGCATGTTCTCTTTATGCATCTCTCGTAGCAGCATCTTCACAATTGGATCATTGTATGGAAGCAAGATCTGATGCTTTGTGTTATATGGAAGGTTAGATTCTTCCAACCTCCCTCCGACTCTGATAAGTTCGTCATTTCCTATTATCAGAGACAAAGAGAAGTTGTTTACGTTCAACACCGAATTAAATTTTTTGAATGGTGCCTAAGATGTCCTAGCACTTAGTGTGGTTGTAGGAGCTCGGTTCTGTTTATTACAAAAGCGCATCATATATGCTACAATGCGTTGTAGTTTATGGAAGGAGTTGCTGTGGTTACAACTGTATAGTTCGTTTCCCAGTTGATCTTGACATGCCGGCAATCTTACTTGCTTCACTCGTCGTTCTAGATCACTGGGTGCGACGGTCGGTACTTTTGACCACTTGTCTCGAGAACCGTGCAGAAATAGAGGTCCGTACAGCCAGAGGTTGTGCTCTGCTAATTTGCTTGCAGCAATTCCTCTTGATAGTAGATCTGCTGGGTTATTCGCTGATGACACATGACGCCATTGAGATTGCTGTGACACAGCTTGAATATTTGCGATCCGATTTGCCGCAAACCGTGCCGTGGTATGATGATGCGGATGCATTTATCCAGGACAGGACTACAGTTGAATCAGTCTATAGATATCCAGACGCCTTTTCCTCGGGCATGCGTAAATCCTTCCTGACTCTATGGGTCAGTTCAGCTCCCAAAACTGCAGCACATAATTCTAGCCGCGGTAATGTCTCTTTAGCTGATGGCGCTACCCTCGACTTTGAGCAGAGCAACCGGACGGATACTTGATTAGTTAGTTGCTCCTACATAGACTGTGTCTAGGAATTTGCATTTTATTTAGTGCTTGTAAGTCAGCGCGATAATTTTTCCAGTCTAGCTGAAGGTGTTGAGGAAGCTCGTCGTCCCAACCCATCTTTAATTCCCAAAGTGTTTGCATGAACATCTTTGCTTTGACGAGAACGCGGGCAAATAATCCTAATGGATCGAATATTTGCGATGATTCTGAGCTGACCACCCGTTTGGTGATGGTTGAGGCTTCGCTTTTTTAGGATCTCCCACACAGCTGATCCTTTTGTGGCATTGTTGGAGTGTTTCGTCTAGCTCGACGTTAGAGACGATATCTTCTTGTGGAATTTGGGTTAATACTGCAGCGCTATTGGAGCACTACTTTCGGAGCTTGAATCCGGATGGCAGTAGTATTTTGTTTAATTCTTGTTGAATCTGGATGGCCTCTGGAATGCTGTCTGCTCCTGTGAGACAGTCGTCCACGTTAAAATCATGTTTGAGTACAGAGGATGGATGGATCTTGGCTTTCTCGGCCAGATAATCCAAGCATTTAGTAGCAAGGAATGGGGCTGATGTAGTACATCGAAGACTACCCGCAGTTTCGTGGTACTGCTTTCGGGTTTCAACACAAAGTGATGTGGGATGAAGTAGTGCTCCGATGGAGCGTTCATATTCCTCCATGAAATTGACATATTCCTTCCAGACTTCTGGTGCTGTTCGTCACTCTAATACCAAGAATCTGTTGGTTGCTGTTTTCTGAGATGCCCCCAGGGCTGAAGTTCCTTCAGAAAATGGAAGTTTTACAATAAATTTTCCATCAATTTCAACCTGTAGATTCGCTAAGCATGTCAATCCTTCCAGGTGTGTCAAAAATTGGATCTGCCAGGGTTACGTTGTTCGGACTTGGAATTGTGAGGAATTCAATTCATGAGCTGGCTGATCAGCTATGATATGTAGCAGCACAAAGGCTTCTACTTGTTGAGCAAAGTCGTTATGCATAGACTTCATAAGAACGTTTGCTCTGGCTCGGCTGGTTTTGGGATTGCCTCCAATACCCTCGATGCGTATTGATGCACCGTGGAGTTTTAGGGATAGCTTGGAGGCCATACGTTCAGAGATCAGATTTATTTGTGATCCTGAATCTAGTAAGGCTCTAAACGTGACCATTACTTGCTTTTACTAATACCTTGACTGTGGCCAGCAAATTGTAACTTCTGTTACTTGCTGCACCTACACACGGTAATTGAGGCTCTCTTGCTGCACCTGACGTAGCCTCAAGATGCCGCAATGTGTTTTTTTATCGCATTTAAAGCACGTACGGCCTCGGCAATCCTTTGCCTTGTGGTCGCTGCTGAAACAGTTAACACACAATTTTTGTCTTAGTACCCAATTGACTCGTTCGGGTATAGTTTTGTTGCGGAAATCATCACATTTGGAAAGCCAATGATTCCGTTTGCAGAATGGACAATTCGGTAGCCTTCCCGCGCTGGCCGAAGTGCATGTGGGCCCTTCTGTTCCTTTCTTGGTTGTTGACTGCGTCGTCCTGTTCCCAGTACTCTGCTTCGCTGGTCCAGGAAGCTTAGCATTGTGTCGAGACCTTGCAGTTCTCTTGACCCGTCTAACGATCGTTCGTAGAGGGCTCTATTTGCAAAATCCAGTTTTTGCTTGATGATGGCAATTATGATTGTATCCCAGCTAGATATATCAATGCCTAGTCCCTTTAATGATGCTAAAGACTCAATTGTTGTAACGTAAAACTCCTTTAAAGACTTTGGATCGTCATTGTTTGTATGGTGTTGCAGGAGACGATTGAGAATCGTGTCTGCTACATGGCGGGGATTGTTGTACACATCAGAGATCTGCAACGGGTATGATCGAATCACTCAATTCAACTCACTTCACTCAGCCGAAATTTGATCGTTCATGATGCATACCCGAAGCAAAAGCCGAAAGACTAATCAGGCACGATCAAACATTTTGATTGAATGTTCGTGCATCTGATTGGATCGCTTCGGAACGATCAAAACGATCATTTTGAGCTTCGTGAACGAGTACTTAGAACGATCGTAGCTAAGAGCGCGTCGTCCCGAACACAGCATGAATGTTTTGATTTTTGTGTGTATTGCGCAGGGATTAATCGTGCAGTACTCGAGTTGATCGGTCCGAAATGAGCATGAATGTATTGATTTTGTATGTGTGTGTTTTTTTTATTTTATTATTATTTTGATTTATTGCTGTTTATTAACTAATTAACAAAATTAAAATTAACAGTTCTTCAAAACATAAAAATTATGACTTCTTAATTATAGTTAATAAACACCTTATTACATAATCAATAAAACTAAAAATATCAGATCTTCATGATCACAATGTTTAATATATGTGGTTTTTGAGGTTTTTATTCAAGTTTTGTACCATAATTTTTATAGTAAGAGTTTAAAAACAACAAGCCATCAACTGAACGTGGCTGTAGTCTATTTCTTGAAAACGATCGTTCGGCCGCGGCACTGCTAGCTGAGATTGAATGTATTTGGATTGCTAGCTTTGACAACATGGGGTACTTGACCTGATTAGTTCGCCACCATTCCATCAAATGAAAATTGTCATCCATGCCAACTAACTCCTTACAATATTTATCAAATTCTTCTTCAGGTGTTTCTGGAGTTTTTATAGACGGCTTAATCAAATTTGAAAAAAAGAACGCATCGCTGTTCATATTCAACGACGAAGCCTGGGAGATCGAGTTAGAATTCTCTTCGACAACTGTTACATCGAAAGAAAAATTCGATGTCGAAGTAGATAATGGTGTGGATATACAAGAAGAACCACCTTCTGCATGAAATTCAGCGTAGGAGTTATTGATTATGCGAGATACGCAAAACTCTTTAATATTTATGACATCATCTTTCTGCATGCTTATAGCCGGTGGGTATAAAAATAATGCAGCCTTATGCCACATATCCAAATTTGCAACCCAAATCTCATCAATTTTTTCATAAATATTTTTTTTTTAAATCGAAATTGACTCGATATCTTCTGCGTTTGGCTTGCAAAGGGTTTTTATTTTTAAAATGGGTGGCATTACATAGCATAAAGACGGAGAGCTGCAAATTTGCAGTTTTTTAAATATAATTTCGAAGCTCTCACACATTTCAAGTAAAGCTGAAGCGGTGTTTATATTTATACCCAACAATAGCTGAATATGATCATTATTTTTTAATTCGTTGTTGATTTCGCCCCAATTTTCAATAATGGACTTTAGCATTTTGTAATGCGAGTTCCACCTAGTTGGGCACTGGCTTTTTAATGTACTTTTCAGTAAGTGCTGCAAATTGGCTTTCTTAAAATATTTTACAAGTTTTTTACACGACTCTAAGACACCTGTAGGTTCGGTAGTGCCAAGAAAGGATTTTTCCAAAATTAATTAAGGCGAATATTTGTCTCTAACGCTTTTACCATATTGGATCCCCTATCAGTAACAAATTTGATATTATCTATATTTGAAACATTGAATTCTAGAAAGAGACTCTCAAGTTTTTTACGTATATTGTCGCCTGTTGACCTATTAAAATCCATTGATTTCATGCCCAGAACAATATCATAAAAATGCTTATCTTTTTGATAATGAAACGGTACTCCAAGAAAGTTGCGCTTGATGTAATTATCGGTCCACATATCGATTGTTGCTGAGGCTCCACCGTTGCTCACAATGCTGCTTATTTCCTCTTGAAGCTCTGTCTTTTTTTCGCTCGCGCACTTTTGAATTTTCCGGGAAATGGTTGTAGGATCTGGAAGCAAATCTTTTACGTCCACGTGTTCCCCATAAGTAGCCCCAATCTTGATAAAAAACTTTACTAGTTTTAGAAATCCAGCTCCTTGCACTGCTGTAAATGGTCGGCAGTCTTCAACAATCCATGATGTGCATTTATCGATGGCCTCTGCTTTGTCCAAAGGTGTCACAGTTTTTACCGTTGGCGTCTGCTTAAGTTCTTTGCAGCAGCTATGTCGCATTAAATTTGATGTCTGGCTTGCAGTGTACTTTAATACTTTTGAGCAAGTTCTGCAATACACAAAGCCTGCCAATATATTTTTGTCTGGCTTCACAATTTCGCTTAAAATGTTCCACACAAAGCTTCGGCCTTTGCGTTGGCCAACCAATGTGTAATTGTAGTTGTAGGATCTGGAAGCAAATCTTTTACGTCCACGTGTTCCCCATAAGTAGCCCCAATCTTGATAAAAAACTTTACTAGTTTTAGAAATCCAGCTCCTTGCACTGCTGTAAATGGTCGGCAGTCTTCAACAATCCATGATGTGCATTTATCGATGGCCTCTGCTTTGTCCAAAGGTGTCACAGTTTTTACCGTTGGCGTCTGCTTAAGTTCTTTGCAGCAGCTATGTCGCATTAAATTTGATGTCTGGCTTGCAGTGTACTTTAATACTTTTGAGCAAGTTCTGCAATACACAAAGCCTGTCAATATATTTTTGTCTGGCTTCACAATTTCGCTTAAAATGTTCCACACAAAGCTTCGGCCTTTGCGTTGGCCAACCAATGTGTAATTTCCATGTTTAATTTCATCAGAAATTTTATTTAAGTCCATCGCCAAAAATTGCAAACAACGCGTGCCGGTCAACTGACTAGAACTGACATATGTCTTCGGACGATCACACACGATCAGCTCAGTGCTTATGAACGATCGTGAACGAACATACGCATGTAGCGAGCGATCGCTACGATCAAACATACTCTATACATGCATGTGCCCTACGATCATTCCAATCAGCTGATTCGAACGGGCCGTTTATTTACGATACGAGTAAATGATCGGATACTACGCGTTAACGTATTACTCGTTGCAGATCTCTGGTACACATCAACCAATATCTCCCATGCGCTCATGTAATTTTCCTTTTTAAGATCAATATGCCTTAATAATCTTTCTGCTTCTCCAGTGACTGTGGTTTAGAGGTAACACATCTTTCTGACTGTGGGCATGTTAGTATCATGAAACATGGATTTCAATAAATCAAAGAATTGAGTCCATTTGAGTAGATCCCCATCGGGATGCTTACTTTGGGCAGATGTACATCTTCATTGTTTGATGCGTTTGTTTGCGATACCCTCCCCTGACCGGGTCTTCGAATTCTTCATGAACCGAAAAGTGGATGTCTTGATATTGAGACCATAGTGCGCTTATGGAATCCCTTGTAATAGCCCTGCCAGTCTCTGAGTATTCTTTCAGAGCCCGTTTGATGGAATCGGCTTTCGCCCTTTGTCGCCGACATGCTGATATCAGCTTGCTAGCAGGTTGCAGTATACTTGCAGCTTCTGCATTTCCAGGGGCATTGCTCAAAGTTGTCCTTACTATACAGGGGCTTTGCTCGAGGTTTAAGCCATGTTATCTGTTATGATGGTTCTGTACGACAGTCACGACAGTTTACGTAGAACTTTAAATATTCAGGAGTTCTATATATTTCTGGAATATTTTTGTCATTATCCGCAAATCAATTCCACTGTTCATCGATTGCGGCCAACTTTGTTTGATAATACGTTGGATTTTGCTTTCTATGAATCCGCTGAATCTTTTTTGAAGTTGCGGATGAGCTTCGAGATCTCTTGACTGATTTGTTCCTGCAAGTCTAACGCCTCTGTGACTGCTTGCTCCTCCTTGCTAGGCATATTGAAAGTTGTTTTTATATTCCTGCCCGTTGGGAGTGTTTTATTTGCTTGGACAGCTGGATACGCTACTGTTCGCAACCGTGGTGTGATCGAAAGAATAAACAAATGGTCAATAGCCTTGGAGGATTTCTAGAATTGGGAGTTCTAGAAAAGGATTGTTCGTCAACGTTTATTTTAGCTGATTGTGTTCTCACCAAATGGTTATGGCAACAGTGACAATTGCGGAAGATTCCCAAGAGTTACGGAATCTTTCCTGCAGGTTAACATTACGTCGAGGTCACCAAAGTGCATGTTGCATGTTGCTGTGACTGAAGAGTTATTACATATTTTGTGCTGTGTCTGGAATATTATTGTTTATAACTAAATACTGGTGCGACTGAACACAACGTTTCCATGGCTTTCCTCCATGTGGTGTTCCCTGGATGCCGAACACCGAAATCGAGCGGCGTCTTGTAATGGTACAGGGTTTGCTACTGTCGGGACACCCGACAATATGTCCATCTTGCTTAAGATGATATTTCCGATATTTAAAGCCATTTTTAAGCCATCAATCGGCAGATGGTTGAAAATAAACAATCAGAAATACTGCCTTCGTCTGAAGGAGAAATGGTTTGCGGAGAATGGGAAAGGGTCGCATTAAGTGTACAGAAAAGTTGCCTAGATCTGCACAGCGGGGCCATAGAACTCCGAGACTATGTAGTCCAGAGTTCCAAAAGAAAGGAAATGCAGCTTTTCTTTAGTATGGCATTTTGTAGTTGGCAGACAAATCCTTTGGAATTCTGGATCTCACAAATATCAACTATGCCCTTGGCAACGAAGGTGGCATTAAGTTGCCTGATCACACCTGGTAGTTCGGTTTCATCTGAACGGTTGACTATATCTATATATATAAAACTGCTCAATAAAAACTAAGAATTAACGCCCAACCGAATTCACTTAAATGACCATATTAAATTTTTTTACCATTCATTTCTTATAACACTAAACTGATTTGCTAAGAATTATTTTGGCATAAATATGCCCCTATTTTTTCAGTGAAAAAAACCCCTAATTTCTATAAAAAAATCTGGATGCTAAACGCGTTAATCAATCGATGATTTTTTGCCAAAATTTAGTCCTTCACATAATTTAGTCCTGCATTTAGAGCTGTTGATATGTAAAGCATTAGCATGGCACCATGCTTGGAAGTTTTCAAGATCCGATTGTAAGTCTGATTGGCATGAACTATCCCTATACTGCAAGCAAAGTTTAACATCAGCGTACATGAGTACTCTATAGTTACATGCATCTGATTTGCAACCTTTTTTGTGGAGAGGATTTGTGATTCCCTCCAAATAAGGGGAAATTCTAATGATTCTAAAGATAAGGTAAACAATTTAAGATGAGTGCATGGCACTGTAAGAAATATCCACGGCGGTTGCCATGTAAGAGCACATGAAAAGATCGGACCTATTAATTTAAGATATTAGAGTGTTTAGCCTCTGATAGTCAGCCTTTCAGAAACAGCGGACTTTCTTTATTCTTCTACCATATGAAGTTTCTAACACTGTCCCAGTATCGAGAGTCACTCCGAAAGTTGGATGGTAAGAATCTTCAGGCTGCGTTATTGGAGGAACTCTGATTAGGTTTACACTTGCAGTATCGGATACAAAGCATATATCCTGTAAGCGGCTTAAAGAATTAAATACGCGGTTAACTTGAGACAAAGATATATCAAGCAAGCCATTAATGAGATCGTGCTGTGCCGTATTCTGAGCCCCAGGTATATTGAAGTCACCCAGAGTCACTAATTGGTCCATATCAGAAAGTTGGATCTTCGGAACATAGAGGAATGAAGGAGGTAATACTACCTGTAAAAGATAGTTTCACGCAAATAAATTCAAGTTAAGTTATTAATATTTGCGTGGAGAAATTGCAATTCTAGCGCTGTTCGTTTACTACATCTTTTGTCACCAAAAGAGTCCATACGAATGCTGCACTTTTTACTTTTCAAAACCTTTTCTACAAGCAAAATGTTCTTTTTTTTTTGTTTAATTTCATATAGTTTTCATTGCAATTTTTTTTTTATGTACAGTAGTGTTAGCTTATGATGGGTATGAGTGGAATGGAATGAGTGCATTATTTTTAATGACACTACACTACTGTATACCGTAAAGCACAGTATTCAGACATTAAAACAGTGACCTCTATATTTACTAGTTATGACAGCAATCTGGGGAACCTGTACAAGGACATCGCTTAATTAAACATGGGTTCTAATTAGCTAGGATGGAGAGCTGTAAAAACATCGATATTGACCCCACTCGATGATTTCTAAACCATCGATAGTTTCGATAGTATCAATCGAATTCTTGTTTTTTTTTATTTTTTAAGTCCATTTTCTTTAAATGTTTTAAATTGTTAATGTTAAAAATTTTAAATTGTATACAAAACCATAAAAGGGTTAAAATGAACATTTATTTTAATTTATTAAAGATAAAACTGTAAAATAATTGAGCCCAATATTAAAAACCTCATATAATATTAATTTATTTTACAAATTTTCTTAAGACACGTACTAAAAGACATTTAAAATCAAATAGTTTTTTTATTTTTTAAGTTAAATTTAAGAGAAAACTATACAAAAAAGGTGCCAACTTTATTGTATACCCTTGCAGATAAAAATTGAATTATAAAATAAAAAGTAAAATTGTGAAATATTAAAAAAAAATATAAATCTCACATTGGATAAAAATACATATGTCGAAAAACATCCAATTTCTAATTTTTATACCCTTGCAGGGTATTATAATTTCAGTCAGAAGTTTGCAACGCAGTGAAGGAGACATTTCCGACCCTATAAAGTATATATATTCTTGATCATGATCAACAGGCGAGTCGATCTAGCCATGTCCATCTGTCCGTCCGTCTGTCCGATTATACGCAAACTAGTCCCTCAGTTTTGAAGCTATCTGAATGAAACTTTGCAGGTAGACTTCTATGTGCTCTCACTCTTACACAATTCGGAACGGGCCGGATCAAACAACTATATCATATAGCTGCCATAGGAACGATCGAAAAAATTGTTGAAAAGAAATCAGTTTTCAACATATAATCACCAAAGTTGATATTTGGCCATTATTAAATTTCATTAAAATCGGACGACTATATCTTATAGCTGCCATTGGAAAAGTCGAGAACAGTAGGAACAATCGGCAAACTTTTCGAAAAAAAAAAATTATAACTTCGCTGTTTCTCAACATATTTTAATCAAACTTTAGCTTTGGTCACTTAATATTATTCCAGAATTTTGATTTAAATTTTATGACAATAGGACTACTATATCCTATAGCTTCCATAGGAACAATCAGGGAAATAATAAAAAAAATCATAACTTCCATGTTTCTCAACATATCTTCATCACTTAATATTATTCCGGAATTTCGATTTAAATTTCATAAAAGTCGAACGACTATATCTTATAGCTGTCATAACATAGAAATAATAGAACAAATCATAACTCGGTTGTTTCTCAACTTATTTTCATCAAATTTGAGATTCGATGTTATCTTAGAATTTCGTTTTTAATTACATAGTTCAACTGTAATCTGCAAGGGTAAATAAACTTCGGTAAGCCGAGGTTAGCTTCCCTTCTTGTTTCTATTATTTTCCTGATTGTTCCAATGACAACTTGTGAGTGAGAGTATATACAATACATAGAAGACTAACTGCTAAGTTTCATTCAGATAGCTTTAAGACTGAGGGACTAATTTGTGTAGAGACGGACAGACGGACAAGGCTAGAATGACGAGGCTTTTGTTGCTGATCAATAATATATGTATGTACTTGATAGGGTCGGAGATGTCTCCTGCACTGGGATGCAAACTTCCGACTGAATTCATAATTTTTATTATTCTCTTTCAGGTCCTCCCCTCAAATTAATACAATAGCCCAAATCCCACAAAAAATGTTATTTGCCCCTGCCTTAATTTAATTATACGCAGATAGAAAAATCCGGGATATTGTTGCCGAAATTACTCCCAAATGGGAATGATTTTTGATTGAGTACGGGTTTTCTTATAATAAGTATGAAACCACTTATTTTTTTCAATCCCAAAATTCTTGACCAAACCCCGACCATTCTTAGATATTTTAATCCCAATATTCTTGATTTAATCCTGACTATTCTAAGATAATTTAATCCCAAAAAATGCATGATTTAATCCCGACCATTCTAAAATAATTTAATCCCAAAAAATTCTTGATTTAATCCCGACCATTCTAAGATAATTTAATCCCAAAAAATTCTTATTTAATCTCGACCATTCTAAAATAATTTAATCCCAAAAATGATTGATTAAATTTCGATTATTCTTAAAAATGTTGTTCCCAAGAATTCTTAATTTAATCTCTACAATTCTTCAAAATTGTAATCCCAAATTGATTTTATTTTGATTTGTGCTTACATTTTAATTAAAATTATAGTTGTTATCAAGTTTTAAAATTAATATTAATTTTAAGTAAATTTAATCTTATCTCTATACTTATAATTGAAATATTTACAGATATTTTGTTCTTATATATGTGTTTTTTAATTTTAATTAAATTTAATCTTATCTCCATACATATAATTAAAATATTTACAGATATTTTGTTCTTATATATGTGTTTCCATTGTTTAAGGGATATATACATATGTAATGGGGGTGTATTAAATGTGCCTATATCTAAAATGACATTCCTGTCAATTAAA
>VNJQ01000610.1:0-11851 GCA_008042515.1 Drosophila truncata | reverse complement strand
AAAAATTACGTGTAAAAAGAAGAATTTACTCCATTCCATTCCGTTTCTTGTCAGATTTCGAACTACTTTTAAATAAATTATGGTTAACGAAAGCATTTTCCTAATCGGCAAGCTTAGCCCAGATTCTGACAAGGGTGTTAAGCCGAACCCTGAAGGATAGCGTTCACGGCATCTCGCAAAATTTGGTTGCTACTTGGTCAGATCAGCACATTCGTGTTAGACCAATTCAGCACTTAAGATCCCAAATATTGCGCCTTCGTGAGAAATTCTGAAATGTATTTTAGAGGTACAAGACGAATTTTTGAACAAATAAAGTATATTTATTTTTTTTAAATGAATTGCATGTTTCTTTTTTTTCTAATGCAAAAAATGTTGTCGACTTTTTGCCCACAAATTGGCAAATTTTGTGGCGCTCACAGTTTTAATGGTAGATAAAGGATTTTAGTCCCAATATTTTTAATAGATTTTGCATTAATATCTTTAAAAATTAATTCATATTTCCACAATATGAATTTTTTAAATATTCAGCCTTCGGGAATTTCATGAACTACCCCAAAGCTGTGAGAGAAGTTCACCAAAGTTCAAAACATGGGTAATTTTTGGGGTACTGTCAAAGTATAAAATCAAGTCTACGGCATCTAGATAAACATAAAATATGCGCAAAAAACTTTAAAGCCATTGCGCACCGCCTAAAACCCATTTTTTTTTAACTTTTTCTTTTTATTATGTATTAAGGGAACCAAAAGGCATTTTATTAGAGGGTGAGAGTATGGCCTTAAAAATTTCATACAAAATAAGTCCGCCCTAATGTACATATACTGCAAGCACGCACTGTACTTGAAACACTGATCCACCGACACACCGTATATGCAGATGCATATCAACCTGTAACTCTCTCAATTATTAATGAGACTCGTAATTAACTGCACTTGGCGGAGTTGCATATACATATAAATCATTTTGATTTAAGCTTAATCGAATAACGAGATTGCAGATTATGATAGGTGGGGGGTAAGGAAAACTAGTTGCCGGGAATTTCATGCTGAATGGTTGGTGTGATGGAAGGAAGGAAAAAAGCCGCCACAAAAAATGCTTTGTATGCGGGCTTAATCGTCGCGTGCAATCTGGATGGCTAATTAGCGGTGAGCGATCGGGGCGCGTGTGTAATAAGTTATATTACTAATAACTATCTTTGATATGCTGTCACCTGGCAGGTGACTGACTAAGGGTGGGAGCGCCTTCCCCGTGAGCCCGTCGCACATGAATCAGATTTTCCCTGACGGTTCCTAAGACCGCATCAATTTTCAAACTTAGCCCCGATCTATTGTGTGTACTATCCATCAATTAAAGAACGCTGCCGATGACAAACCTCCGCCGATTTCGAACAACTTAATGCCGGTGTTAAGGAGTTTGCCTTTTCCGCTGAGCGATCGGTCGTCACACAATGGCACATGACAAATTATAGACAGCCGAATCTCTAACCAAACATAACGCGATATTAGTCCCATTGAAATCGGGGCACAACACATTAACTCTTTGATATTGACCAACCTCAGCTGTTTCCTCTTTCAAAGCAAGAGCAGCCGCAACGCCCACGAAGCTATCATCAAAAATTATTGTATTTTGCATGCATATATAAGTCAATCAGACAATCATTCAAAATAAGCTAAACGAAATCCGTCGAATTATGTATCTGTGAAATATTTTCAAAGCAAACAATCGGAGGTTATAAAAAAAATATATATGGTTTCAATTTTATCGTTACTACACACTCGAAAAAAAAAATAACTCAAGGAAATAAAATTCAGCAAATCATTTTCCTTATTATTTCTCTGCCTTTTGAGTGGCCATAAAATGGGTTTTATTTATTTCTATTTATGTACATTTATGAGCTGGCCAATTAATTTATGCAAACTATGCGGAATGCCAGATGATAATTGCCGCCGATTTAGTCAGATATTTCGGATTTCATCTCCAAGATGCTGATTATGATCGCCTTTGCTCATAACTCACGCCCCGATCTCGAATTAAACGCCATTGTTCCATATTGACTTTTACGACCCTTTTGTCGCACGATGACGACGGAGGGAGGGAGGACGGACTAAAACACAGCTGGCCGCGACAGAGAGTTTAATTTTTGGTACATATTCCGTTTTGGTTTATGGCGCTCTGAGATTTGAATAACAAATCGAAATGTTGACATATGTTTGCCATTGTTGGCATTGTTGTTGGGCTCCCCTCGGGCCAGCAAATGATTTAGCATCGAAGGGTATATAGATTTCGAATGCTCTTTATTGCTTATCTACCTACCGGTTTGCTCTATAGGATAGAAAGAAGATCTGCTTGTGAAAGTCACTATCTGGCGGAAAAAGGGGGAGAGAAAGCTTTATTGAGCTGTTTTTGGATTAATGTGTTGCTGATTAGGTCTTAATGATGGGCTTTATCTTTTGCCTGAATTAAAAAAGAGGTCAAATACATTGACGTACTAGGAAAATCATTAAACGAAAGTGCGAATTGAAGCGTTATGTATCTGAATTCCTAAAAACAGGATTTGTTATCAAAAACAATTTTAATCAATTAATTCTATTGTGATTTTAAAAACTTCATTTTTATTTTATAAAATATTCCAAAATGAATATAAGAAAAGTTTTCCTAATTTATTCTTATTTTGTTTACTTACAGCGCCCTGCCCACAGCTCGTCCCCGCTCCACGGAGTCGGCGAATTCCAGCGAGCGCTGCCCCTCGCATGATTCCAACTCGTCCGACAATGGCGGCGGTGGCGGTGGTGGTGGCTCCGGCAGTGGCGGTGCAGTGGGCCAGCGCTTGGATGCTGCCGCCATGTCCGCCGGCATGATGCCCGGCCCCTCCCTACATCCAACATTCCCGGCTGTGCCGCAATCTCTACCCGCCCAGCCGCCCTCCATGGAGGCATACCTGCACATGGTGGCAGCGGCCGCCCAGCAATATGGATTCCCGCTGGCGGCAGCTGCAGCGGCGGGGGCGGGGCCACGCCTACCTTTGCCACTGCCCAACGAGGCGGCTGCTCCGTTCAAACTTCCTCCGCAAGCCTCACCGACTGCATCATCGAGCAACCACTCGGAGGCTCTGGATTTTCGCACTAATCTTTATGGTCGGGCGGAATCGGCAGAGCCCCCAGCCTCGGAGGGCGAGGAAGAGGACTTCGACGATGGCGCCAACAATCCCCTTGATCTCTCTGTGGGCACCCGGAAGCGTGGCCACGACTCGGAGCCTCAGCTGCTGGGTCACATTCAGGTGAAGAAGATGTTCAAGTCGGATAGTCCGCCCGCGAATCCTGGACCTGCCACACCCACAGCCAGCCAGTTGTTGCCAGGAGTGAATCCATATTTGGCGGCAGTGGCAGCGGCCAATATTTTCCGAGCGGGACAATTTCCAGACTGGAATGGCAAGAGTGATCTGGTTGTGGACCCCTTGGAGAAGATGTCCGACATTGTAAAAGGAGGAGGAGGAGGAGGAGGAGCAGGATCGGGTGGCATGAGCAGCAAGGAGAAAATGCACTCGTCCTCCAAGGCCACGCCACCACAAGCAGCAGCAGCAACAGCACCACCGCCAAAGAGTCCCGTTCAGTCGGCAGCCAGCCATCAGAGTTCCGAGTCTGGAGGAGCTGGAAGTGGCAGCGGGGGAGTGACCAAGGCCAGGCACAACATTTGGCAGTCGCACTGGCAGAACAAGGGAGTGGCCAGCTCCGTGTTTCGGTGTGTGTGGTGCAAGCAGAGTTTCCCCACCTTGGAGGCCCTCACCACCCACATGAAGGACAGCAAGCACTGCGGGGTTAATGTGCCGCCCTTCGGCAATCTGCCGAGTAACAATCCCCAGCAGCAGCATCATCAGCACCATCAGCATCCAGCTCCTCCGCCGCCACCACAGAATCACAGTCTGAGGAAGCAGGGTGGCTCCGGCAGCGGCTCGAACCACTCACCATCTGCGAACGTAAAGAATGCCTTCCAGTATCGGGGAGACCCGCCCACGCCGCTGCCCAGGAAATTGGTCCGCGGCCAGAATGTTTGGTTGGGCAAGGGCGTGGAGCAGGCCATGCAGATCCTCAAGTGCATGCGATGTGGCGAGAGCTTCCGTTCCCTCGGAGAAATGACCAAGCACATGCAGGAGACGCAGCACTACACGAATATTCTCTCCCAGGAGCAGAGCATCTCCATAAAGTCGGCCAATTCCAACTCCAATTCGGATGCCAAGGAGAGCCAGAATAGCCTGAGTTCCGAGGAGAGTCGAACCCTGAGTGCCGTGCTTACCTGCAAGGTGTGCGACAAGGCCTTCAGCTCCCTGGGGGATCTGAGCAACCACATGGCCAAAAATAATCATTATGCTGAACCCCTGTTGCAGTCCGCTGGAGCGCGCAAGCGACCGGCGCCCAAGAAGCGCGAGAAGTCTCTGCCGGTGAGGAAACTCCTTGAAATGAAGGGTGGAGCATCGAACCAGGAGGATCTGGCAGCCGAAAAGTCCGCAGTGCAAGGAAAACCCGGCTTGGGACCCGGTGGCGGTGATAAAAACGATGCTGCTTTGTTTGCCGAACGCATGAGGCAGTACATAACGGGCGTGAAATCACCCGAAGAAATGGCCAAAGTGGCGGCTGCTCAACTTCTCGCCAAAAATAAGTCCCCGGAGCTGGTGGAACAGAAGAATGGCGGCGCCAAGGCTGCTCCAGGGGCGTCCTCCGTGCTAAGTGCCATCGAGCAGATGTTCACCACCAGCTTCGACACACCGCCCAGACACGCCAGCCTGCCAGCCAGTAGTCCCTCCAACTCATCCACCAAAAACACATCGCCAGTGGCCTCCAGCATTTTGAAGCGCCTGGGAATCGACGAGACTGTGGACTACAACAAGCCTCTCATTGACACCAATGATCCGTATTACCAGCACTACAGGTACACCAGCAGCGAGCGGAGCGGCAGCGAGTGCAGTGCAGAGGCCAGGCCGCGGTTGGACGCTCCTCCCACTCCCGAAAAGCAGCATCCGGCGGGGTTGGAGGAGGAACCCTCCAAACCTGTGATCAAGCAAGAAAGGGAGCACACAGAGCCCGCCGAGTCCATCAAAATGGAGATCAAGTCTGAGGTGGAAGGGGACGAGCAGCCGATTGAGGCTGACGAGCCTTCCAAAATGGAGACCACATTGGTGAATGGCACCGCTGCCATCAACAACAATAATAATAATAATAATAATGTGGAAAGGAGCTCACCAAAGACACCCTCATCGTCGGCGGCAGCCAGTCCGCAAGCCAGGCTGCTGCTGCCACCCAGGAGTCCGGCCGAGAGCCAGCGATCCGTTACACCCAAGTCACCCGCCTCCAGTCACAAGTCCTACGACGGCAGCTCCGAGGGCAACAACAAGAAGTATCCCAGTGACTCCCTGAATGCCCTATCGTCCATGTTCGACTCCCTCGGCAGCAGCGGTGGCGCAGGAGGAGCTGGCAACACCAGAGCCAAGCTGGTGGCTGCGGCAGCTGCTGCTGCAGGTGGATCCGAGTCTCCGGAGAATCTCAGCGGCGGCGGCGGAAACTCATTAGCGGCCCTGCGACAATTCTGCGTGAAGAAGGAGAAGACCGCCTAAAAGTCCGCAAAGACGAGACGAAAAGCGACATCGAATCGAATCGTTTGCCTTGTTTCCGTTGTTTTCGAGAAAAACACATTTTCAACTTTTTTGGTTTGCCAACGCCGCCGCCGCCTCGCCTCCGCCCCATTGAATCCGCAAAACCCACCATCTGTGTCCAGGGTTCAGGGTGTGTTTTGGGTTTGGCCTTGCGAACTGAAATTCACGGATGAAGCCATTACTTGGCCATGCATCTTGTCTGTGAAATAATGGCGGGCATGGACGACATTTTGTTTAAAACCAGACAAAGACACCGAAAAGTGCAGAGAGGACTGCACCCGCAGGATTGGCGAGGATCGGTGCTGTAAAGCTGTAAAGATTAGAGAGAAATAATCACAGATTCGACGCCCGGCAAGTGGAGTGGAGGGGTGTTGTTGCCCAAAACGATTCCTGCCGCGATTCCTGTTCCCCCGGTTCTTCAGCAAAGCAGCAAGGCCTACTTTTTCAAGGTAATTATCGCTCTTGTTTATAACGATTTTAGTTTTTAAAGAATGTCAAGGGGTGTATAGCCTTGTAAAAGATTATTTTAATTGTAGTTTGTTTTTAGATATTCATTAAGACGATTATTTATTATTTAATAATAATGTTTAAATCCGAAACAAACTATTTTACTAAGATGTACGTTTTCTTTCTACCATTCCAGGATGCAGAAATCAAGAGTCCTTGAAAGACTTTGGCTTGCCAGGCTGATCGATTGCGGAATATGAGTACAAGACGAGTCCTTTAACCCGAAACACACACAACAAGCCCTTGTCAGGGCTGCCACACGCCTAGGCAAAGAGTTATGTAATTGGAAAAGAGAGAGAACATTGTGATCAAATAAAAGAATACCGTTTTTATGGAATTAACAAAAAGTTGGATAATCTTTGAAATTATTTCCGGGGAGGAACAAATGTTTAGTGTGCTTTCTTTCGGGGTTTCTCGGTGTTTTCCAATTGTCCTGGCTTAGTGTTGGCCGACAGATACGAGGACAACATGTCGCAAAAGTCCGGCATTTCCTTCATCTTCGGTAACTTAATGTTGTCCAACTCCTTCTTGGTCTCGGGATCACTGATCATCAGCGGCAGAATCAGCATGCACAGCATTGGCACCAGCATGGAGAGTACCAGAGGACTCAATAGGATATCTATGAGGCGCCATTGCTCGCGAAGATAAAAAAAGTTACGCCGGAAAAGGGGCTTCAGGCGCAGTGGATACGGAATCAGATGAATCGTCGCTGGCTGGGTGTAGCTGACCTTGCGGGCGCGAATCTTTCCCTTTCCAGTGATTTCCACCTTTACGGGCTGAAAGTAAATGTCCGGATGATGCACCTCCAGAATGTGGCTTCCATTCGGCACTCCGCTTATGGTGAAGAATCCATCCAATCGCACGAAACCCTTGAACTGGCCATTGTTGATTGAAAGGGTTATGTCTCGCATATGTAATTTCTGACCTAGCGCCTTCTCCGGTCTAAGGATGACTCCCTCAATGGTGTACAGAGTTTGATCAGAAACTGCATCAACCAGTGAATGCAAATCTAGGAACGAATAGGCGCTATCCAAACACAATACAGAAAACACAAGCACAATAATTTGAAACATTTTTGGTTTTTGAAAGATAAAGCTTTGCCCTGAAAGCCAAGAAGTAATGATGACAGTCTGGCTTTATAACTTCCTATAGAATTTTAAGGCAAAGATATTACTATTTATATTTATATATTTCTAAAAATTGATTTTAACAGGTGTTAAACCTGCCTAAAAATAGCTATAAAAAATACGTTGATCTCATGAAACGCCGACGGCAAATGCGCTTAGCCAGAGATGCCGTGTATCTCTCGTGATGCAGTGCCAAGAATTCCAGCAATTGAAGCCTATTTAATGTGACTCATCGAAACGGAAAGGTCGGCTTCTGAAAATACCTAAGCCCTTCTTCACCTTCCTCCACCGCAGACTTCTCCTAGACTTCTTTTGAGTCGTGACTCAAGCGACTTTTGTTCGATCATCGACTGCCGCATGTGGAGACACTGTTGCTAAAACTCCCAGGTTATTGGAAGCCCAAAAACCTGCCAGGGAGCTGCCACAAATTTGCACTTTTGATGAACGTTTTCGGCTTCTGTGCTGCGCTGGATTCACCACCGAAACATGTGCAATAATTTTCAATGTGGCAATTTTCGCAAGTAGCTCGAGAGGCCTCAACAAGTGCCCAGCCATTTACCAATATAATTTCAGTCTGTCGAAAGGATCGCAGGGCACCTTAGTGCCGTCATTATGGCAATTTCGTGTTCATCGTTTGATTTAGCGCCATCGCACCGGGCCCGGAGTCGAACCCGAACCCAGGCCCGTCTGTAGCTAGTTGTTTGTATTTAAATTAACCCGCCGCCGGATCGCTTTGCCCCCGATCCACGTCGTCAAGGCAGCCATTAAACAGAGTCGCTGTTTAGATATTGCCTCCGCGCTCCGTTGACAGGCGCATGCGCCTGAAAATATAAATTATGGTTAGTGACTACTCGCTGCCCATATGGATCACACCGCGATCTAGACCGGTGGGGGTTTGGGAACGGTAACATCTGGGCAATTCTGATGCAGATTAAGTTGCAAGGAGTCCAGGTCCGGTCAAAATGATCGTTGACTTTAGAAGAACTGCGTTGGATGACGTTAGATGAATGTTATGAAAAGAGCATTCTCTGAATGAAGTTAAATCGCTTTTTAAATTAAGATTGCTAAGGGTTTTGATTTTTACTAATGCTTTTAAGATATGTATGCACTAGGATAATAAATAATTTAGTTATGATATCGTGAAAACTTTCGCAAGTGTTCTGAATAGAAAATGTTTTTAAGAGTAAACCTGGGCATGAGTGACAAAACAAATTGCACGGCTTTATATATTTAATTATTTTTAAGGAAATAATATATATTCTTATTAAAGTAATTACATAACTAAAGTAAGGGTGTAAGTATAAGAACTGTATGAATACATTAAAAAACAGATTTAAATTATTTTAAAAAATACTCTTCTGCTAGACTTTCGTTTAGGTTTTAGCAAATACAGGGAAACACATTTTTATACCCTTGCAGGGTATTATAATTTCAGTCAGAAGTTTGCAACGCAGTGAAGGAGACATCTCCGACCCTATAAAGTATATATATTCTTGATCAGCATCAACAGCCGAGTCGATCTAGCCATGTCCGTCTGTCCGTTTCTACGCAAACAAGTCCCTCAGTTTCTGAACTATCTGAATGAAACTTTGCAGTATGTCTTCTATATACTCTCACTCGTACATATGTCGAAACGGGCCGGAACGAACGACTATAACATATACCTGCCATAGGAACGATCGGTAAATTTTTCGAAAAAAAAATTATAACTTTGTTAGTTTTTGATATATTTCCCATTAATTATATTTGGCCATTAATTATTATTCCAGAATTTTGATTTAAATTTTATGAAAATCGGACGACTATATCCTATAGCTGGCATAGGAACAATCAGGGAAAATCAGAGAAAATCATAACTTGGATGTTTCTCAACATATTTTCATCAAACTTGAGATTTGGTTACTTAATATTATTTCAGTATCTTCTTTAGAATTTCATGAAAATCGGACGACTATATCCTATAGCTGTCATGGGAACAATCAGGAAAATAATAAAAAAAAAAAATTATAACTTGGCTGTTTCTCAACATATTTTCATCAAACTTGAGATTTTGTCACTTAATATTATTCCAGAATTTTGATTTAAATTTCATGAAAATCGGACGACTATATCCTATAGCTGCCATAGGAACAATCAGAGAAATAAAATTTATAAAAATCTGTTAGTCACAGATAAACAATTTTTAATTAATTTAGAATGAGACTTACCTTGATCTAAGCTTTTTTTTTTGTACATACATACATTTACATATTTATTCTTGCCGGAATCGTTTAGGCCATTAGAACTTTACCGTGCGTTTATAAGGAGAGAAGGTATGGTACAATTATTTACAAAACAAAAATAAAATTATTTACAAGAGACACAATATATTACAAATTAAAAAATAATGCGGGATGTCTTTAGTCTTTAGTCGTCTTTGAGTTAGGGGGTCGGCAAGCCTGCTGGCCAGTGGGTTAGGGTGATTTGATATCCTCTTTGCATATCGGCTGCTGTGGTTTATCAGAAGGTCGCCCACGGGAGTAAGGAGTAGGTCGTTCTGTATGGCCTGGTTGGTCACGTATGTACCAGGGAAGCCCAGATGCTCGTCTAGCAGCTCGTGCCTGCACTACCCTCAGCCTGTTTAGCTGGTGCTTAGACGCGGTGCCCCATCCAAGCGTATATATTATTTTATTTTAGCATACAAACTAAAAAGTTGGTAAATGTACTAAATAAAATATCTAAGAAGGAAAATCTGCATAACCTACGTGATTATACATTAATAAGCTTTATTAACAGTCTCCATAATACTAACAATCACCGATGTTTGCTGTAGATATCTTCTCTGGTCAAATAGAAGTAAACTGATAGCCGAGGTCAGTGCACATTTTGTCTTATAAATGTTCTATAAATAATGCTAATCTAATCAAAGAAAATGGAGCGAGAAAAAGTGATCAATAGCGATCAAAAACAAAATATAAATCAATCACGGGAATTGATAGCTAATGACTGATTTACAATGCAAGACTCATGTCTGAGTCGTAAATTCCGCCAACGCAATCATCATCATTGCCGTTCTTGTCGCTATCAGAAGGAAGAGTTTGGCATGACACAGAGCGGGCTTATCCCTATCGCCATATCGCTATATAGCTCTATGGCTATATGGCTATATGGCTCCATATTCACCTGTTCGCCGAGCTTTTAATAATAAAACAATTTGAGCGATTGCAAGATAATCGATTAATGACTTCGCCGTCGATAAGGCACAGAGATTTACTATTTCGATTGCGATCGCTATAAGCGACTCTCGGCTTATCAGTGCGGCAGCGATGGCCATCTGCAATAAATCAGGGCGAACGTGCCAAGCTCCCAGGCACTGCCCTCGGATAATGTATGCTCTGAGGGGACCCTTCATAACTGATTTGCTAGGAATCGTCGAAAAACGTTTTCGGCTTGTTTTTTACGACCAACAAACATGATATTCCACAAAATCGAGGCCCACTGACGGCCATAAATTTCAGCGAACCCACCTTTGTGTTTTTTTATGAGGAAAAGGAAAGGGCTAAGGGAAACTTTTAAATATTCATGCGTGATATTTGTCGCAGCGACAGGATCGCCTTCAGCCCCAACGATCGATTGTTTCTTCCCAAAACCGAAACCAGACCAGCGACAGCATCCTCGGACCGATATCAGTCGTCAGGCAAAACAATTGTTTAGGAGCCAAGCCAACAACACAATGGGTCATTTAGGACGGACTCAACCCCACCTCCTCTCAACTCAAGCCAGAAACGCTGCCCATCCTGACAGCCAACAAGCCCTGCACGATCCTCGGATCCGTGGCGAATTCCTCCTCCCGGAGGAAGGATCGGGGGTGTTGTCCTTGTGAGTGATTTATTTAGTTTGTATCAATTCTTGAAATTATTGGCCCCCAAATGCAAAATTGTTTCGGTTCAGGTCGTGATGACATCTACCTGCATATCTTAACACATTTTGGTATTCCCTGAAGGATCATTTCACAGAAGGTACCCCAAGACCTGAGATCAGAAATTAGTATGCAAATGTGCTTGAGTTTGATTTAATTTGAAGGACTTGAAGAATGCCAAAAGATATTGATCGATTGTTTTGATTTTGAGAAATAAATGGTATATATTTCTGCATTAATCATTAATATTACAGATAATCAACATATGTTTCTTTGTTTTAATTATTGGTTCTTAAAGCTATTCCCTTCATAAAATCTAATACAAGACTACACTCTAATCACTTACTAAAGATTTATTATAATTAGAAATACCTTACCTTAGCCAAGCTAACTTGCTGTAAATGCCATTGGCCAAATATTCTTACCCAGACATGGACGCGAGCATTGACGGTGATGAGGGCGGCAGACGGCAAACAAGATGGAGTGGAGTACAGATCGTGTGTAAGAGTGTGTGGACTGAGCGCTTTTTTAAACAAGTTCAGGATGCAAACAATGGATCATTATCCCGGGACTGAGACTGAAAAAAAACGGAAAGAAAAACGAAGATGAGCGCGAATCAGATACAATCGAGCGCAATCGCCACGGCATTTCCAAAGGTTACACCGGGGAGACGCAAGG
>VNJQ01000602.1:0-11221 GCA_008042515.1 Drosophila truncata | reverse complement strand
CATAAAAAGAAATCATTCCCCTTGGAGAGCACCCACCTGGATCGTACCAAAGAAAAGTGACATCGCAGGCAAAAAAAAGTGGTGCTTTGTAATCGATTTTCGGAAACTACATGAGAAAACTGTCTCTGATAGATATCCTAAATATTGCAGATATACTAGACAGCATAGGAAAGATCATGTATTTTACAACAATAGACTTAGCAAGTGGCTTTCACCAAACTCAAATGAAGCCACGCGACGCAAACAAGACAGCATTCACCGTCGCAAATGGGCATTATGAGTTTAAGAGAATGCCCTTCGGTCTTAAGAACGCTCTTGCAACATTCCAACGCGTTATGGACAACGTCTTAGGTGACTTAACCGGTAACGTCTGTCTCGACAACATAATAGTATTCTCACCCTCACTCCAAAAACATATAGCAGATATTTTATTCGTATTCACAAGACTACAAAACGCAAATCTAAAAATCAAACCGAGCAAGTGTAGCTTTTTAAGGAAGGAAATCGACTTCTTGGGACCCATCTTCACTCAGGAAGGATTGAAACCCAACCCACTTAAAATTCAAGCCATCAAGGACTTCCCCTGCCCAAAGACAACTAGCGAAATTAAGTCATTCTTAGGACTATTAGGGTGTTACAGGAAATTCATAAAAGACTTCCCGAAAATAACTAAACCCATAACTAAACAGTTAAAAGGAAAGAAACCTATAATAATAGGCGATAAATTTAAACAAGCAGTCGAAATGTCGAAAGATCTTCTTTGTAATGATCCTATACTCATATACCCTGTTTTTAACAAGCCATTCACGTTGACCACAGACGCAAGTAATTATGCGATAGGCTCTGTGTTGTCACAAGGCCCAGACACTAATGAAAAACCCATATCTTTCGCTAGGACACTATCGGACACGGAAATACGCTATTCTACAATAGAGAAAGAAATGCTAGCTATTACTTGGTCTGTAAGTCACTTTAAACCATACCTCTTCGGGCGTAGATTCAAAATAGATACGGACCATAAGTCATTAATCTGGCTAGAAAATCTAAAAGGCCAAAATCCATGGAAAACTATCCTGGCCGCTTACGACTATGAAGTCGAATACAAAAAAAGGTCGCAAAACGTAGTCGCTGATGCACTCACCAGAAATGAGCCAAACTTGAACATAAACGAAGACCCACAAAATTATATCAATTGCTTCATCATTTCAATAGTCAAATAGGATTGCGTTTCGGATCAACAACTTCAAGACAAGTGGAAACACCATTTGTCCATTAAAGAAGACACATAATCACGGAACCCGTGCATACCTACGACTCTGTTACAAACACCCTTCAAACAATCCTGAAACCGAATAAAACATTCGCAATATTACCACCGGACGATATTTTCAAAATAATAGAAGAGTCCTATAACAACTATTTCTCCGAAAGTGACTTATACAAAATTTTCCGCTGCAAAATATGGCTAACTGAAATCAATAATCCCCATTATCAGGAAAACAAAATTCGAGCATACCACTTTAACACAAATCATAAGGGGATAGATGAAACCTATAACTATTTAAAAAGGGACATTTATTTTCCGCATTTAAAAGACATCATCACAAAAATTATAAAAAATTGCGATACCTGCTTAACCCTCAAGTACGATAGACACCCCCATAGACCATTGATGCAAATGCCAACCGCCCCAGAAGGACTATTGGTTGTGCATATAGACATTTATTCCATTAATAATACTTGAAACCTCACCATTATCCGGAAGTCTATTTAATGATCTCTTTACCCAATTCCATATAACAACTCATACAACTCCATTCCAAAAATCAACCGGCAACGCTTCTGTCGAAAGACTACATTACACCTTAACCAAACTATATAGAATAATTATGACCACAAAAAAAAAAACTCACAGAAGCAATTGCAACTTTCATTTACTCATTACACAATTGACGGTTTAATTTCGAAAAAATTAAGAATAATTAACAGCTAAACCTGCTAAATCCCTTATATGAACTTTAGCCTTAGTTTATTGTTAATATTCGTTCACGGTAAGCCACAGTAGCTAAATTATCTATTTTCAGGATTTTTATACCATTGCAGGGAATTATAATTTCAGTCAGAAGTTTGCAAAGCAGTTGAAGGAGACTTTTCCGACCCTATAAAGTACATATATTCTTGATAAGGATCAACAGCCGAGTCGATCTAGCCATGTCCGTCTGTCCGTCTGTCCGTCCGTTTCTACGCAAACTAGTCCCCCAGTTTTAAAGCTATCTGAATGAAACTTTGCAGTTAGTCCTCTGTATACTCTCACTCGTACATATGTCGGAAAGGGCCGGATTGGACGACTATATCATATAGCTGCCATAGGAACGATAGAAACGAAAAAATTGTTGAAAAAAAATTATAACTTTGTCAGCTTTCAACATATAATCACCAAATTTGATACACCTCGGCTGTTTCTCAGGATATTTTCATCAAATTTGAGATTCGGCCATTTATCTTAGAATTTCGTTTTTAAATTACATAGCTCAAATGTAATCTGCAAGGGTATATAAACTTCGGTAAGCCGAAGTTAGCTTCTTTTCTTGTTATATACTTAAATTTCTAAAAATGTATGGAAGATGAAAACGTTTGTGATATTAAAATGTCCTTACTATCTGCACATTGGCCCGATGCGATAGTTAGCAAATTTTTCTGCCTAACATTTACGAACACCGATAGCTTTTTGTGTATTCCACTAATTTTTGGTAAGCACTAGTTAAGTTTGGTGATTTTTTTAAATATCATATTATACTTACATCAAAATCATCCAAAGCTGCAGCCAATTCCCCAGCTCCACTGTAAATATCTGTCGGTTGGGAGGATTTTCCTTGGGCTACATCGCTTATAGTATTGACAGCATCGCACACTTGCTTCAAAATAAAATCGCGATTCACTTTGGCCAGATCTAGTTCGGGATGGCGAACATAAACTTTTGATGCAGTCAATAACATGGTCGAATGTTTTTTAAGCATCGCTCGAGCAGCAGCTAAATCATCTCTTAATTGGGGATCTTTCAATTCATGTTGTCGCTTGGCTGCTTGTTTTATCAGTTCTCCAGCATTGCGGCCAAATTGCTGAAGATAAAATAATATTATATTGAAGGTTATTTCATACAATCATTTTGTTATAATTTGTTTTAAACTTAGCTTAAAATTACTTGTGGGGGAGTGTCTAGGAATTCAGATTTGTTTATATTTTAGGGTATTATAATTTTAGTCTGAAGTATGCAACGCAGTGAAGGACACATTTCCGACCGTAATCAGGATCGACAGCCGAGTCGGTCTAGCCCGTCTGTCCGTCTCTCCGATTATACGCGAACTAGTTCCTCAGCTTTGAAGCTATCTAAATGAAACTTTGCAGTTAGTCTTCTCTCACTCGTACATATGTCGGAACGGGCCGGATCGGACGACTATATCATATAGCTGCCATAGGAACGATCGGTAAAATTTTCGAAAAAAAATTAGAACTTTGTCAGTTTTCAACACAATTCCACCAAATTTAATATTTGGCCATTAATTATTATTCTAAAATTTCGATTTTAATTTCATGAAAATCGGACGACTATATCATATAGCTGCCATAGGAACGATCGGTAAAATTTTCGAAAAATAAATTATAAGTTTGTCAGTTTTCAAAATATTTTCACCAAAATTGATATTTGGCCACCTATTATTATTCCAGAATTTCCGATTTAATTTCATGAAATTTGGATGACTATATCCTATAGCAGCCATAGGAACATTTAGGAAAATAATAGAAAAAATCATAACTCGGCTGTTTCTCAACATATTTTTACCAAATTTGAGATTTTCATCAAATTTGAGATTCGACCTTTTTTTATTATTTAAGAATTTCGCTTTTAATTTTATATTTCTATTGCAATCTGCAAGGGTATATAATCTTCGGCAAGCCAAAGTTAGCTTACTTTTTTGTTATAAATTAAATGTGCTGCTGTGGTTTTATTATTCTGTTCGCAACTGTATATACGAGTATGTACGTACATACTTTTTCGAGTTGGAAATTCCTCATTAAAAATATATATTATAAAATCATACCCTCATATTATCCATAAGCTCGTCCTGGCTGGATGCATTTTTCAATTTATTTAAGTCATCTTCAACAATATGAAGCGATTTCAGTAGCAAGTGAACATCTACCATATCTGCTAAAATTAGCAATCGAGTTACAGCTGATAGTAAATTTCTAGCAGCTCGAACCATATTTCCACGCTTTAAGGAACTGCAGGGATCTTCAGAAAATTCTCTGGCTGCAATACTCATAGCATCTCCAGTTTTTTTTACTTCATCTACTGCAGTTAACATCTCTTGTGTGATATCTGGGTTTTCATATGCAATCTGTTCACCCTTTTGAATAAAGTTTTCGGTAGCTTTTTCAACCGCTGCAACTAAGGCACTTGCACGTTTGGATTTTCCTAAAAGAGATAATTCAAATCATTTTAAATTTTATTTTCTAAAACAAATTTTAATTTTATTATTATTTTACTACTTTCTTTTACTTGCTTTTTAATGCATACGAGGGTTGTTATTTATATTTCTGGCCTAATAATAAAAATGCGAATATGGGTTTATCGTTTTTCAAAGTATTCTCCAGCAAGATTTGTGCACTTGAAGCACTTTTTTCACTCCGATTGAGGCCCCTTCAATACATGGGTTTCAACAGCATCTTCTGGCTTCGAAAATCGTTGACCACGAAGTCAGAGCTGTACGGCGCACAGTGGAGCCCCTCGAACAACTGACGTTGCAAAAATCAAAAAAGTCATAGTCGCAAAAACGATTTAAACTATACCTATAAATTTCCCAAGGATTCCAGCGTGGAGTTCCTGGGCGCATGATCTTCTCAGCGCCAATTGGCAAAATGTGGCTCCAGGTGACACTGAGCAGTTTTTGACAGTGTGGATCTCTCCATTGAAATCCGCCATGACCTTGTCCTCCAGTTTAAGTATTGTGTCGTGGTGTGACACGGGAAAAACGGTGATCTTTACGCATGCTGACTTAATTTTAGGAATTTTAATAATGAAATGAAGAATGTTAACGGATTGTAATATTTTAACGGACGCAACGGACAATATATTTTTGATGGGGGCTCCTCTATCCACACACTTTCTAGGTGTGCATGGTCTAGTATGCTAGGGCTAATGATATTGATTTTAGCAAGAGCTATTGCTAGCAATAAATTTTGCAGCTCCATTGCAATCGTCCTACTCCGAGACAATAACATCTAGATTGTAAGAGATGTAAAAGATATGAGCATTCAAAGTTGAACTTTCGTTAAATTACAACTTTCAGGTAAATTACACAAAAACTAGACAATCAAATCGGCATGATTTTTATTTTAAAATAAAGATACATTCATAAACTGTAAACTAAGCTAAAAAAAATGACAGGTTGGTTTCGGCTTGTACAGGTAAAACGCTACCTGCCAGGTGTTCAATTTTTTCACTTTTTTATCGAAAAAGTAGTCTATAACTTCTAAAGCCGATGAAAGCCACCGACTAAACTATGTCTACGAGTTGCTTCTATATTTTCTGTACCAAAATCATCGGCTGCGTCACGCTGCGTCTGAGGAAATGCAAGGCCTCACAAGAAACAAGACGGGGTAAAAAATAATAAAATACCAACAAAATACAGCCATTGACAACTAATTAGAAAGAAAACAAGAAAGGAAGCTAACTTCGGCTCGCCGAAGTTTATATACACTTGCAGATTGCAATTGAATTATGAAATTAAAACCGAAATTCTAAAATAATAATGAATGGCCGAATCTCAAATTTGGTAAAAATATGTTGAGAAACAGCCGAGTAATGATTTTTTCTATTATTTCTCTGATTGTTCCTATGGCAGCTATAGGATATAGTCGTCCGATTTTCATGAAATTTAAATTGAATTTCTGGAATAATATTAAAAGACCAAATTTGATGAAAATATGTTGAGAAACAGCGAAGTTATGATTTTTATACCCTTGCAGGGTATTATAGTTTCAGTCAGAAGTTTGCAACACAGTGAAGGAGATATCTCCGACCCTATAAAGTATATATATTCTTGATCAGCATCAACAGCCGAGTCGATCTAGCCATGTCCGTCTGTCCGTCTGTCTGTCCGTTTCTACGCAAACTAGTCCCTCAGTTTTAAAGCTATCTGAAAGAAACTTTGCAGTTAGTCTTCAATATACTCTCACTCGTACATATGTCGGGCCGGATCGGACGACTATATCATATAGCTGCCATAGGAACGATCGGTAAAATGTTCGAAAAAAAATTTCAACACAATTTCACCAAATTTGATATTTGGCCATTAATTATTAATTTAAAAAATTCGATTTTAATTTCATGAAAATTGGACGACCATATCCTATAGCTGTCATAGGAACAATCAGGAAAATAATAGAAAAATCCTAACTTCGCTGTTTCTCAACATATTTTCATCGAATTTAAAATTTGGCCACTTAATATTTTTTGAGAATCTTAGTTTTAATTTCGTGAAAATCAAACGACTATATCATATAGCTGCCATAGGAACAATCAGGGTAATAATAAAAAATTAATAGTTTCGCTATTTCTCAAAATATTTTAATCAAATTTTGGATTTGGCCACTTATTATTATTTTAGAATTTCAATTTTAATTTTTTAGTTCAATTGCAATCTGCAAGGGTATATAAACTATGGCGAGCCGAAGTTAGCTTCCTTTCTTGTTATACCCTTGCAGAGGGTATTATAATTTTGGTCAAAAGTGTGCAACGCAGTGAAGGAGACATCTCCAACCCTATAAAGTATATATATTCTTGGTCAGGATCACCTCCTGAGTTGATATAAGCATGTCCGTCTGTCCGTCTGTCCGTCTGTCTGTCCGTCTGTCTGTTTCTACGCAAACTAGTCTCTCAGTTTTAAAGCTATCGACTTGAAACTTTGCACACACCCTTCTTTCCTTTGCACGCAGTATATAAGTCGACTATATCCAATAGCTGCCATATAACTGATTGATCGGAAATGGTATAACTTCGGTGTTTTTAGAGTTAGTAAATTCAGATTTTGTACGAATGCTATTGTTGGCAACATAATACGACATACCGAATTTCATATGGATCGGCCGACTATATCCTATAGCTGCCATATAACTGATTGATCGGAAAAGCTATAACTTCGCTGTTTCTCAACATATTTTCATCAAACTTTAGATTTGGCCACTTAATATTATTCTAGAGTTTTGATTTAAATTTCATGCTATAAGATATAGTCGCCCGATTTTCATGAAATTTGATACGAAGTAATGAAACAATAATAAATGGCTAATTATCAAATTTGGTGATTATATGTTGAAAACTGACAAAGTTATACTTTTTTTCGGAAATTTTACCGATCGTTCCTATGGCAGCTATATGATATAGTTGTCCGATCCGGCCCGTTCCGACTTATGTAGGAGTGAGAGCATATAGAAGACTACCTGCAAAGTTTCATTCAGATAGCTTCAAAACTGAGGGACTAGTTTGCGTATAATCGGACAGACGGACAGACGGATATGGCTAGATCGACTCGGCTGCTGATCCTGATCAAGAATATATATACTTTATAGGGTCGGAAATGTCTCCTTCCCTGCGTTGCAAACTTCTGATTGAAATTATAATACTTTTGACTTTCTTGCCAACCCAATAATTACAAATAATGTAATCCATAACTAATTTTTATTTATTTTATTTACAGATAGTATATCTAACGTGGACCCGCAGAGTATTAAAAATAATAATAAAAAAAATAAAATAAATTGTTTATATGCATTAATTCAGATTTATTGAACGAAAGTGTGTCGTGGAAATCCTTTGAGATTCCTATTAGATTCCTCCGTAAATTCCCCTGCGACTCCAGCCTAATTCCTCGGTGAATCCTAGTAGATTCCTCCGTGAATTCCCATACGACTCCTGGCTAACTCCTGTCACATTCCTCAGATACTCCTCTGCGATTCCTATTAGATTACTCCAACAAATTACCTAAGATACCTCCATGATTCCATAATTCGAAATTCACGACGAATTCCTGGCACGAATCTGGGCCGATTCTCGGATGATTCCCCAGAACTTCGAATTCCCTGCTTCGTTCTATGGAAATTCCCTAAAGGCTTGTAGGGAAATTCCCCGAGGATTCCCTAAGTGCAAAGACTTAGTCCAGCATGATTCCTTTACGAATCCGATCTGAATGGTACTGAAGGGAAGTAAAAAGCCTACAACTCCGCTATTTACGATTGCAATGAAATGTAGTATTTAGAGTATTTTGATAAAATACATAAACGTTGTGAATATGGTCTATAAAAATTTTAGAATTTGGGAGATACAGGGTTTTTTTCAAATAGTTCCTCCAAAAAAGGGAATACCAAAAATTTTAAATAAACTTGATCTGCGTGCAGATATAAAAAACTAAATCCCAAGTTTGGTGTTTCTAGCTCTTATAGTCTCTGAGATCTAGGCGTTCATAAAGACAGACGGACATGGCTATATCGACTCCTTAAGTGGTCCTGACCAATATTTAGGTAACTTTTGGGGGTCTGCCGCGCCTCCTTCTGCCTGTTACAAAAAAATATAACTCGCACAAAATTATACTACCAATATACCTTTGGTACAGAGTATAAAAAGTAACAGCAGATTATCCCAAAATATTCGGAAAAAATATAACACTTTAGCAAATAACACCACAAGGTGGCAGCAATATGTTGTTTCGACCCGTTATTTGGTACCCATCAATGACACGATGAATACAGAATATTATTATCGTATCCTGATTAATTACGCAGAGCTTGCCGGCGAAAGACTCATTGGGCAACATTTTATCCTGCAGCAGAATAATAAATAAGGTACGAATAATTACTAAGTATTAGAAGGCATTTGGGCATACAACTATAAGATTGGCCTTCCTCAATTCCCAATTTCAATATCATAGAGAATGTATGGGTTTACCTAAACACCAAAAGGAGTCCAAACTTAACCAGAAAGCGTTAAGGGACAATTGGAGAAGTCAAAGGACGTTAGAAGGAAATTCCAATTAAAACGCTTCAGAACTTGGTCAAATTTGTTTCTCCGCGTTTGCAAAAGGCAATATAAGAGAAAGGAGGGGGTATCTCTTATAAACTATTATTTATTCACAATTTTTGCAATTTATATTAGTTTTCGAACAATTTATATTTTTTTCAAAATACGTTTGTCCTCCTAAAAATTCATAATTTTTCACATTAATAGTTATAGCGAAGAAAGTAGTTGACTTATAAGAGTCATATTTGGCCTTCGCAAAGCTATAGATAGTATCTCTTACTGGATCGTCAAAAGGATCCTGCCACTTTTACAAGTATAGAGGTACACGCGCTGTTGTCCTCTGTTGTACCTTATATAGTCGGAAACGTCTTCTTTAACTTCTGTTCTGTTGCAAACTTCTGACTGAAACTATAATACCCTGCAAGGGTATAAAAATCATAAATCCGCTGTTTCTCATATATATGTATATAATAAAAAGTCTATTATTTTGGCTAAAAATATTTTTTTTTTACAAATTATTCTTCAAAATAAAGTGTATTTCTTAGAAAATTAGAAAAAAAAATGCCTACGGTAGTATTTCTTACTGGATCGTACAATGGATCCTACCACTTTTAAAAGTATAGAGGGACACGTGCTAGAATATTGCTATAAGCTTTGACGAAATACTTTTGCCCTCTGTTGTATATAAGTTGAGTGTAAGTACACTGACGAGCAGAACTGTTACACGAGTTCAATACTCTAACTTTAAAGGTATGTATCTTTTGTTTTAATTTATGCATGTTAAATCTCTTAGTCTTGTTTTAATGGTTGATATATACCACTAAGCAAGAAATTCATAGAGAAGTCAAACACCGAAAAAAGTGCTGTCATCAGAATGGCAGAGCCTGGAACCCCAGAGCACCCAAACGATATGTCTAGAACCCCAGAGAGCGTTCGGCGTTTTCGGGATCGAAGCATTCGTTCGATCGAGAGAACAACAAGAAATCACTTCTCAGTCGCAGATAGAGCGCGGTACGATGAGCACGGTTGCGTTTCTTCGCGTTGTGCTCTCATTAATAATAATAATAGACGTTGATGCACTACGGTCAGTACACTCAAGTGGCCCTTATGAAACCAGGCACGTGCCTGTTGGGGTTAGGTATTAGTAATCGCGATGGAAAATATAGAAAAGAATACGAGGAAATAAACTACTGGCATGTTGCCTGAATGTTTGCTTGCATGCGTACTAAGTGTGTTAGGATTAAAGTTTTTAGTTTAGGAAGACTATCTACATGTGAAATTATTGAGTACAAATCATTATAACTTGCACACAGCACTCTAAAGGGTTCATGCAGTTCAAATGAGGTTCTACAATGGCGCAAATATAAGGGTATATAGGATCTAGTATTTCTACTCGGTACGTGGAAATTGAGCTGACCTAACAAGTCAGTACTTTCCACGTCGCCGTGAATAAGGTTACAAATAAAAGTAATGCCTAGCATAATTCTACGATTGGCTAAGGAGGGTAAGTTAATTAGGAGAAGTCTACTAAGATAGGAGGGTAATCTCTGTTCAGCATCCCAGTTTAAGCCGCGTAAAGCGAAAAGCAAAAAGTTCTTTTGAACCGATTCAATGCGTTTACTGTGGACCCCATACTGGGGGCTCCAAACGCAAGATCCATATTCTAAGATAGGACGAACTAATGAAATATATAAAGTTTTAGTAACGTATGGGTCATCAAATTCTTTCGACCACCGTTTAATAAATCCCAGCATACTCCTGGCTTTATTTACCATGCACGAAATATGATTGATAAAGTCAAGTTTGGGATCCAGGCGGATCCCCAAGTCATCAACTGAATTAATTCTTTCCAAAGAGCAGCAGTTAAGCGTGTAAGTTGCAAGCTTGGGTATGACACGGGAGAATGTCATAAGCTTGCATTTAGAGCCATTTAAGTTTAGTAAGTTTACGTGGCACCAAGTTTGGAAGTTATCAAGATCTGTTTGTAAATCAGACTGGCAAGCGACGTCCTTATATTGCACACAAAGCTTGCAATCATCCGCATACATAAGTACTGTAGAGTTAATCAGAACTTTGGGAAGATCGTTAATAAATAATGTAAACAACAAGGGACCCAAATGGCTCCCTTGTGGGACACCTGAGGTG
>VNJQ01000600.1:0-10116 GCA_008042515.1 Drosophila truncata | reverse complement strand
GCATGCTTGGATTCATTAAGAGGTGGACAAAGGAATTTGACTCTCCTTATGTAACGAAGACCCTTTTTACTTCGTTAGTTCGCCCCATATTGGAGTACGGTTCGTGTGTCTGGAGTCCTCAATTCGGAGTCCATAGTAACCGCATCGAATCTGTCCAAAAGAACTTTTTACTTTTTGCCCTCCGAGGCCTAGCCTGGGATGTTGACCTAAGATTGCCGTCTTATTCTAGTAGACTTCTTTTAATTAACTTACCTTCTCTAGCTAATCGTAGGATGATGCTCGGCGTCGTCTTTTTACATAAACTTATACATGGTGATGTGGAGAGCCCCTACCTACTAGGCCTTCTCAACATCAATGTTCCCCGTTTAACATCTCGAACTCATATCCCTTTAGTAGTTAACCACTGTAGGCGAGAGTTTGAAGTGCATGAACCCTTTAGGGTTTTATGTACTGATTACAATCGTCTTTTTAACAGTATAGATGGCTTTGAAAGCCTTCAAAGACTAAAGACCGTATTGCTGGTAGAATTAGCCAGAATTGTAACTTAATTTTTCCTCGTTCTATTATCTATTTTCTTTCTCTCGCGTCTATCTAGAACGCGTTCGTGCCGTACGTTACACGGTTGCGCCCCTCGGTCGGTTGGGCGGGAGGTGGGCGTGGGACCTCGCGCGAAAAAAAAAGGTCCAACACATATTTTCCATCAGTACTGATCCAATTTTTTCTCCGTCATATTCTGCCAGTCGCATACCCCCAAGCAGCACCATCGCTCCGGAGAGCAGATGTACTCGAGGTACGAGTCAGCGGCCGAGTCTGCAGCCAGTCGTCGACCTTCGTCTGCCAACTTCCGGCACTCGTCAGCCGCCCCTTGGCTTTTATCCACCACTTTCCAGCGATCTTCTGCTACTTCAGCGTCACGGCATCAACGGAGGGACGATCTACCACGCCTGCCATCAGCTATAAGGGTTTTATTGAAACCCGAGTGATTGCAAAAGGGGGGATAATGTTCGTGCCAGGAGGCCCTCTGCGTCATCCTCAGCGCCTCCCTCAGCGCCGCCCTCAGCGTCGCCCTCAGCTCCTCTGCCCACCGAGCCTCAAAAAGCTCGGCCGCTCTTGGGCTCCCGGATTTTGACCCTCCGCGCACCATCTTCCAAGCGAACATACGTTCTCCCGCTCTTCGCTCCTCGGCATTATCGATCTGAGCTCGTCTTTCGCCACTCGGGCACACTCCCGCACTCCCGCGGCCCTTATGTAAAGTTAATGTTAGTTACATCTATGCAGCAGAATAAAGCTGACGCGAATGCGCCCTCGAAATTACACCATCGACGCCCCCGACTTCCTTTCTACTCCGATTTCGCTCGCGTTGTGGGATTCTTTTCGTGTCAACAGCGGCCCGCTTCCACCACTGCATCACCCTTTTGGAATCTTTTGCGGCACAAGCGCCCCCTTATAAACAATGCCATAGTTCAAAAATTCATTAACAAAAATAATCCTCGTGCTCGTGCGCCTCAGACTCCCTTAGCTTTGCCTTAAAAAAACTAATTGATTCATTTTCCATCCACTATGAGAACGTTCGTAGTTTACTGGGGAAGCTTAGCAAACTACATGTTAATAGTGTTTCCTTTGATGCCGACGTATTTGTCTTTACGGATACGTTGCTTAACTCTTCTGTCTGTGATACTATGCAATTTGGAGTTTACTGCTGTTCGCATTCAAGTTTTCGACTATGTTGTTTATGAGTCTGGCTCGTATATTCTACATAGGTCTGACTTCGATACATACTCTCAGCACCTTTCCTTAATTCAGAGCATCCACTCGACTCTGGGTGCTATTGACCACCTTATTGTTTTAAGTAACTTCAACCTCCCAATCATATGCTGAATACCCTCACCTGATTCTAATATTCTCATTCCCTCTGTCCCTCAAGACTTCATTTACGGACTTATTGACCTATCTTTAGGAAAATTAAATAATATTAAAAACTGCTGTGATAATATCTTAGAACTCATTTTTGTGTCGGACTTCGCCAATGCATATGCCTCTAGAATTGACCCTCTCTCTCGTTCCGAAGATGCTTACCACCCTACGATCGAGATAACACTCGAGGCTTCGGCTCCGTTACTGCCTTGTGCCTCAGCCTGCAACTTTTCGCTGCTTCCGCAAAGCCAATTTTACCGACATGAATATTCACAAATCATCAATCGATTGGACCTTTTCGAACGATACTGACGATCCTTCTAACCTGTTCAAACGTTTCTATGACATATTATATTCTTGTTTTGATACGTTCGTCCCTTCATTTCCCTCTTCCTCCGAGACTGATATTGCGAACTTATTCGCAAAATTTTTCCAGTCTACTTATTCTACTTCTGCTTTTGACACAACATCGTTGTATAAATATTTTCTTCCGCACTCAAACTCTATTTTTATGCCCACAATCGGCGATGACGATGTTTTGCGGAATTTAAAATCTCTGAAGCCATCCTTCTCTGCTGGTCCTGATCTTGTTCCCAGTTGTGTATTGAGAAATTGTGCTAATGCGTTATGTGGTCCGTTGTCAAAGCTCTTTCAGTTGTCTCTTAACTTGTCATTCTTTCCTGATACATATCAGGGGTCTTTTTTAATTCCCCTTCACAAAAAGGGTAGCAAGTCAAATTTTGAAAATTAAAGAGATATTGCTATACTTAGTGCGATTTCAAAGCTATTTGAATTACTAATTACTGCTCAACTGCAGCACCAATGTAGCTCATTTTTGTCCTCCTCGCAGCATGGTTTTACGAAACAAAGATCCAGCTCAACAAATCTTCTTGAGTTCTGTGCTGTTATAAGGAACGGTTTTAGCTACAAAATCCAGACTGACGTTATCTTTACAGATTTTAGCAAAGCGTTTGTCTCAGTGAATCACCAGCTTTTGCTGGAAAAACTTTCATTATTGGGCTTTCCTCCTTTGCTGAATAACTGGATTGAACATATTTATGTGACAGTACTCAGAAAGTTGCTTTTAAGGGCTCATTCTCAGATCTAGTTCACGTAACATCCGGTTATCCGCAAATGAGCCATCTCGGACCTCTTCGTTTTGTTATTTTTACTAACGATTTGCTCAATGTTGTGAAGTAGTTCTAAGACTGGTATGAAGCTCAGTCACACCAGGATCTCTTTACACAACAAAATTTATAAAGACAGGACAGTCGGTCTTCGATGGACAGTGGGCTGACGTGAGATGGAGGGTGTCAGCCACTGGGTTACCAATCAGGAAAATGGTTTAATTTGATATTGGCTAAAATAGTGAAGGGGATCCGCGGTAGCACGTACCGGGTCTGGCTCATGGCACTCGCCGCGAGGAGACATTTCTCTAAGTTAGAGGTTGGGCATCTGCCAGGTGGGGTCGCCACCTACACTCTCCGAGAGAGTCGTCACCATAGATTGCACATTTCACCGTCTGCACTCGCGGCCCACGCTGTACAGCCGGCTAAGCCTGGCCTCGGACAAGTTTCGGGGTGTAAAAAGAATATTTGTTATTTGTTGGTATATTGTTTGGGTATAAAAATATAATTATTTAAAAAAAGAACACTTCATTTCGATATTTCATATATATTTTCTTTATTAACCCTTCTCCAATAAGATTTTGTCTCGGGGTCATTTCATGTTACTTTGGGTTAGAATTGGCTGATTTAATTGAGGTTAGGCTTTCGTGCCACGTTCGCACTGGACCTGGCAAAGTTTGAGGCTTAATCTACTCTATAGCGATACCGCATCGAGGCCCGCCGAGATTTCGTGCACTTGGCCAAATCTTGGCCGTATCTGCTCGCTAGCCACTCGTTGCGGTTCCACTAACAACACTCACCCGTCTCACTCCACGCACACACACACACCCAAGCACGCGCCTGTCGTTTGGGTGCTCCGCCGCTGGTCCTCGGCCGGCACAAGTCCCTCTCTGTCTCCTGTGGGTTTATTTCCTTGTTTTTTCGTCAGCCGTCACTCTCCGGCTGGGTTTCCTGGATTGCGTCGAGTTTTCCGCTGGGGTTCTAGCTCTTTCTAGTATTTTTCTTAAGAGAGGCACTCGCCAACTCCTGTGTCCCGAAAGAATGTATCATCCGCGTCACACGACGTCTCACTCGCAACCCTCCTCATTCCTTGATCTCCAGTTTCTGGCTGGCTTTCGAAACTTCTAGAATCGGGCATCGGTCCCCTTTCGTTCTTTCTTTTGTGCGCGTGCCAATTTTCAGGGGTTCATTTTATGGCGTGATCGTGTGCCCTCTCTCACCCTCTTGCATACTTCATTTGGGTCACGTGCCAACGGTTCGTGGTAAATTTCGTTGATATTTTTTTGTATTAGTTTATTCCCTAGATTTGCTTAAGACAACTTTTTGGAGACCTATATCTATACATGTTATATAGTGAGGGGCTCGCACTGCGCGGTACTGCCGCAAAGCAATGCTTCGCGTAGTGGAAGGTCGCTTAGCCCGTCCTCTCCTTTCTCGCCCTCTCCAGGGACTTCAGCGCCTTCGTCAGCTTCGTCGAGATCTGCAGAAGCTGCGGAAGCAGCCATGCCCGCTCAGCACCTGGGTCAGATAGAAGTTGACGTGCCCGAGCTTCCTCTCCATCCATCACTCGATTTCGGGGATCAGCTGGTGGGTCCATCGCCCTTTGGGAGAGTCATCCCGTTTGGCCTGCCAGCTTTCGTAGCTCCTCCTTCTGGAGGCACTCTTCAGCTCGGCCTTGAAAGCTCCATCGGGACCTTGGTGCCCGCGGAGCGCGTTCCGCAGCTCTGTCTTCTCCCGCACCAGCTCCCTCAACGGCACCAGACCGGCAAGGAGCAGCACAGCGTCATCCAAAATCGTTCGGAATGTGCTGGCCACTCGTATAGCGCACAGCCTGTAGGTCGCCTCGATCCCCCGCACGTAGGATCTTGTCTCAATCGCCTCAGCCCACACCGGCGCCGCGTACAGCAGCTGAGAGGTGACCACGCTTGCCAGCAGCTTCCTAGCGGCTTGCTTGGGCTCCCTGATGTTCATCAGCATCCGCGACAGCGCTCCTTCGGTCCCGCTGGCCTTCTTTCTGGCGTACTCGTGGTGCCCCTTGAACGAGAGCCGTGTGTCGAGGAGGACGGTATTTGATGCACCTCTGCGACTTCTAAACGGCTCCACCGACTCTGGCCTCCACCGTTTCCACCGATTTCCGGTTTGAGATGAGGACCGCCTCCGTATTTCGCGCCGCTAACTCCAGGCCGGCGCGCAAGAGCCACGTTTCAATCGCATTGATAGCTCCGTTGGCCTTCTCCTCCGTTGCCGTGCGCTCCTTCGCTACCGCAACCACGGCTATATCGTCGGTAAAGCCCATGATTATAGTATCGCCGGGTGGAGTGCAATGGCCAGCTTCAGCGCCCTGTTGGGCACTGCGTCCGGGCCTGGCGCCTTCTTGGGGCGTACTGCCCTTCCCATCCTGGTCACCTCCATCTCTGAGATCACGCAGGCATCATTGGGGTGGCGCTGCACGCTCCGCTACATAGACACCTGCTCTCCTCTCGGGAACAGCGCTTTCACAATGCCGTCCAGGGCTACCGGTTCTGACGGAGGTGTACTGCCCGCTTTCAGTCCCTTAACCACCATCCTCTAGGCACCTCCCCAGGGATCGTTGTCTGCCTCGTCGCAGAGCTGCAGGAAACATTCCCGCTTCGCATCCCTTATGGCCGTTTTGAGGGCCTTCCTCGACGCTTTATACACCTCGTTCCGCTCGGCGACTCGCGCGGTGCTGCGCGCACGGGGAGCTTTCGCCGGGCGCTTAGGCACTCGGACTCCAGGTGCTCCTTGAATGACAGGCGCGTATCGATGGAGACTCCCAAGTACTTGATGGCCCGCTGTGATCGGATTGTGGTCCCTCCGACCCGCACGCTGGCCGTCTCCACCACCTTTCGGCTCGAGATTAGGACCGCCTCAGTTTTGTGCGCCGGCAGCTCCAGTCCTGCGACCGCTAGCCACGTCTTTACGGCCTGTATGGCCGCGTCCGCGCGAGCCTCAGCCGCGGCTAGCTCCTTGGCTACCACCACTATAGCCACGTCGTCGGCAAAGCCCACCAGGTTGGTACAGGCAGGCATCGGCAGCCTTAGGACACCGTCGTACATGGAATTCCAGAGCAGGGGTCCCAGCACGGAGCCCTGCGGGACGCCGGCTGAGACTTTGTGTGCGGAAAGGCAACTTGTGATAGCGTAGCACATAGTAAAATTCCATTTGCTCTGCTCTCATCTTGCTCCAAAATTTTTACTATGGCTACTGATCCCCAGAGTATTTTTTTTAATTTTCTGCTATAGCACCTGTCTATAGTTAACAAGTCAGAAAACTCGGAGCAGAGAATAGTACAAAGTTTTCAATTTTACTGCTACGGCTCTGCTAATGCTCTCGTCAAAGTGACAGCGCCTGCTATAGCATAGCAACATTTTTATGAATCTCGCTACTATGGAGTAGTAAATTCAAACCCTGCCCTGGAACCCTGGTTCGTTTCCAGGAGGAGCACCCTGTTTCTGAATTAGCTGTGCGCTATCTTCAGCAGATATCCCGGAACGTTGAAATTCTTAAGGGATTCTAGCGTCCTGCCCCAGTCTGCCGAGTTGAACGCATTCTTGATGTCCAGGGTGACCACCAGGCAGTACGACTTCGTCCATCCTTTTCATCTAGTTCCAGCGATGGCCTCCTCGGCAATCTTCACGACCCTGGAGATGGCATTGAATATGGGCTTCCCCTTCGTGAAGCCATATTGCTCCGGGGAGAGTCCACCAGCTGCTTCTATCGCTCCTCCCATCCTGGTAGAGATCATCCTCTCGAAGACCTTACCCATGGTGTCCAGCAGGCAGATTGGCCTGTAGGAGGATGCCGCTACTGGCGGCTTCCCAGGCTTGGCCAGCAGCAGCAGCCGTGGCCTTTTCCACCTGTCGGGAAACGTCCCCTTCAGGAAGCACCTGTTTAACAGGCTGGCTACTTCCGCCGGCAGCGTCCGTCCCGGGAGCCTTTTTGGGCTGCAGCTTCCTCCCGACTTGGAGGACCTCGGCCTCCGTTACCCAGTGGACGTCACCTGCATCCCTGCTCGGAGGGTCCGCGTTCTGCCGCCCCGTCGGGAATCCAATCCCTTCCAGTGTTTCCGGGTCGGATGGGGCTTTGCCTCGCGCATTTAGCCTCTTGACCACCATCTTGTATGCTCCTCCCCATGGGTCATCGTCGGCGGCATCGCACAGCTTCGTGAAGCACTCCCTTTTGCTGTTGCTGATGGCAGTCTTCAGCTCCCTCTTTGCCGCTTTATAGCGGTCGCTGCATGCAGGGAGGCGTGGGTTGCCTCTCGCGCGCTGCATCAGCCTTCTGGTGCGGTGTGCGGTGCGACGCAGCTCCGCGATCTCCTCGGTTCACCAGTACACCGGCGAGTGGTGCTTCCGGAACGGCTGCCTTTGTAGCATGCTCCGGCTGCAGGCGCCTTCCACTGCCTCTGCCAGCTTTTCGGCCAACTCATTCGCCCCATCGGACTCGTCTGCAGAGAAGCCCTCGAGGGCGCTTGCAAAGGCCGGCGGACTGAAGGTGTCCTGGCGGAACGCCTTCCTAGGCTGGGGCGGTGTGGCCTACAATGCCAATCGAGCACTCGATAGCTTCGTGGTATAGGCCTCGCTGACCCTCCATTGCGCAAGGCGGGCCAGCGCTCTGCTGGCGAACGTGAGATCGATTACCGAACCGGCTCCCGCTCTGCTGAAGGTGTGCCGGGATCCTTCGTTCAGCAGGACTACGTCCAAAGATGCGAAGGACTCCAGCACTGCTCGGCCTCTGGCGTTGGTATGAGGGGAGCCCCATTCCACGGCCCAGGCGTTGAAGTCGCCCCCGACGACCACCTTGCTTCGACCCCGCAAGTCACCGCTCAGCTCGTCCAGGATCCTACCGAAGGACTCGAGCGAGAGACTTGGTGCCAAGTAGCAGCTATACAGCCAGATGCCACCAACGTAGGCTCGTACAAAGCCCTCAGCTGTTCTTATTTCGCACATCTCCAGCGCCTCCGCTCCGCAGAGCCACAGGACTGCTCTGCCCGTGCTGTCGGTTACCCAGCCACGGCCGCTACCAATCCTGTGTGGCTCGCTAATGACCGCCACCTCCGAGCCTAGCTCGCGCACCGTCTGTGGCAGGAGATCCTGCGCTGCTCTGCAGTGATTCAGAGTGAGCTGAATTAACCGCATCTGGGCCTATGGATCTCGCTACCGCTTTTCGAGGCTGGGCAGTTTCTGCCACCGGCCTCGTCTGCTTCCTTCCGGCAGCTGAACAAATGAAGCATGATGCCTCCTTAGTGCATGAGGCTGCCCTATGTCCCCGCATTTTAAGCAGCAACCACTCCTGTCCACTGGGTTTTTACAGTGCACGGCAATGTGACCTGTCTCCAGGAATCTGAAGCACCTGGGTGGGCCTACTCTCTCCCGGATCGTGCAGACGGTCCAACCTATCCGAACTTCGCCACGGTGAAGGACGGTTTTGCCCAGGGAGACGGTGAGGCTGACCACCGCCGTTTGGGTGTGTATTCTTCGAACTTTGACCCTTTCAACCTCAAAGTTGAACTGGCCTGCGAAAGCGGCGCACACCTCCTGCTTGGTTGTTATGGAGTCCATGTCTCGTATCTCCAACACGTCCACCGAGTCATCCTCCGTTGTGTCGCGCTGTGTCAAGCTTTATGTGTAATATAAGTCTGACTTACAAACAGATCTTGATAATTTCCAAACTTGGTGCCGCGTATACCTACCAAACTTAAATGGTTTTGGCAATTGACATTCCCCCGTGTAGTTCCCAAGCTTGCAACTTACACGCTTAGCTGCTGCTCTTTGGAATCGGTTCAAAAGAACTTTTTGCCTTTCGCTTTATGCGGTTTAAGCTGGGATGCTGAACCGAGATTACCCTCCTATTATAGTGTACCCTATTAATGTACCCTCCTTAGCCAATCGTAGAACTATGCTATGCATTACTTTTATTTATTTATGCACCAAATTCTTTTAGAAACGAGTCTCAGCTTTTCTAAAACTGAACGAAACGAATCGCCGCTCAGTGTAAGATTTTGGCAGTCTAGATCGTCTTTATTTCTGAAGAAAACATTTTCGCTTTGAAAATAACGATTTTTAAAGTGGAGCGTTAGAAATGCATGCGAACTTGCACTGGGCAGCGAGCAACAGTTGACAATGTTTAGTCTTTTCAATTGCATCGCGTAATCAGTGCTAAAAGCAAAAAATTATTTTTATCATCCTAATTAATCGATTCTTTATTTTTTTTTTTTACAAAAATATTTTTATCCAACTCTAATTTTTTTCTCATATATTGGAAGAAGTACTAAAAAGAAAATTTTTTTTCATGTTTCCTATATTTGGTAGAAATAACTTATGTAATTCGATTGTATTGTAGAGTTACGCGAAGCATGTAGTGTTGAAGGAGTGCCCATTCGTGGTTGTCAGTAAAAACAGGAATTGGTTTCTTTTGAATTTAGTTTTATTTTAATATTTCTTTGGATTAGTCGGAGCGACCATTGTTGTCGCTCCGAACTCTTATTGATCTGTCTTTTATCGAATATGAATTTAAAGCTAAAGAAGTCTAAGTCCCTTAGCTGCGCTGCCAACAGCGGCAGCGGGGAGTTGTATATATATATTCTTAAATACATAGCTATGCTCTTTTGGACTGAGCGCGGAGGTATATGCACATACATACATGTGGTCCGCGCGTGTAGCATTTATGCTGTCACTTGCACTCTTTGTGTGCGGGCCGATATATACATAAATGGGTAGTTCATATTTCGTCCACTTAAGGTTTATGACCGGGACTCTGAATAAACATTGCAACTAAGTGTTACAGTGTGTACCCGCTAAGTACAGTGGGTACTCAATATATGTGCATACTACATCTCCCTCCTTTTGAAAAATAACGTAATATAGTGAAGTTATTTTATAATTATATAAAATTATTTTTTTTTTTTTGTGTAATTTTAGTTACCATATGTATTATGATTTTAATAGTATTTATGCTATGTATGGCCATACGCGAAATATAAAAAGAACTAAATTAGTTATGAAATAAATGGTTTTAATCTATCCTTGTGAACTACTTGTGTTTTATTTTTAAT
>VNJQ01000596.1:0-17126 GCA_008042515.1 Drosophila truncata | reverse complement strand
CGTAGACAATTTTAATGTCTTTTATCAAAATACACAGATTGCCTAAATTTCATTACGATCGTGCCATAAATAGCGGAGATATAGGCTTTTTACTTTATACATATTATGTATAGAAGAGGGCTTTGAATAACACATGCACCAATACACTTGCAATGGTCACATTCTTCGCCTGCATACACATAATGAACCAACGCGTTGGTTCTACGTTGCAACGTAGAGCTATTTTTAGAACGTTCGTTAGAGTAATTGCAAAGTCAAAGTTTTTATATTTTTCGCAAGTAATTTTTTTTTCCCTGTAAATTAAAATAATTACAGTATTTAATTGCATCTGCAATGACCTCCACGTGGTGTCCCTGGATACCGATTTGAATATAATCGGTAACGAAATCGAGCGGTGCGTTGTAATGGTACAGGGTATTCTACTGTCGGGACACCCGACTGTATGTCCATCTTGTTTTAATAAACATTGTTAGTGGTACAAACATTACAGTCTCTCTAATAAATAATTACCAAAAAAGTTCCACGTGCTACTAAAAACGGGCAGGATATTTATTTAAAAAAGAGGATTATTAGTATTTGCTGCTTTTTACTTTCCATTTAAAAGTAATATGGGCAAATATTAATATTTCTTTTTTTTCTCAGCAAAAAATTCAACTTCCCATCAGTGTGCAAGATAGAAAAAAAATTGTGAAAGGTACGAAATTATTGGGAATAAATTCCAATATGGCTGAACATTTTGAAATTTAACATTTAATTGTGCATCCATTATAAAGAAGCTAAAAAAATTATTAGAAATATGGCTTTTTTGGCAATGAATAATTAATTTTAATAAATATTGTTCCGTGTGCAAAGAAGACATGTTTCTCTAATATATCAGAAATAAAAAAAGTTTCAAGTGCTTCTGAAAGCGGAAAACATATTTTATTGAAGAAGGACTGTTAATGTTTTCTGACTTTTACATTCTATTTTAAAGTAAAAGCGTAAATATTAATATTTCTTTTTTATTTTTCTCAACAAAAGATTCATTATCCCATTAGTGTGCAAGATACAAAAAAATTGTGAAAGGTAAGAAATAATATGATACTTAAATACTTAAAAGATGAAAAGATAAAAAGTATCTTTAAACATTTCGGATATAAAGAATACTTTAATGCCAATCAACAGCAGAAAACGAAATAAAAAATAATAAAAATAAAAAAACGAAAACAAAAGTGCTTCTGTAAGATTCAAAATTTTATTGTGCCACCATCTTAAAAGAAAGATGAGCCTGCATGAAAATATTATTATTTTTTTTAATAAACATAGTTAGTGATACAAACATGACATGTCTCTCTAATAAATCATTACTAAAAAAGTCCAACGTGCTACTGAAAACAGGCAGGATATTTATTGAAAAGAGGAGTATTAGTAGTTGCTGCTTTTTACTGTCCATTTAAAAGTAATAAGTTCAAATATTAATATTTCTTTTTTTTCTCAGCAAAAAATTTAAGTTCCCATCAGTGTGCAAGATAAAAAAAAATTGTGAAAGTACGAAATTATTGGGAATAAATTCCCATATGGCTGAACATTTTGAAATTTAACATTTTATTGTGCCACCATTATAAAGAAGAAAAAAAATTATTAGAAATATGGCTTTTTTGGCAATGAATAATTAATTTTAATAAATATTGTTCCGTGTGCAAAGAAGACATGTTTCTCTAATATATCAGCAATTAACAATTTTTTAAGTGCTTCTGAAAACGGAAAACTTATTTTATTAAAAAAGGACTGTTAATGTTTGGGGTTCTTTACTTGTCATGTTAAAGTGTAGTTCTAAATATTAACATTTCTTTTTTAGTTTTCTCAGCAGAATGTTCGGGTGAATATCAGTGCACAAGATTTAAATAATGTATGGTAAGAAGTTAATGTAAATATTTAAAATATAATAAAATATAATCGACAACGTTAAATATTTCGACAGTAGAAGTATGACCAAAATTTGTAACTAATACTTGAATGGCATTCAACTTCTAAAAACGAAATGAAGTATTTAAAGTGCTTATATTAAATTCAAAATTTTATTGTGCCACCATTATAAAGGAATAATGGATCTGTCTGAACATATTATTAGAAATATATCTTTTTTGGCTACAAATAATTAATTTTACAAAAAATTGTTGTGGTACAAAAAATACATTTTTCTATAATATATCAACACTAAAAAAAATGTTCCAAGAGCTCCTAAAACGAAAAAAAAATCTAAATGCTTCAATTTTAAAGTCGAAAGGTAAATATTAATATTTCTTTTTTATTTTTCTCAGCAGAATAAAGAATTTAAAATACTTTTGTTACAGTCAACATTTTATTGTGCCAATAAGGAAATGGCAAATCTAAGATTATAAGCATATATAAAAATATAATACCCGGCAAGGGTAAAATTATCATATTTTCTTAAATAATTTAAACAACTTTCGGTAAATGTAACTAAAATTAGCTATTACCTCTATCCAGATTTGTGTTCACCTATGAATTTATAGACCTGCACTATCTGGAAGTCTGAGATTTATAAAGCTGCATTAAATTTCCATTAACGTTAAAACTAAGCAAATATTTTAGCCGCCTGCCTTTAACGAGACCGGTAGAAAGCAGCCCTTTGACTGGCAAGGGTAAACAGATACAGACAAGGCTTAGATGCAGATACAAATGCAGTGGCAATGGCAGATGCTGCAGCAGCAGATGCATATACATACATACACAGATACAGATACAGATGCAATGGCAAAACAAACTCAAACAAAGCACAAAAGCTGGAGAGCAAAGGCGGCGGTCGCAGTAAATGAACATGGAATTGTGAGCTTCATGGATTCGTGTTGGCAGTGTGTTTAAAATGTTAATTTGCTTGTTTAACTTTGGTTTGGCTGCTGCTGTTGCTGCTGCATTTTGTAGTGAATCGTTGAAATTTCATTTTGGTCTCCTTTGAGCCACCGGTTTTATTCTAGGCTAAGTGCATTATTTATTTCTTTGGCTGATAAATTGCATACTATTTATTTGGGACTTGCTTTGAACAACGTAATTTAATGTGCGCCAATTCATTTTACCAGTAAGTTCTTTTCCAGTTGCAGCACTTTTGCTTAATAATAAATGACACTTAAAAGGTGAGCCAGGCCGAAAAAGCTTTCTAAATTTCTGCATGTTTAAATTATATTAAAGGCTTTATAATTTATTACATTTTTCAGCCAGAATGTTTCAGAGACCACTATTTTTTTTTTTTGTATTGTGCTAGCATGTATTATAATTAAAAATATTGCGTAAAGAGAAATTCTACTGCAATCCAGGAATCATGAAAAATTGATTCGATTACTGCGAATTGCAAATACTCTTGCTCTTATTCAAGTGTGAAGCTGCATGAAAAAGTATAAAGACCGAACTTGTGGGATTTACGAAATCAGAAATCTCCAATTAAATCAATCTTGATGCCGGTGATGCAGAAAATTTCACGCATATCAATTTGATAGAAATAAAATAGGGTCAACAACGGAAGCCGGAAAAATAAACACATATGCTGGCCGGGGAAAAAAATAAACACACACACACACATAAAAACCGGAGGCTTAAAAAACACTGCGGCCTGAAATGCAATGAAATAATAATGGCCAAAAATAGCTACATAATAAAATGGAAATTAATTAATTAAAAACAAGAACGCGTGTCGGCCCCGAAAACAAAAAGAAAAATAAACAATAACAAAAAATCTTTGGCATGAAACGGATTACAGAGAATCAACGATAGCAATTATCATTATCATCAGCATAAATGTAAATTACGCTTTTGTGTGTTGTGGCCAGAAGTAAAAATGGGGAATAGCCCAAAGCACAAGCCAGGCACGAAGATGGTCCCGAAAAAGTATGCTATAAAACCGTGCACTTTACAATTGCACTCAGAGACCGGTCGCAAAGTGTGCGGGGTTTGCTGCCGGAATTGTGGGAGCCAGACAATACATAACTGTGAATTTAGATTACTTATGATTATTACGAGGCCCGAGCTTCGTGCCAAAGCCGTAAAGTTTTCCTTTCCTTGTCCGTCGTGCATGTGCCATGAACTCTATTCCAACAAAGTGCACTTCCCGATGGCTCCCTAACGATCTGCTGTTGCTTAGCATACCTCAGTTTTGCTCTATTCCACTCCGTTCTTAATTTTTTTGGTTGGGACCTTCCAGGCACTATGTTCGGATTGTTAAACAACAGTCAAGTGCTCTTTTATTGCCCACATAAAGCGGCCGTTCTCATTCCAAAAATATGTTTAATGCTAGCCATAGCTATGCATAGGTACCCAGCTTAAGTTTATTTCATTTTTAGTAGTTTTTGCATTCAAAACTCGGTAGTGATTATGATGAAGCGTTGCAAGTAAAACTTTCTTACTAAGGGTGCAAGAATTAAATAATAATAAAGATCAAATTTGTTGATCAAAATAGTTTGTTTACAATTAAATAGTATATGAGTAATGACTAATTTTTATTAAAAACAACTATTTTCTAATGAAATTAAAAGAAATATATTAAAGATAAATTAGATTTTGACTTGATTTCAAAGCTATGTAGTAAATTCCTTTAAATTCTCGTACAAAACTATCATTTGCTCTTCTTTTACCCCGCCACTTAAGCAATTATTAACTCTCTTCATACCATAAAAACAACTTCTGGCACCAATTCGGCCTATATCTCTTGTAGCCATGGCAAACCGCAGAGTAATTAACAAGATGCAGGGACAGAAACAAAAAAAAACACACACAGTGTTGGCCCCAATATATATTATTGAAATGTAATTGAGCCGTCCAGTCTCTGGAGCGTCGTTAAACCAGTCTATACTTATAATTAGCCGCTGTAACTGCTGATTGCCAATGCCACGCCCACCACCAGCTGCCATTGGTATCTTCTGGCCACCGTTTGGACCACGGGCAGTGTTAAGTTTAATTTAATTGCCCAGCAAAGGCCGAAAGGAGCAACAATGTGGCCCAAAGCAACAGCAGCAGCTACAGCACCACCTCCCACTCCTCCCCCCAGCCATTTATCATTATTCACCCCACAAACATGGCCTTATTACCACCCGCCTCCCTCGCACATTTGTCGCCGCTGTTTGTTGCCACATTCGCATCCGAGGGAATATGTGTAAGCCATGTTGTATTGGCCCGCCACTTCGTGTTTGTTCTTCCTGCCCCATCACACATTCCTGTGTGTATTTGTGTGGGTGTTTGGGTGGTACACGTTAATAATTGTAAATACGCACACAGATACGGAATGCCCGGCATTTTTGGCGTTTGTTGGCTTAAACGTAACCGCACATTTGGGGAAATTATTGTTAATAAGCAGCTGCGTTTTTCCCATTAAAGCCATGTCCCTCTTTCGGCTACAAAAATCCCCACTGAATCGAATCGGAATCCCTTTTCAATCGCTGAACTCGGCATCGATAATTATGTGCGGTCAAACGGAACTCCAATACAGTTTTAAAATAAAAATATCTAGCGAAGCATCCAGGCTATGGTTTACTTCAAGCATCATTTAATATGGTATTATGTAAAAATATATGGGAATTATATTTCATTTTCAATTAATATTTTATCATATTTAAACACGTTTAATATAAATTAAAAAAATATATAAATAATTAACCGCAAATCATATTCGGGAAACGCAATCGCATAAGTAAAAGACATATTAATAATTTTAATAAATAATAAAACCCGAAAAATATAACAACTCAAGTCAAAGAAGCCACTGCCGTAAATCTTCACATGCGGAAGTCATGTATATTCGAATTTCTTAATTTTCTCTGCTGCCTTTATATTCCAGCCCACGTATTTAAATCTTTTCCTTATCCTTATTCATATATTTCCATTTATTCAGAAATATGAGTTTAACAGCTAATAAATGCTCTCCAAACTGACAGGCGCAGCAAGTCTCAGCAGATGCATTGTAGCTTCAATTGAAATACCAAAAAGATAATTAGCATAATAATATTGCACTCCAACATGGCACACACACACAGATACACACGCCCACACTCATAAATACACCCACAGACACGGAGAGCACACAATGGAAGCTGAAATAAATGCAAAATGGAAGGCAGAAATGGTGCAAAGAGAATAATGGAATGGGGTGAAATTTATTACCGCCAACACACGGCGAACTCTCATAAAGCTCTTCCCACACACTCATTCACCTTTATATATAAATTTATATATGAACCTACACGCTCATGCAACACATTAGCGTTTTGAAATCAACTCATGGGAAATAGGGAGAAATTTAGAATTCTCTTGCCACGTAACTCTTTGGCACAAATTTGAATTTTATTTGCTACTTCCGTCGCTATATTGTTTGACTTCTGGCAGGTGGGCGGATACTACCTCCTCTTACCTCCTGTATCAGCCAACAATGAAATGGCATATGCATTATTGCCAGGGAATATAGCCAGCTAAAAGTTGTAAGTAAGTCAGCCAGCTAATGCGCTGTGAATTGGAATACAAAATAGTTAAGACGAAGGGAGATTAAGTCAAGCGAATAAGTTAATAAACTTTTTTTTTTGCCCTTGTTCTTTAGCATTATTGGTGATATTTTAAGAAACTTAGCGTCACTTTAATCTGCAATTTATTAGATTAGAAAAACTCAAGCACATTCCTAAACAAAAAAATATTTTAATTTAATTTAATTAAAATGTTGTTAAAGTATACGTTAAACCCAACGTGAGTTCATAATAAAAATGTATGTTACCTATTGCTTCAAGTATGTAACAACTCATTAATATAATATATTTATAAAGAGATCCATATTTAATTATTAATAAACAGTTTACCATTTTTACATTTCAAGATAATTTCCAAGAAAGAAGAAAAATGTAAACTACATTTTTCATAGAGTAGCAATAAATAATATTAAATCCATATTTACATATTAATTACTTTTCTAAAAGATAATTCAGTTCTACATTCAGTTTTTGTCATTTTCTTGCTTTTATCTCCCAGCTGTATTTTCATTTCAACATATTCCGTTTTTCAAAAGGTTTATATCAAAGCTTTTCATCAACTCCAGTTAAAAAATTACTACAACTTTCATTTTCAACTGAAATGCGTTGTTTATATGCATATTACTTAGAGTCCTGATGATCCAAGTTGAACAGATAAAATATATTCTAGGATCAGGACCTGAAAGCTTTTAAAACTAAAAATTGGCTTAATTCTGCAGTCAGTCCATATTGTAGCTATCCCTTTCCCCAATATCCTGACACAAATTTAAAAAATCGCAGCTTTGTGAAGATTTTTTAATTAAATCCCTGCATATTTGACTTGTTCATGCATCTACCTACAGCTATAACTCAACTAAAACAAACAAAAAAAAAACAAAATGAAAACAAACAAATTAAAATAAATTCCAGTTGCAGGAGCTAGGACATTTCGTTTATGGAAATGTTTATACGTATGCCTATATATTTTTATTTCCGCTTTTCTAGTTTATAATTGAATTACAACCGATTTGTATGGAAGCGCATGCTAGCGGGGATTTTGCATATGTCTGTGTGCTCGTACTATATATTTTTAGAGAATAATTTGCATGGCCTGAGCTCTGGATTCAGCTGACAAATTGCTAATTGAAAGAGCCCGGCAACTTTACACGAACGAGGCGTGGCACACACATACACACGCCCTGCACACACTAAAGAACCAATGTACACTAAAGCACTGCGAAAATATTTGGGTTTTTATATTTATCAAAAGGGAAATTTATAATTAATTTAATTTAATTTAAATTTAATTTTTTTTAAATTGAAATTTAAATTTAAAATTTGGTTGTCAAATAATATAGCATGTCACTATGCATTTTATATCTTCATATTTAAAATCAAGAAGCACAAATCAAATAAGAGCTTAATATCTAAACTAGGACCTTAAAGGACCTAATCTCTGAAACTTTGGGTGTGTAAAAAAGATATACATAAAAGAGCCTATGTATGAGGAATAGAATAGCAAACCTTTCAAATTGCAATATACAAACTCTACGTGTACCAGCAGAGGCTGTTCAAAGAAATTCGATAACTCCCTTGCTAGATCTCACATACAAATTAAATTTTTAGGTATTTCGGTCCTTTAGGCTTTGCATCTAATGACTACTTCGCCTATAATTAAGCTCTCCAGTAACTTCTCCTTGTGTACGAGGCCAGATTTTGCTCTGAATACGCAGTGACCTGTGCGAGTCGCGTTTGTTTGCCCAAATGCAGAACATGTGAGCTTGTGAGCTGCGAGCGCCTAACTTGCCGCGGCTCTGCCCTGGACATTGGGATTGGATTGGATGGACTGGTATGGTATGGTATGGTATGGGATGGGATTAGATTGGATGGCTGGCAAACAGTACCCCTACACGCTTAGTGCAGCGGGTGCCGCCCACTTGGCTCACTGATTTATATGCAAAACGCGACGAGCGGCGGAAAACAGTTTTTCAATTAAATTCGTTTGAGTTGTCGTCGCTGGATTTCAATTTGAAGGCTGTCGTATAATTTATTAGCATTAACATTAACCCCGCCGCGACTTGATCCCACTCTCTCTTTCTCTGGCCGCCGCAGCTTCATCAAATGCGACTCAATCCAATAATACAGAATGTGAAAAGAGAGAAAATGTGACAAATTTGCTTTTCACTTTGCAAAATTAAAAACGCTCACATAAAATATACTACGATGGCGAAAATAAAGTGAAGTGAAAACAAAAAAAGACAGGGAATTGAAAGAATATTTTTTCATTCATCATCGCAAAATTTGCTTGATGAAGCCAGTGGCAACATTCGTTTTAGGTGCTTTATTTTTTGATATCCTTTCTAAGGGTATGAAAAGTCTTTGATGGAATTTAGTGGGTTATTCCGGTTGAAAAAAATAATTTGCAATTGATTTTATTAAGCTAAGTTAAGCCATAAATTGTAACCCTTAAATATTATACTTGTTTTTAATGGCTACCAGTAGGTTTATATTTTGATTGCATTTTAATTTTAGCAACCTTATGCTTTAGACTTGATTATTTGCAAAGATTTTAGCTTAAACTTTAAAGAAAGATTTATAAAAATGAATATATTATGATTTATAATCACTTGTTTCAAGGTTTCAATAGTTCAGTCATTGTTTTGCTTATGAATTCTACATAAATCATAAGATTTGTTTATTTCAAATGTTTTTCTATTGATTTACAATTTTCAATATAAATAAATAAATATTTTCAAGCCTTGTTAAATACTTATTAAAGAGTATGAAAATGTCCCCCTTGTGAACAATGAATACAGTCGCTTGCCTTCGACTGTGACTTGGCAAACTTAAATCCCAGGCATTTGATATTGATTTACTTAAAAGGCAATATCAGTTTGCAAAGCAGCAACCCTTAGCCCGACCAGCCAACCAGCCAACCAGCCAACCAACCAACCAACCAACCAACCAACCAACACCCCAGCTCCCTCCGTAAAATCTTTGGAGACATATCGAAAAATGCGAAAATTGTACAATGAAAATTGAAGTGAAATTAAACTAAAGCCCTGGGGCGATAACGACTGGCTTCTCACCTCCTCCCGAGCCATGAGGACCCCCGCCTTGGACTCACCCTGTTTGGACCGAGAACTCGACTTGTTGGCATTCATTTAGCTCTGCGGCCGGCACAACTTTGGGACACTTAAGCGTCGTTGGCCACGTTGACAATGTCTGAATGTTCGAGGGCAAGAATGTGATGGCCAAGCTCTTTCTGCTCGCCACCCTCAATCCACAACCCACCGCATACTTTCTAATGAGACAAAAATTGCGATTTGAATGCAAATAACTGCAGGGCTGCTCCAGACGGACAACAATTACATGGTTTCAATGCGGAGGAAGGGGCCGAAGGGATAAACTCTGCACAGAGGGAAAAATTGCTAACAGATTATACTTTTTAATTATTATAATTATTACAAAAATTTGATAATTTACATTATTTTTAAATATTTGTTAAAGGTATATTTTGTTATTTATTCGCTAATTGGTTGATAAAGATGTTTTTATTATTAAAAAAATGTTTATATTTATAAACGGTTGTGCAACATTTTTAAGGTATTTCTACTAAAATTCACATAAAATTTTAAGTTGATCATTTCGTAAAATGAGTACAGATGAGTAATGATATCCATAAATTATTATTAATAGTCAGCTGCTTGTCTGTGGACAACATCTTTATGTGTTTTTGGCATAATAATCGTGACCTGATTTATGTGGATTAAATCGGTTGGCTAAGACCTCGGAGACAGCATTAAATTTAAAAGGAAGAATAAATCAAACTATTTAGTTATACAGAGGCTACATATTATCCTGAAAATAATATATATTTTCATGATAAAAATAAAGAAAACTTAATCATTATATTATATAAATACAACCGTAGCTGGCTTTATCTTATATTAAATTATATATGTATGATTTGGCACTAAGCTATTATTATTATTTATTTTCAGTGTATACCAGCTCCTCTGAAAATATTTCTATGAGTTTGGGTGTGCGGCAGAAGCTTTTGTCAAGGGGCATTTAAATTTGACAAAATGAAATGAACGAAATATTTGGTTTTGGTTGCCAGCTCTGTGTCCACGTCGGCGGCTGGCATTTTAATGAAGTTCTTAAAACTGGCTGTCACAGAAGGGGGACGGGACCTTCGTCGACCTTAAACCTGGAAACCTGGGGGAGCATGGGGACAGGTGGGGACCAGTGCTATTTGCATTTAATTAAATGCCAATAATTGAATCAATTTGCACATGGAATGTGAAAAATCCTTGGCATTGTCATGGCAGACTAATCAACTGGTCCTCCCGTTGGTTAACTTACGCCCGGCACTGTGAATATTTGTATTTTATTAATTTGGATATTTGCCGAGAAGAAGGCGATAGGACTGGCAGGCGACAGTAGCCGCAGGAATGTGGCCGGCGCAGTGCCTTGGACATTCTGTGGGTGTCATCGTTGTCTTGGGTTGGCTGGTAGAAAGTATTTTGTCATAGCTTTGCATACCGGAACATTCCAACTTAATTTGATTTAGTTGTCTCTGCCAGAGCGCTTGAAATTCACCTTCGTTTGTTGTCCTGTGGCCGGTGAGGAATTCCTAGATAACCAATTTTCAAATTCTGCTCAACGGATTGTAAGAAATTAAATGGAAATGTGTATAAATATTTTCCGTTCTTATAATACAAATCTGATCTTCTTTTACATACATTTAGAACATTAAAAATATGTTTTAAAATTCAAAGTTTTTAATAATCTCTCTGTATTTTGCTCAGGGATTTTATTTCCATTTCCATTCCATTTTCCCGTTGCCGGTAAAATCAAACTTTTCGCTTGCTACTAATTATATGCATATGTTTTTATTTACTTTTATTAGCATTTTGCGTATATTTTTTTCTGCCATTAAAAGCAATCAAATATTTATTGCAGTTTTTCCCAGGTATGGGTTTGGCTTTGTTAGCTTGTTTTGATTTGATTAAATGTTAACATTTTCCACAAGTTAACTGCGATAAATACATAATTGTTCCGCAGGCAGGGCGATCATTACATAAATATTGCAATTGCTTTTTTGCTCCAAATTGTTTTCAGCAAATATCTTTAATTCAATTGAGCGTGTAAAATCAGCCATGTCACAGATTAAAGTGTTAATGCATATAAATGTTTTACTTATTTGCATACATTTCATTTCGTTCGGCGTGTTTTTTGCGCATGTTTCTGGTTTAGCGAACAATTTGAATTGAGCCACAGATACTTTCTGGCATTACAATGCTAAACTGATTATCCAACAGCGCAAACGGTTCGGCCATCATAAATTCAATTTAACCAATCAAACCGACGTAATTTGATTATGTTGATTTTTGCACATTAATTGTATATTTATTGACTGAGTGCACACACACACACACACGGCCAGCTGCCAGTGCAATTCTTGTTTATTTAAAATGTTGCATCATCAAAGAAAATATTTTGCTATCCTAGTCACATAGCCAAAAGTGTTTTAATTGTCAATTAAGAGTCGGTCGGTGGGGGAAATGAACTGTATTTTGTTTTGGGGCCAAAAAGCTTTGGAATTCCTAACATTTTTTAGCTGTTTAGAAATTTATTTAATATTAGGAATGATAATGAAACATAAATATCTTAGAACATCTTAAAACTACTTCAAATAAGACCTACATTTAAGGACCAAAGTTTTACATAAAATATAATTTATTATTTTAAGCTCTAACTCTAAGAAGATTTTTAATAGTTATTTGTATCATATTATTATAATTTGTTTTCTTGTTTAAAAAGTTTTTCAATTATTTTTTTATTCACTTTTTTATAGATTTACATAAATTTAAAATATGAAATAATATTGGTAAAAAGTCTAACACGGAACCCGTGATTTGCTTTTGAGTTTTATTTTGAGTAAAAAAAAATAAAAACCATGAATAATCATTATTTTTGAATTCTATTTTTTTGATCAAAAATGATTTTTACATGATTTTAAATAAAACTTATAATGATTACGGTCCCTGTTGTTTTCTAGAACATACTATGATCTAAAAGAATTACTCCATAAACAGTTTTATCAAAAAACGTAAGGCTAAATACAATAAAAACTTAAATTCCCTAATTTCAGCCAGTCCCAAATGTAGCCTAATCAACATACCGCTTTAAATTCCTAAACCTTTCTTTATTAAATGCCTAAAAATATCCCAACCACAGGTTTATCCGAATGCTTTTCAACTATTTTACACTCAGATGGTCATAGTTTATGAAATTCAATATTAATTGCCAAAGAGAGCAAGTTGATTTGCTTGAATAACACGACGGCTGCTTAAACGTTAATAAATTTCTCCGCAGTCGGTCGCTTTGTTGTGGCCTCCGGCCACTGAAAATTGGCAGTGGCTGCTGTCTGGCCAAAAGGATTTCTTTCCTGCGCCGGCATATCAAATTATATGCACACACCGCAAGCTTTTGCTGTGGCTTCTTTTGCCAATCGAGCAGCTTCCTCCTAATCCTTTACTCAAACCTCCCACCCCTTGACATCAATCAGCCGAACCGAAGTTTTAGTCCAGCAACTTGACTCCACTGCACATTCCGCTCTCTCTCTCTTCGTCCACAGTCCAGGGTCCATAGTCCTGCGGACAGCTGCAGTTCATCTCCGGCACCGCAGAGGGAATTCTTTCGCAAGCTGTGCCCGCCCGCAGTTCGTGCGAACGTGTCTCAATAACGAAATTAACAGAAATTGCAACATATTGTGTATGTGTGTGTCAGGGTGTGGGTGTGGGTGTGGGTGTGGGTGTGGGTGTGGGTGTGCGTGCCACAGGGGTATTCGTGGGTGGGTAAGTTTGGGGGTGGTTATTAGACGGGCCGGGAGGTGGGGGCCTGCAATCAAATTGCACAGAAAAATGAACATCACGTGGAGGCCAACAACTGTGGCAAATTGATATTAAAAACAAAGTCAAGATGTTGCTACTTCGATATTTGACAAATGGAATTGAGATAGTCGAAACGCACTCCAATAAATATTTATGAAAACCATTACCGTTACCAGTGATTAAAAATTGTTATAAAATAAGTACAACAACGAGGTATAAAATAATATGTCTATAAAACATTATATTACAAATATCTTTAATTTTGATATCCATTACCATTAAACTTAGCGTAATACTTACTTCATTTTCTGAACTGAAAAATAAAACATTTACATATATTGTAAATATGCGTCTTTCCTTTAAAAATTTATGGATTAAGTCTAAGCAAAACTAAAGAAAAAGTCTGGCTATACTTTAAGGAGTATACCTATAGGTATTACAAATAAAAATTCTATAAATAGATAAAATATTCGCTTTAATGAATACAAAAATTGAAGAGCATATCTAAAAACTCTTGCAAAAAATTATTTAATATTATCTAAACCAAAAAAAGAGTACCAAAAGTTTAAAACAAAGTTCAATGCAGTTCTTCTTTATACAACATATAAATTCCTTTATTTGAAGACCTCTTGTAAATGCTAAAATTAGGTTAAGTTTCTGTGAATCAAACTTTCGCGTTAATTATCGCATGACCAACCACCGCCCTCCAAGGGAATCCCTACATAAGAGCCCCCGCACAAAAACAAACTCCAGTTCCTCCTCAAATCCGTCACAGCTTGCTGCCAGGCAACAAAAAAGCTTAATGAAGCGGCCAAGCCAACTACCACAAGAAAAAAAAAAAAAACAGAAAACATACAGCGAAATGGGTGGCGGATGGCGTCCTGGGGAAGAAGAAGGTCACAGTCTTTGGCAACTGTTGCCCCAGAACGAACGCAGAGCTCGTTTCGGGACCATTCACACAAGTGTAGAGAATCCGAGGGATAGGAAGTGGAAAGGAGATGGAGCCGAGAACCCACTGTGACCACAACGGACAGAGTCGCACATGTGACCAAGAGTTTCCTGCGGACAGCAGCGGGGACAGCGAGCGGCAAAAGCCAGAAATTGGAGCGGCCATTGAATATGATAGAAATAGAAATAGAAATAGGAATACGTACGTGCAAAAATTTCAACGCTTGATTAAATTTCAGTCACAGTCGAGAAGGTTGCTGCGCCACAAGTGTGGCCCAACTTGAAAGACAATCAGGCAGCAATTTAAAACCATTTTCACTGTGGCCAGGACATCCCGCCAGGCCGTCATCGAACCCCGTAAAAGTCGGATGCCACCTGCTAGCCTGCTAGCTGTGTGCGGCAGTTGCAGTAACTTCTGCTTGATTAGTTTTGATTTGGTTATTTGGCATTAGGCCATATGCCCAGCCTTTTTAACATCCTCTTTGGGCTTCCTTCGATTTCTCCTGTTTTCTTTTTTTCTCCTACCTCTGTCTCTGCACGGGCAGTGGAATAAACTAATTCCCAGTCATTCGATGGGGCAGCTGTCTCTGTTTTTTTTTTCTTTGGGCTCCTGAAAAGGTTAAGGTGTGGGGTTTGGGTAGAGTTGAGATTTCCCGGCACATGTGCTCGGGTTTTAATATAAACTCGATCAGTGTGTGCCTTTTGCCATATGTGTGTCTCAAGTTTTCGGTAAGTCAATCTATTTCGGTTGCATGAGAAATTAAGGGTCTATTTAAGGATGTCCGAAAATAAGTCGATTAAATAATTATATTTGAAACGAAGGCCGATATTTAAGCGATATTTTAACGATAACATATTTTTATTTAACGATAAATTGGTATATAAAATAATGTTAAAAAACGGTTCGAATTATAATCTAATATCCATATTTGTTCATTAAATTCGATATTTTATTAATGATATGATAAGAAATTGAGCGCGATACGTTTGTTGATATATCATATCGCTCTTTTCAAATATTTATTCGATAAAAGTGAAATAAAGATAATTTTTTATATATTAAATTTCATGTTTTTGGTGAATTAGATAAATAATAATAATCATAATTATTTTCAGAGTTCTTATTGAGTTCTCGTTAGCTGTGAAACCTTTTGAACTATCCCAACATAGTCCTTTGTCTAGCAAACTCCCATTGCATGAGGCTCTATCCCTGAGCACATACAAATATATATATAAATATATAAACACGAGCTCAAATTACTACCATCGACATACGTGTTTATCAATCCATGTATCCGTTTCAGGGCTACGACACTGGCACACATGGCGCATACTTAATATCAGTTAGTGGCACGTTCAATGCCGAAAAGCAAAGCTCCAAATTGCACCTCCCCCTCCCGTACTCGATGTGGTCAACAAATCATTAACCTGCCACCCCCACTGGAAAGTCAAATAGAAGTTAAACCCAACAGCGATTAAGACATTTAAGTACTCTGAAACTGGGGTGAGCTGAGTTCGCTTCTAGCACCTCTATAATTTGACGAAATGGATTTGGAGGGGAATGAGTCGCGGAAATAATAGGGCCATGGGACTCGTGAATTGGAGGGAGGCTTAGAAAAGGGCCTGCGATCGTTGGTCGCGCGTGCTGAAGTTTGCAGAATGCGGCTGGCACTACACTTCCGCTAAATGTCGCTATTATTTAACAATTTCGTTTATGTATGCCTTTCATGCGGCTGGCGGCCGCCCCATCGCTATGCGGAGTATAATTTATGGTAACTCTGATTCCCCCCAGGGCCAGCGGGCAAACTAAATTGTCGCCCTCAGCAGCGGCAACTGGAAAAAAATATATGAAAGAAAACAATTACAGCTGACTTAACACTTCCGTTACTTGTTAGAAAAGCCGCACACGTTCACCGGCCCACCTGGTCCGGTGCCTGGTGCCTGGCCACCAGGACGCCCCGTCCAGCAGACACAGGTAGCTGCTGCGTGGGCGACAACGACGCACTTTCCTTCAAGCACTTGAAATTGTAATTTAACACGTACAAGAAGTGCGCTTGTGTACATTCTTTTTTTGTGAGTGGTTGCTGCATGTTTCCTTAGGCATAGGGGGTTCCTTGGGGGGTTGCGGCTGCGTATGGTGGTTGGTTCCAGCATGACCTGCTTTAATAATTTTAGGATGGGAAACAACTAAATATTATGCTGGTATAGGTAGTATATACTGACTGGAAATTAATTAAACAATTTGGTGTCTACTTATTTTGAGATAACATCAAGGAGGTATTATTTAAATTGTTACTGTATTATTATTTTTATACCCTTGCAGAGGGTATTATAATTTTGGTCAAAAGTGTGCAACGCAGTGAAGGAGACATCTCCGACCCTATAAAGTATATATATTCTTGGTCAGGATCACCTACTGAGTTGATATAAGCATGTCCGTCTGTCCGTCTGTCCGTCTGTCTGTCCGTCTGTCTGTTTCTACGCAAACTAGTCTCTCAGTTTTAAAGCTATCGACTTGAAACTTTGCACACACCCTTCTTTCCTTTGCACGCAGTATATAAGTCGGAACGGCCGGGGTCGGCCGACTATATCCTATAGCTGCCATATAACTGATTGATCGGAAAAGCTATAACTTCGCTGTTTCTCAACATATTTTCATCAAACTTTAAATTTGGCCACTTAATATTATTCCGGAGTTTTGATTTAAATTTCATGAAAATCGGACGATTATATTCTGATGCTGCCATAGGAACATCACCGAAATAATAGAAAAAATCATAACTCGGTTGTTTCTTAA
>VNJQ01000594.1:0-10489 GCA_008042515.1 Drosophila truncata | reverse complement strand
ACTCCCAAGGATCTTGTCGCAGTGACGACTGATGCCAGTCTTGTGGACAGGATCATCACACACTTATACATGTCAACGAACACTCTGCGTATCATTTACAGCCTCAAAGTGTCCCATATCACTCTCTCTTGCCCTCTTCTTCCGGGATTCCAAGACAGAGCTTCCAATCCGTTCTCCAGGCTAGGTCTAAGTTTCCTGTATTTTAGTTCTAATTTACCTACAAATCAATAAACATCGACGCACGTTACGTAATACCCCGAAACTTTTTCCGTGTAATATTGCGAGTGATTAAAATCACCCCCCTCATGGATGGGCGTAAGTTCATTTATTGTTTGACTTTCATGATTAATAAACTGGAAAGTTCATTCCTTTACGTCGTTCTTTATTATGTGAATTCCCTTATATCTAACAATATACACCCAGTGGCGAAAAAAAGCCGCAAAAAACACTAACTTGTAAGTTTGATTACTTGGCGTTTCTGCAAATGTTGTCTAAATTGTCTAATTTTTTTTTACTGATAACTGAAACATTTTTTTGTAAAAGTGCATACAAATTTTTATTTTATCGCTGCCTATTTTTTAGAAAACATTTTTTCCAGGCCCCAATAAATTTTACTGACTTTTTATATATATGACAACTTAAAGAAAAAAATTTATATTGACTATACCAATGCGTATACTCAAGAAATAATATTTTTTTTCAAAAGTATACTCAGTTTCCTATATTATAAAATATATTTTGTTTAAAAATATAGTTTAACTTTTTTTTGTTAAGTAAATTAGTACTTTGTATAACCCACTTTTGCTTTAATTACACATTTTCTTCTATGGGGCATCGAGGTGTATAAAGCGCTTAAATATTCCTCAGTGATATTCAAGAATAATACTTTTTCTATCAGATTCTTGAATTGTAGCTAATTAAAATATTTAAATGGCAAAAGCTCATGGAATTACGCGCTGAGCCCTATTGAAAGGTAAATAATCATGTCAAAAATTGGCCCTAATTCCTATTCATTTATTGCCTCAATGCTAAGCTAAGCTAATGCTAATGGAAAACCCGGAAAAAAAATATAAAGATTCAATTTAAAGTGGAACTGGACAATTTAGACGAACTTACAAGTTAGTGAATTTTTAGGGTGCGGCTTTCTTTTGCCACTGGGTGTACTTCAGAGCTAAAGCGGTGCTGTTGGGTTGTCAGGAATACCGACAGAGGCGCGGCAACTTTTATGTATGCAAGTATATGCTCCTCGCTGCTGAGAGCGGCTAGCTGTGTAACCCTTAGGTACTCTTGGGTATTGGGTATTGTTTATATGTGTACTTACTACAACGACAACATCAGTCGGTAGGCATGAAGCTACTGATTTTGCAGGATAACCCCGTTTTTGGATGCACTTTAAATCTTAAACAAGCTTTATATAAATACAAATTTTTTTTTTACATTTTTTTAATACTTTCTGTTGTAGCACACAGATGATTTACTAATCATTAGAAATAATTAAATTCATAAAAGTGGTACATTTCCACATTGGAGGACATGAAAGCAAAAGGAGCAAATTCTGACTGGTTTGTTGATTTCGAATTTTAAAATAGGTACGACGTTGTTGGAACATTTGGAGTACAAAATACGTCCACAGTGGTGACTTAATAAAAAAGAATTATAAAGATGTTAGAATGTAATTTTATATTTCAAATGTATTAACCTACCAATGGTGTTTCCGCATGGTAATTGTAAATTTTATCCTACATTCTTGGCATAAATCAGACTCAGACCATGGTGATTCCTGTGTTTGTTTGTCCAACAAATTGTGGAGAAGTTGATCTGTAGCCAACTTAAAATTAAAAATATTTATACCTTCCCTATTTTCAGTGCCAAGACATGCTCCTGCTTTTGCAAGTACTTTACAGAGTGCCGACTGGCCACGCATAAAGCACAGAAGAAGTGGTGTATTTCCATCAAGGTCAGGGATGTTGATTAGATATTTCGGCATACATTTTAGAAATAATTCGCAAATAGTTGCCGCTGTATTATCCTCCCCGACACGACAAAGTTCATGCATCGGATTTCGACCTCTTAAGTTTCTTGCCTCTGCGTTCACACTTGATTCTGTTAAAAGTTCGCTAGGTGCAAAGCATTATTTCCGTCGGCATCAGTTGCATCATAGTCAGCACCGTTTTTAATTAAAGCAGATACTGCGGGGAGATTACCGTGTTCAATAGCAATGTGTTGGGGCAATTTTTGAAGCCCATCACGCTCATTTATACGGGCACCAGCTAATATCAGATTTCTAGTTACCATTTCAACTTGTGATGCAGCTGATAATTGTAACGGCGTTGACTGATTAAAATCATGTACACGAGAATTAATGTCTACTTGAATAGATACCAAAAAGAGAACACTTTCCTAATCATCTTTTATAATAGCCAAATGCAAAAAATTACGGCCTCGTTGATCCATTTGCTCAGCTGCAGTTGGAAGTCGCTCTAAAATGCGTTGCGCCGCCCTGTGATTTCGTGTGTCTAAAGCAGATGCAAATGCAGTATTTCCAGAGCTGTCTCTAAGTTTTAAATCTATTAAAGGGTGACAAAGAAGAATGGTTATTATCTCTTCATGTTTATTTTCTATAGCAGTATGTAGCGGAGTTTTCTTTTTCGCGTCTACCACGTTTATATTCCCACCATGATCACCCATTTGAGACAAGGTCAAAGTTTTTCTTTTCAATTGTCAAGCTAAGCTCCAAAGCTGAGTTTTCTTCTAAAGTGCACAAGTTCATATTTATGTTAGGCACTTAAAGTAAGAGTTTGATAATTTTAAATTTTTTCTAGTAATTGCTTTATGCAAAGGGGTTTCTCCATTCCTATTTTGAATATTTACATTTACTTTTTTTTGCAACATATTCTTCCCAATTTGTAATATATTTCCAAAAATGTGCTAATTATTCCGGCTTTTGCTATAGCTACATATAATATGTTAAGGAGTATCCGCTGAAGGTCTAATGACATAAACATGTAATAAATAATATTAACGAAAATTGGTTTCGGCAAACCGGAGTTCACATTAGTATGCATGTGGGAGTGATTTGCCTATATCACTACCTACTTACTTCCTATATTGACGACGCTCTGGACAACGAGAATGAAAAGACGCATAATAAATACATTCCCTAAGAAGACGATCGAAGAGAGCTTATAATGACAACGAGTAAAAGACAAAAAAAAATTTACGACCACGACGATATAAGAGTAGACGACGCTGGTGAAGGAGAACGACGATCGGCAGGGAGAGAATCCTGTGCCGGCTGTGAGGTTGACAAAAGCAGTTGATGATGAGAGTCAACTGACGCGACGACGAACTTTTTGAAGTTAAACTTAAATATCTAAACGTATATAATTAAACATATATAATTAAGCAAAATAAACTTAATCAAACTACCATTATCAATAAATAAAAACCCCACATTTAGGAGCTCGACCGGGAGGAAACCAAAGAAAGTGAAAGAAACTAAACGTGTTCAAACGTGTGCGACAAGAAAAACTTAAAAAAAAACTGCCAGAAGAAACATAAAATTTTGTATATACGCGATGAATAATGGCATGCTTGAAAGACTTAATAGCTAATAATATTAGAAACGCATCAAAGGAGCAATTAGTGCATTACATAAGAATGATTTTGAAAATGATTGAGACAGAAATAATCGCAAACTTCTGCGCGAACTTGCTGGTTTTGAATACGATGAAAATGACACAGCGTACAGACGCAAATCCATATACATTCGTAAGCATTTAAATGAGAGAGATCTTATGTCTGTATGTGTACTTCGGGATATAAGCCACGACGTTGAAAACCTACATTGCACATTTTTCGGAGTTTGCAATATGGCAACCTTCTCGCTGGAGACAAAGATGGAGAGAACGACGATTCCGACGAAGACGACGATAGGAGCGAACCTGGAGAAGGATACCAAATTGATAATGAAAAGAGCGTTAATGAGATAGAGAGAAACCGCAGAAGTGCACAAGAAGAGATGCCGCGTTTTAGGGATATAGAGGAATCATGTCAATCATGTCGTTTAGAAACGACATATCTCCGCCTCACAGTGGCGCCCCTTGAACAACTGACGTTGCAAAAATCAAAAAAGTTTTCTCGTTAAGTAGTCTATAACTTCTGAAGCTGCCAAATGCTGCCATGTACACAATGTCTATCAGTTGCGTCTATATTTTCTGGACCAAAATCAACTTTCATCGGCTGCGGCACGCTGCGTCTGCGGAAAGGCAAGACTTCATAATAAAACAACTCAGGGTAAACAAGAAAGGAAGCTAACTACGGCTTACCGAAGTTTATATACCCTTGCAGATTACAGTTGAGCTATGTAGTTTAAAATTAAATTCTAAGATAACATTGAATGGCCGAATCTCAAATTTGATGAAAATATCTTTTCTACTATTTCCCTGATGTTCCTATGGCAGCTATAGGATATTGTCGTCCGACTATTATGAAATTTAAATAGAAATTCTAGAATAATATTAAGTGACGAAATCTCAAGTTTAATCAAAATATGTTGAGAAAATGCGAAGTTATAATTTCTTTTCGCAAATTTTGCTGATCGTTCCTACTGTTCCCGATTTTTCCTATGGCAGCTATAAGATATAGTCGTCCGATTTTATTGAAATTTAATTCGAAATTCTGAAACAATAATAAATGGCAAAATATCAAATTTGGTGATTATATGTTAAAAACTGACAAAGTTATAATTTTTTTTTTTTTAATTTTTCCGATCGTTCCTATGGCAGCTATATGATATAGTCGTCCGATCCGGCCCGTTCGACTTATGTAGGAGTGAGAGCATATAGAAGACTAAATGCAAAGTTTCATTCAGATAGCTTCAAAACTGAGGGAATAGTTTGCGTATAATCGGACAGACGGACAGACGGACAGACGGACATGTTAATGCTGATCAAGAATATATATACTTTTTAGGGTCGGAGATGTCTCCTTCACTGCGTTGCAAACTTCTGACTGAAATAATAATACCCTGCAAGGGTATAAAAATACCAATAAAATACATGCAAAAAATGCATAAGGCTCCTTAAATATGTTCTTTATTAATTGCATCTCTGGGGCATGTTAAGTCGCGAAAAGATATGAAATCAAGTGATTATAGTTTTAAAATATTTCATCAATCAGAAATTTCTTTAATACAGGTTTATTTTTTGTAAAAAAAAAATTTATTTGAGCAAATCAATAACAGTAAAGCTAAAAAAATTATATAAAACATGTTTAAAAAAAATCGGTTTCTCTGAGAAAATTTGTTATCTTATTTTGTTCAAAAGTAATAATTTTCGCAAGCTCAAATGAGAAAAGGCACCGTTGTGCGCCGGGTTATTAGCAACTTTTTAGTTTAACTTATATGGTATTCATATTGTAGTAATAATATAGTATACATATATTTAATTCGTTATATATATAAACATTACGAATAGCTTCTTCTACAACTTGTTGACACGTTTGACATTTTGGTTCACCACTGTCAGGATCGTAAGGATCACGTTCTGTTCTTGACTAACAGCCAGAATTTGATCCCAACATTCTACACAAATATTCACGTGATTACATGGGCGCGGAGATATGTAGGTTTTTTTTTGGCAGACAATGTCGTTTTTAAAACGTCATATCTCTTCGCTGAGATATATCGTTTTGTCTTAAGCGGAGATATGTCGTTTTGTCATCAGCGGAGGTATGTTGTTTTAAAAGCGGCATAACTCCGCGCGGAGATATGACGTTTTAAAAACGATATAGCTCCGCCAAAAAAAACGACATATTGTGCCGGGCGGACATATGTTGCCCGGCGATAAGTCGCTATGTCGTAAACAGTATTGCTTCTTTTTCATTATCATTGTTTGATAATAGGGTCACCGGCTTGAGTAGCGCTACTCTTAAAGATTGTAATATTTTATTTATTACTATTACTTTAAATGATTCTATTGAGATAGTATCAAAGATCGTTTCGCTCGGTGTCACTTTGAGTTGGCTGATATTAAGTATACCGGCTTCCTTTTTAAGCCTTTGGAAAAACTGACCTAATTCTAGGATTCCATTGGTGTACATATCGCTAACGTCAATTCTTGCTATAACCTTTTTCCCATGTTTTAGTAAAAATAGTGAATCTGTTATTTGCAAGGTCACTACATTTCGTACCTCGTCATTTACAATGACTTCGTATACGTTGGGCTTAGAAGTTTTAGAGTCTTACTTTGCATATGCAAATCTACTCTTTCTTGTTCATTTCCTGAGCAAGAATTTTTCTATTTACTTTGATTTCTGGTAGTGACTTTCAGAATCTTTCTATTTGATTGAATATTTTTTTTAGTCCATTATAGTAATTCTTGATAGCGCATCGGCTACATAGATGTCTTTACCCTTTAGATATTCTACTGTGAAATTATATTCCTCTAATTCAAGCCTCATTCTTGTGAGTTTTGAGCTTGGATTTGTCATTGAAAAAAGGTAGGTAAATGGTCTGTGATCTGTTTCGACAGTGAGGTGTTTACCATAAATATATGGTTTGAAATAAGTTATTGCCCAATGAATTGCTGTCATTTCTTGTTCTGTTGTGCTTTTATTACTTTCTCCCTTAGTGAATGATCTTCATGCGTATGCAACTGGAAGTTGGAGTCCGTTTTGTGTTGAGTTAACACTGCTCCACATGCTTGCTTACTTTCATTCGTTATTATGCAAAACTCTTTGCTGAAGTCTGGGTATTGTAATATGCTTGGGCTTGTTAGTGCCGATTTAAGATGTTCGAAGGCATTCTGACAGTCGGCTGTCCATTCGAATACAACATCTTTTTTACATAATCTTGTTATGTGACGGGAATATTCGGCGAAATTTTTAATGAAACGTCTATAATAATTGCAAAAAGCAACGAAACGTCTAGCGCTGTCCGCATCATGTGTGACTGGATAGTTTTTAATGACGTCGTATTATTTGTCGTCAGGTAAGATTCCTTTATCTGTGCACTTGTGTCCGAAAAATGTGACTTCATGCATGAAAAATTAACATTTTTCAGGATGTAGTTTCAGATTGAATGTCCTACATATCTCAAAAATAAATAAAAACATTTTTAAGAATATGTTTTTCCGAGCAACCAATAACTATTATATCATCCATGTAAAGGAAAGCCTGAGAAGGTTTTAATCCGGAGAACGCTATAGTCATCATCCTCTGGAATGAGTTTGGCGCTATTTTTAAGCCAACTGGTAATCGCGTGAAGCCGTATGAACCATTGCTTGTCGAAAAGGACGTTATATAACGTGAACTTTCTTCGAGTTCAATTTGGTGAAAACCAGACGTTAAGTCTAAACAAGAGAAGTATTTTGCTTTTCCTAGTTGATATAAAATATCATCAAATCTAGGTAGCGGAAATTTATCAGACAGCAATTTTTTATTAATTTGACGATAGTCCTTTACTAATTGCCATTTTTTCTTGTCAGACCCGGGAAGAGATTTCTTCGGAACTAACAAAAGTGGGCTATTATATGGTGATACAGACGGTTCGACTTTTTTATTATCAATTAATTTTTGTACCTGTACCTGTATTTCGTCTTTTTGACTTTGAGGATTTCTATAGTTTATTATGTAAACGAGCGTTCTTGGGGAGACGGGGACGTTTTCTGTTCTGTCGCTCGTCAATCCGACGCTTTCCTTTGCTAATATCTGCGGTCTCGTTGCCATCGATGCCCTGGTGGCTGGGAACCCGCACTGACGTTGTCAAGCTTAAGGTATCTAGTGCCTCCCTGCTTACCAGTACATTTTTGGAGCAGACCTCCGACGATTGCATGGATCTGATCGCGGCTTGACTGTCTACGAACATGTTTACCGCCTCGCGTGGGCGGTCTATTCTCTGCGCAAGCTCTGCCGCCTTCCTGATGGCGAAGACTTCCGCCTGGCTTGGTAGCTTATACGACAGCATTATCTCAGGGTCTGAACAGTATATGCCCGCTCCTACTCCTCCTTCCATCTTGGAACCGTAGGTGTATATGTTGAGGTGTCGTGTGTGGTCCTGAGCCGTTTCCAGTCTCCGGTCCCATGAGTGCTGTTGTTTTGACATCCGGGCAGGTTCTGGGTATCATGTAGTCAGATGAACTGCTCATGTCTCGACCAATTGAACTGTGCCCGAATCCTTGTGGCGACATATTTCCTGCTGCTACTAGGCGTTGTGCGGTCTTTCCTGCAGTCAATTGAGAGTAGATATCTAGGGGATCAATTCCGAGTATGACTTCGAGCGCCTGCCGCTGGGTTCTTTCCATTAGCTTGTTGTAAGTTTTCTTTTCCGTGGCTTGCCACCACACTAAGACTCCGTACAGCAGTGTCAGACGCACCACCGATATGTAGATCCAGTGCATCAGAGTAGGTGAGAGACCCCATGTACTGCTAAGCATCTTCTTGGATGCATAAAGCGCTATGGTGGCCTTTTTCACCCGCTCTAGTACATTGGGTTTCCATGCCAGCTTGCTGTCTAGGACAGTGCCGATGTATTTGACTTGTGTTTTCGGGATCAGCCTGGTTGCATTAATTTTTGGGGGGATCCATAGCGGTACCTTGTATCTCTTGGTAAAGAGAATGAGGTCCGTCTTATCCGCGTTGATACTGAGTCCTACCACTAACCATCCAACATATAGACTACTCATTTTTATACAACGAAAATGGACACAAAAATTTCCTAGCGACAGGCCCCAGAGCTGTTAGCGGCAGGCCCCGTGGCTTCGTGTGCGCTCGGATTTTTCGCTCTCTCATCCTTATGCTCGCACACTGATTGCGACAGTTCGCTCGTTCAGTCGCAGAGTGGCGCGTCTTGAAGAAGGTTCCTCTGAGCTTGAATTCTTCTTTATATGTATGCTTGCTCATGCATTCACGTACACGGGCGCATGTGTGCGATCATTTCATTCGACCCAGCAAGAATATTTGGTCTTTTGCTACTAGGTACCCTAACAATATGGGCATATTCACTATTGGGTTAATGATAAGAATAAGAATATTATATGGGAATATTCCATCGAGTCCCGGTGCTTTTATCCCCGCGAAGGATTCTATAGCCCAGTGAATTCTTCTGGAAGTTATTAGATCTATTGGAAGATGCAACGTGGGAAGTTGCTAGTACCTGGTGCTCATTGGCGTCGGTTACTTTTGTGCATCCTGGGAAGTACGCTTCCATTAGTGCTGTTAGGGCCTCTTCGCTGCCTTCAGTCCACTTTCCATCTGCACTTTTAACAACGGTAGCTTGCTTCGATAGCAACTTCCGGAGTCTCGCCGTTTCTGGGACCGTCTCTATGTTGGAGCAGAAGTTTTTCCAAGAGCTTCTTTGCGCCCTTCGTATCTCCTTCTTGTTGTCCCTTAGTAGGATTTAGTATTCGTCATTGATTGTGTCGTCTTTCGCTTGTTTAGCGATTTTGAAGAACTCTCTGAGATTGTTGCGTTGGAGAGGGAGATCCTTGTTCCACCAAGGTGGCTTGGTTCTCTTCCTATTTCTCGATATTGGGCATGATGCGTGGTACGCATCTAGTAATTCCTTGGATTCTTTTTCCTCCACGGATGTAACTGTGCCTGGACCAGTCGCGAGTCCCGCAGTGATAGTCTTTTTGAATTTTCCCCAATTGGTGTTCCAGATGTTTCTGAAGACTGATGGTTTCTGAGAGTATTCGAAGTCGTATTGGAACTGGATGTACTTGTGGTCTGAGAAGGATGGTCCCTCAAGGACTTTCCATTCTGATACCGTGGTACTCTGCCACACTACTAGTGTTAAGTCTAGCACGTTAGAGGAGGTAGGACCCACGAAGGTATGTACTTCCCCTACGTTTGCTACGTGAATATTGGAACAAAGTATAAAGTCTAAAAGGGACTCGCCTCTTTCGTTAATGTCAGGGCTCCCCCACACGCAGTGGTGTGCATTGGCATCTGCGCCGACCAGTATTTGCTGGTCCTTCGGGCTGGCTTCCACCAGGTTTCTGAGTTCCTCCGGTGGGGCTGTCCTGTCGTGAGCCATGTAGCAGGAAGCTACCAGTAGGCGCTTCTTTTTGCATTCAAGCATCACCACAGTCAGATCATCCGTGCTGTAATAACACATAAGGTTAGCTTGGAGACCCTTCCGTACAAGTACGGCGGTTCTGCTTCTGCTTACCGGCGGTGTGTATAACACGTTGAGTGTTGAGGACTTTAGTCCGGCAATGGAGTTGCCCGAGGTAATCCACGGCTCTTTGACTAGACCTATATCGACGGACCCTTGCTCCATGGCTATCAGGAGTTCCGTCGACGCGAGCTTGCTCCTATGGAGGTTGAGCTGCAGGGCCATGGGTACCGGCTCCAGACGGGTTGACTATCACTGTCACATCACCGTCCTCCTCCTCCTCATCCGAGACGTCCAGAGTCATCTCCTGAGCAGCGTCGATGATGGAGTCAAGACCCAAGTCCTTCTCCACCTCTCCTGCCTGCAGGGTGT
>VNJQ01000587.1:0-10650 GCA_008042515.1 Drosophila truncata | reverse complement strand
GCAGATGGAGCTGTGTGGGAACACCCTATTACTGTGTTCGTTGCCAAATTTATTTTATGGATTTATTTTATTTAAATAAAATAAATATACAAATAGTAAATAATAAGTAATTATTATTACTACTTTTTTGCTGATCATGTAGGATGAATCTTGCATCGGCATTTATACGGCTCCGATTCATTTAGGTGCTGCAGTGGAATCGCCTGCATTCAAAATATTATAACATGTACCAATAGAATGGTGCTATTAAATACATATGGTATATTCCAAAAGTCAAAATGGTGTAAATGGTATATGATTAAGGTTGAGATGGTATAACTTTTTAATAATTCCGTGGTCACACTATCTAACAATGGTGTAGCCTGTTAACTCAAGTAATGCAGACCTAAAAATGGACTCGTTGTTTGTTGTAGACAAAACTGGTCATCGGAACTCCAGTTTGCCAGCAGTTGTTTACAAAACAGATAGATTCCTGCTTGACGAAAAGAGCGGTGAAACTAGAGATATTGACCATTTTGAGGCTGAAGGAAAACTCTTTGGACTCAAGATAGACCACAATAAAGTAGACATTGCTGTAAGTTCTTTATTTACTGGCTCGAAGAAACCGACATCCAAAAGATCCGAGCTCCTGGATAAGGTGAGTAAGAAGGTAGCAAGAGCTGTGGAAAACTCCTTCATTGAAAAGCAGGCAAAACGAAAGCGGGTAACAGAGCTTGAAAACAGTAGTGGTCTACCTTCGAGCATGCTCCGGGATAATGTGGAAAAGAATATGCAAAAATCAATTCGGTATTTGGATCCGGGTCTGGATCAGCGAAATGCACTACCTACAGTGAGCAAAAGGTTGCAACCAGTCTTAAACAATGTAAGTATATCAAGAATGGCCAGATATGAGCCACAAATGTTATGCAATTCTATGATGACATTTTCGACATCAGAAGTTGCCAGATATGGCAAAATGTGCATAGCTTAGGCTGCTAGAAGTATCTCTCTTAAAATGACTCAAAAATAGACTAGCTGTTTCTGTTTTGTCCGCAGTAATCTTGGCTGCTGCATTGGAGAAGTTTGTAGTAGAAGTAAGGCCTGCGGAAAACTACAAGCCATAGAGCAAGACTGGTCTCCGTCGTGAAATCTAAGACAGACTCCTTAAACTCGGGCTTACAAACTTTTTTTTTTATTGAAACAGATTAAATCAAACCAAGCGAGAAGTGCTTAGGCCTAAGCTTGAACACTAAATTGATGACGTCTTTAGTAATCTGATAGTAATGATGCATCCCTTTAGTTTAAAATTTGTATTTATTAATATAATCATTTTGAATAATTTAAAAAGAATTTTTAATTTTTCAGTTGGAAAGCAAAAAAACATTGGGTAACGGATGGTTTAATCTGCCGGCCACAGAAATCAACGAGGAAATAAGCAACGAGCTAAAAATTCTTCAGATGAGATCGGTTTTAAATCCAAAACAATTTTACAAGAAAAATGATTTAAAAACACTTCCAAAATACTTTCAAATCGGGGTCGTGGAACATTCAGCTTTGGATCATTACAATGAGAAAAACACGAGAAAGACGAGAATGTCACTAGTTAATGACTTGCTCCAAGACGAGGCCTTCCAAAAGTTTAACAAGCGAAGATATAACATGGCACTGGAACGGAGTGCCAAATATTCTCACCGAAAAACACGTGATCAAAATAAAAAAATTAAGAAATAATAAATCTGAATATAACCAACCGATGTTTTATTTATTTATTCATTATTTTTTTTACTTTTATTAAAAAGTGGACTTCTTTATTTTTAATCTAAACCTGATACTAAAATAATGGCAGATTTTTTATTCACCCTATTGGTTTTTTGAATTAGGAGAAGTCCCCAAATAGATTTCGTGGCGTCTGTGACGAATTTAATTTTCTGGATTTTTTAAAATGTCATTGTCAGCTTTACATGCTTATCGTTTTGTTCTACTTGCTTTACATTGATTGCTCCAATATACTTCATAAATATAACAGCCACATGAGCAAAAAGAACTTAGGCGCCGACGACAAATTGATAAAAAAAATATAACTATTACCCAGAAAAGAAAATAGAGCTGCCCGGAGAGTTTATTAAGCAGATCTGGGAACATAAGTATGCGGGGGTGGCTATAGAGCCACAACGAAACTTTAAAAAAAATGTTTATTTATATATTTTAATTGTTGTGTACTTGTTTTTTTTTTCTTTTAGTATAAAACAAAAAAAAATTGAATTGAAATTTTTGTCAGCCAAATTCGAAGTCTGCCTCTAGGCGGTCTAAGGATATAGTCGCAAAAAACTCGTCCTGTGCAAATGTGAAAATTGTTCCAGAACAAACTTCATTTTAAGGCATTGGGAAACCAAAACATTTATTTTTAACCTTGTTCATGCCAGGAGGCCTCTGCGTCACCCTCAGCGCCGCCTCTGCCCACCGAGCATTAGCTCTTGCGCTCCCGGATCTCGGCCCTCCGCAACAACTTCCAAGCCAACATACGGTGTCACGCTCTCCGCTAATCGACGTTCCCAAAATGCGCTCGCTTTCCGCCACTCGGGCCCACTCCCGCACTGTTAAGCTCAGCTTATCGGTCGGGAGCGCGGCCCTTATGTTAAGTTAAAGATCAGTTCCATGTATGCAGCATAATAAAGCTGACACGACGTATGTATGACAATTACCCACGACGCCCACGGGCATTTCTCGTTTTATTGCGGAAGCAGCGCCCCCTACAAAAATTTGGTCCATCAGAGCCGGATATTTTTTGATAATCAACAGTTCCTAGTGTTGTTCCACCAAAAAAGATAAGTACAACACCCTTTCGCCTTCCTTTCCCTTCCGATCTTCAGCAGTGGTCCGAACATATCGTTCACACTGCTTCAAGATTAATTTTCCGTGTCAACTCCGAACTTTCCATTCGTCTCCGCTTTGTGTGCGTCGCCATATTCCTCGCTGTTTCCGTACACATACGTCCATACTGAGGCCAATACATGCCCTTGCCTATACTTATATCCGTATTGCATGCATGTCCATATATTTTTCGCCTCCGATTTCAGGAAATAAACAATTATTAAAAAAATAATAAACAACAAATATTAAAACGCCATTCTACTATAGAGGTGCAAAAACATCGATGAAAACATCGATGCATCGATGTTTTTCAAATTATCAAAATCATCGATGTTTTTTTTTCGACCATCGATGTTTTTGTGTCGTTCCTATTAAGAGGAAAACCGAGGGAAAGGTACAAAAAAGTACAGATATTTGTTTTATTTTTGAATTATATTTATAAATTTATTATTTTTTAGTAATAGAACACTGTTGGTGACGATTGATGGTGCAAACAAAAGAACAAGCCAAAAACACTACAGCACGATCTGATGCAATTATAATGCTAAGGCAGAATGTGGAAACGGTCAACGAGCCGGAAGTCTACGAAGCGTTACAGTATTGGAAGGTAAGATTCAAAATTAATGTATTTTATTTTTTTTTTAATTTATTATACTTTTAGGAGTCTTTGAACACTATGGCGCCTTTCAAAGAAGTTGCAAAAAATTGTTGTATCTGCCTGCCACTTCCTGCGAGTCAGAAAGGGCTGCGCAAGTTATTTCTGACCGCAGGACTCGCCTGAAGACCGATATTGTGGATAAACTTATGTTTTTGAATTAATTTTTAGACTTTTTGATCTTAAAATTATCAGCTTTTTAAGTTAATGCATGAAGCACAATAAATACTTTGTTTTTATAATTTCAGTGAGAACTTTGCATCGCAGTGAAGGAGACATTTCCGACCCCATAAAGTATATATATTCTTGATCAGGATCAACAGCAGAGTCGATCTAGCCATGTCTGTCTGTCCGACCGTCTGTCCGTCTGTTCGATTATACGCAAGCTAGTCCCTCAGATTTGAAGCTATCTGAATGAAATTTTGCAGGTAGTCTTATATATGCTCTCACTCCTACATAAGTCGGAACGGGCCGGATCGGACTACTATATCATATAGCTGCCATAGGAATGATCGGTAAAATTTTCGAAAAAAATTAAAACTGTGAGATTTAAATATATTTTCACCAATTTTGATATTTGCCCATTAATCATTATTCCATTTCGTATTAAATTTCATGAAAATCGGACGACTATATCTTATAGCTGCCATAGGAAAAATCGGGAACAGTAAGAACAATCGGCCAAATTTTCAAAAAAAAAATTATAACTTCGCTGTTTCTCAACATATTTTCATCAAACTTTAGAATTGGTGCTTTAATATTTTTCCAGAATTTTTATTTTAAATTTTATGACAATCGGACGACTATATCCTATAGCTGCCATAGGAACGATCAGGGAAATAATAGAAAAAATCATAACTTCGCTGTTTCTCAACATATTGTCATCAAACTTGAGATTTCAACACTTAATATTATTACAGAATTTCGATTTAAATTTTATTGTAAAAGTCGGATGTCTCCATGCATCGATGTTTTTGCACCTCTATTCCACTTCAAATGTGTGAGCCGCCGCAGTAGAGCTGTAAAACCATCGATATTACTATCGATAGTTTCGATTGTGGTTGTGCAGCGCGATACCTCGATTGTTTCTTCCACAATCATTATATCGAGCAGTAGAAAAATCATATAAAATTAAAGTATATTAAAAACACACCAGCATTTTTATTCCCTTGCAGGGTTATGACTTCAGTCGATAGTTTGCAACCCAGTGCAGGAGACATCTCCGACCCTCTCAAGTACATACATATATTCTTGATCAGCATCAACAGCCGCGTCGATCTAGCCATGTCCGTCTGTCCTGTCCGTCTGTCCGTTTCTACGCAAATTTGTTGCATTCTGACGGTAATCGATAGCCGCAGGCGAAACAAATATCGCCTGGGATGCGCAACGAAAGTAGGTTGGCAGGCCAAGAAGAAGAGAGAGGGGAATCGAATGCGCTACCTATGATGCACACCCAAAAAAGAGGTGAAAGTGTAGTGACGGTAGTTAAGGGTCACGAGGGGAGAGCACGGAGCGAGTGCATCCTCTCACACCAATACAGAAGCAGGGCCCTGGCGTTAAAAGCGGTTCTCGACCTCGATGGAGGGAGGCGAGAAAGAGGAAAAGGGAATCGACGGGAACCGAGCCCATAAATAGGGTAAAGTGATGGCCATTTGGGAGTAATCCGAGCCAGAACGTCGTGACCCGCGGGCGACGAAAACTTTTATGCAGGGACCGTAATCATTATAAGTTTTATTTAAAAAACAAATGGTAATTATTATTTTAAGATTTATCAAAAATAATAATAATGATTATTTTAAGATTTATCAAAAATAATGATCAGACTTGAGTGAAAAAAAAAAACAAGAAAGGAAGCTAACTTCGGCTTACCGTAGTTTATATACCCTTGCAGATTACAATTGAGCTATGTTATTAAAAACGAAATTCTAAAATAACTTTAAATGCCCGAATCTAAAGTTTGATGAAAATATGTTGAGAAACAGCGAAGTTATAGCTTTTCCGATCAATCAGTTATATGGCAGCTATAGGATATAGTCGGCCGATCCTTATGATCCTTATGATTTGGTATGTCGTATTATGTTGCCAACAATAGCATTCGTACAAAATCTGAATTCTCTAGCTCTAAAAACACCGAAGTTATACCATTTCCGATCAATCAGTTATATGGCAGCTATAGGATATAGTCGGCCGATCCCGGCCGTTCCGACTTATATACTGCGTGCAAAGGAAAGAAGGGTGTGTGCAAAGTTTCAAGTCGATAGCTTTAAAACTGAGAGACTAGTTTGCGTAGAAACAGACAGACGGACAGACAGACGGACAGACGGACAGACGGACAGACGGACATGCTTATATCAACTCAGGAGGTGATCCTGACCAAGAATATATATACTTTATAGGGTCGGAGATGTCTCCTTCACTGCGTTGCACACTTTTGACCAAAATTATAATACCCTCTGCAAGGGTATAATAACAAATAAAAATAATTTTTGATCAAAAAAATATAATTCAAAAATAATGTTTATCGCCGCTTGGCCGATCACGGGGGATGCCTTTAACAAACACTCAATCTCATAAAGTGGACAGTAGTTGAAGTGTATTCTCAAAATATTGTTTACGCTTTAATCTATTTAGTGAGATCGAATAACATAAACTTAAGTCCCTAGCTCGCAAAAATACTGACTTCTAGCGGCGCTAAAATTAAACATGAACTATCGATAGTCCTAATTCAAGTCATCAGTCAGCCGTCAAAGCGATCGGATGTGCTTCTCTCGTAATGTTGTGCGCCGAATGCAATACTGAAATCTCGGCAGCCCAGCTTCGTCTCACTGAGGCTGTTCGCTGCGCTTCTCTCTGCCGTCGGGTATATCATAGTGCCTGTGTAAACCTGCCCACTGAGGCTATCAAACTTTTGCTTAACCCCAATATCTTGTGGCAGTGTGATGGCTGTGTCGTGGCGAACGACTCGCACTCGAAAATTGATGAACTTGATTCGAAAGTTAAGTCTTTGGAGTGTTTGTTCCAGAGTCTTAACTCTAAATTTACTGAGACCTTTCCAAACTATGGTGAAGTGAATCTACAGAGCAGCAATGTCACTATCAGGCCTCGTGAATTGCGGCCCGTTGAGGTATCGGTGGCGCCTCTATCTTATGCTGCGTCGGCCTCCAGTTCGTTGGCCCAGAGCCAAGCTCTGCTGCCAGCCTCTATTACCCCGCTCTGTTGGGCGGTGTGACTTTGTCAAGGTTCATAATCGTAAGAAGAAGAAGAAAATGAACAACAAAACCAAGACCATCGTGGGAGTTGCGCCTGCGTCGACTGATCTACAAGTCCTCCAGAGTACCAAATACTTGCATGTCGGAAAGTTTAGTGCAGCTACAGATCCTAATGCGGTATCCACTTATGTTTCCAACAAGCTACAGGTGGATGCTAAGACAGTCTCATGCTTCAAATTGGTAAAAAGAGATGTGGATATGGCTTCCCTAAAATTTGTAAATTTTAAGCTTGGCGTACCGGAGCAGTACTAACAAGAAGTCTTCAATAACAAATTTTGGCCGTGCTCAGTTAAGGTCAAAAGATTTGTCTACAGGGAGAGGGCTAATAAGGAAGACACTATTGTGGAGCTGGCTGGAGCTGGAAGATCTTCAACACCTATCCATTCGTCAAAAAACCCCCAGTGATCGGCGCCGCTAGCGTCGATGTTCTCTTGGATTACTTCTACCATGCCCCTCCTCGTCTTAGTCTACCGCTTGGGCTAAGTTCAAAGCCCTCACGGTACCCTCACCACCGCCACCGCCCCCGCTAACTCTTTCACCGCTTCTTCAACATCTTTTTCGTGAGTTGCTGCGCTCGGCGGCTGCTGGATTGCATTATGCTGCTTCGGGCTCGGGTTCGCCGTTGGATCTCCCACTTCTTTGGAGGTGCTCGACCGCTGCTTGCTCGGATGTGCACTGGGCAGCTATGCTTCCGCCACCGCCCCCGCTTCTGCCGTCCCCGCACCTACAACATCATCTTCGAGAGCTGATTAGTGCGGCGTCCGCTGGGCTAATTTATGCAGCTTCGACTTCTGGCTCGTCGTTGGATCGTCCGATTCGTGAGTTTTTGCTCTGCAGCGGTGGAACTGATGCTCTTAACTCTCTTAAGGCTCTGGTAAATCGTCTGGTGCTAGCGGTGCAGCCCTCTGCCAGCTTGGCTCCCCTGAGTGCTATCTCATGCACCCTGGACGTTGCTGATACCTCGTTTAAGGTCCAAACCGCATCGTTGCTTAAGGCGGCCACTGGGTTGCTAGATTATGAGCCGCGGCCTGCAGCCCTTAATTCTGGAATGATGACTCCGGCGGTACTTCAAGCTTCGGAACCTGAGCCGCATTCATCACCTGCGTATTGCGATAGCCCCAGCCGGAAGATATTTTTTCAAAATATCTCTGGCATGCTAACAAAGTCTGAGGCTGTATACATGGCGTCATCGCAATTGGAGTATGATGTCATCATATTAGTGGAAACCTGGCTCAACATAGATTTCTTCGATAATGAGTTATTTGACCCAAATCTATACCAAGTTTTTCGCAAGGATCGTGATGCGTTAAAAACTCAATGCTCCAGAGGAGGAGGCGTTCTTATTGCGGTCAAGCGTAGTCTTAGATGCGCGTCAGTCCGTCTTTGGAATGAGGATTCTATCTTGGACCAACTTTGTGTTTCCCTGATCGGAGCGGATGATACTATCTTCCTAGTGGTTTCTTATATACCGCCTTGCAGCAGCTTTGAGCTCTATAAATCGCATGTGGACAATATTGCCCGCATAAGCAATGACTTGGCGGATTTCCAATCCATCTGTGTCTTCGGCGATTTTAACCTTTCCTCGCTGGTCTGGGTGCAAGATGCTGACTCTCTAGCAATGGTCCCTAGCAACCTGCATCTGCCACACGAAATCTTAGTCATCGATGATCTTTTTAGTTTGGGACTGGTCCCGATTAACCACGTATTCAATAGATTGATTAAGATTTTAGATTTAGTTTTCGTGAACCAGAACTTAAACTTGAATCTAACTCCTAGCCATAATTCTCTGTCTGAGTGTGATGTACATCACCAGCCGTTGCTAATTTACATACATATTTTCCCCTTATAAGGCACCCTTGTTCTCTTTATATATTAGCGCTAGCAATCTAGATTTAATTCGTCCTGTCCTGTCGCATGGTAATATTTGGAGGTCTGCTATGAACATTTTCTGTCAGTTTTTTCTCTCATCATCAATAGGTATGCTAAAAAAAGGTCTCACGGTTCTTACAAGGTACCCTGGTACACTGCAGGGTTAAAAAAATATAAGAATCTTAGAAACAAATTCTATAAACGTTTCGCTGAGCAGGGCAATGCTGTGGATTGGGATAGATATAGGCAGCATAAGCGGGAGTTCGAATTTCTAAATAAATTTCTCTATAACCAGTATATAGTAAATGTGGAATGTGAAACTCTTCAGTAACCCAAAATCCTTCTGGCACTTTGTTCACTCTAAAAAAACTACTTCCCATATCCCCTCTCCTATGGCGTTTAATGGTTCAATGGGATCGACGGATTTTGAGGTGGCTAATCTCTTCGCAAAAGAGAGACAAACTTTGAACCAACCTCCCCTTGCTATGATATTGAATTGCTTAGTTCCGTGGCCTCAAGCATTAATATTGGGTGCTTGCAGGTCTCTGAGTCTGATTGTCACTTAGCAGCGGAATGTTTTAATGATTCCGAAAAGTTGGATAGTGATGGTCTCTAATCTTTTCTTTTGAAAAATTGTATTGGGGCTTTAGCTGAGCCACTAAAATTAATAAATCTCTCTCCGAAGGGGTTTTTATTGGATGGAAGCTGGGGTAAGTCACACCCATCTTTAAGTCTGGGGCCAAAAACATGATTTCAAACTATAGGCCTATCGCTTAGCTTAGCAATGTATCCAAGATGTTCGAGCGAGTAGTAGCGAAGCAGTTGGCTTTTCTCTTGGGTAGGCATATTAGCCTTAACCAGCATGGCTTTATGCCGGGGAGATCGACTTCCACGAACCTAGCAGTACTTTATAACTACTGTATTAAGGCCTTCGCCTTTGCCAAAGCATTTGACAAAGTTAGTCACACTATACTGTTGGCCAAACTAGAGAAAATGGGCTTCCACTCGTCTATGCTTAGCTGGGTATGTTCCTATCTTAATGGCCGCAGTTGGTTGTAATGACCAGTTCTCGAATCCCTATATAGCGACTTTTGGGCTTCCGCAAGGGAGTGCCTTGGGGCCATTTCCCTTTATTCTTTTCATCAATAATATTGGATCTTGCTTTAAGAATGCGGAATATTTATTATTTGCCGACGATCTAAAAATTTTCAAATCGGTTAGATCGATTACTGATAGCGACCAGCTTCAGAATGACCTGTATAGGGTCGGTAATTGGTGTTCGCTCAATAAGCTGCCTCTAAACCTCGGTAAATGTTTTGCAGTTACATATAGCAAGCGGGTCAATAATTCCGTCTTTCATTACTCGATTCATTCGAGTATGCTGCCTATTAGAACCGAAGCTTTTGACTTGGGTGTTCTTTTTGATGGAAAGTTCCTGTTCGTTGAGCACATCAACTATATCATCCCCAAGGCATACGCCATGTATGGATTCATAAGGCGCAATGCTGCCTATGGCAAGCTGAGCTTATTCTTCGCATTTGTGAGGTCGAAGTTGGAGTATGCCTCCTTTATTTGGAACCCGGCAGGGTTGAGCGTGTCCACAAAAAATTCCTATCGTTTGCACTTTCATCCCTCAATTTCCTTGACCCTGTTCCTTCCTATCCTGCTAAATGTCGTCTTGTGCGTCTGACGTCACTGTGTGATAGGAGGCACATAGCGTCTATTTTGTTTGTCTTCGGTTTGATTTCTGGTAAAATTGATTGTCCTGTCCTGTTAAGTCACGTGAACTTTTGTGTCAACGGTAGGTGCCTGAGGAACCGTGAGCTCTTTGCGACTCCTACTTGCAGGACAAATTATGCACTAAATGAGCCTATCGGGGGTGCCACAGAAATCGCTTCCGCTAAATTTCACTTCAATTTCATTCCGCGATGCCACATCCAATCCGCGGAAGTATTTTGCGCTGAATAAATCAGCGCTCAATCAGCGCTAAATCCGCTAAAGTGTAGT
>VNJQ01000584.1:0-200466 GCA_008042515.1 Drosophila truncata | reverse complement strand
TGGAAAATATGTTCAAATAGTAGTTTAAACCATTAGTGTGTAAAACTGCGGGAAATCACGTCTATAATTATGACGATTTAATATGTGACAAGACTGAGCGAAAGAGTAATTGGGTGGCAATTAAATGTAATGGAATTAAATTTAAATAAATCAATAAAATATCAATTGAAATATTTTACATATGATTTTTAGCGTATTTTTTCTATGGAATGAAAAAACATTGTAAGGTTGAATCCTAAATCTGATTTGATGTGATTTTGAATCCAATGTTAAATAAAATAGAAAATCGAAATTCTAGTTATGATTTTTAGCATATTAATACCCTTGCAGGGTATTATAGTTTCAGTCAGAAGTTTGCAACGCAGTGAAGGAGACATCTCCGACCCTATAAAGTATATATATTCTTGATCAGCATCAAACGCTTAGTCGATCTAGCTATGTCCGTCTGTCCGTCTGTCTGTCTGTCTGACCGTTTCTACGCAAACTAGTCCCTCAGTTTCATCTGAATGAAACTGCAGTTAGTCTTCTATATACTTTCACTCGTACATATGTCGGAACGGGCCGGATCGGACGACTATATCATATAGCTGCCATAGGAACGATCGGTAAATGTATCGAAAAAAAATTATAACTTTGTCAGTTTTCAATACAATTCCACCAAATTTGATATTTGGCCATTAATTATTATTCTAGAGTTTCTATTTAAATTTCATGAAAATCGGACGACTATATCTTATAGCTGTCATTGGAACAATCAGGAAAATAATAAAAAAACCCTAACTTCGCTGTTTCTCAAGATATTTTCATCAAATTTGAGATTTGGCCTCTTAATATTATTTGAGAATCTTAGTTTGAATTTCATGAAAATCAGACGACTATATCCCATAGCTGCCATAGGAACTATCAGAGTAATAACAAAAAATTCATAGTTTCGCTATTTCTCAAAATATTTTAATCAAATGTAGGATTTGGCCACTGATTATTATTTCAGAATTTCGATTTTATTTTTATAGTTGCAATCTGCAAGGGTATGTAAACTTCGGTGAGCCGAAGTAAGCTTCCTTTCTTGTTAATATTAAGCTTTAATATTAATACAAAATATATAATAATATATAATATAATAATATAATATATAATATAATTATAATTATATAATTTCTGAATTATAATAATTATTTCCCATTTAGAAACCTCTTTCAGTGTAGATAATGTACCATACTACCCTTTCTCTTTCAGAAACTGGAGTTCCACACGCATACGGGCACCGCTTTATTCCCGGCCCAGTTTGCTCTCAACTACGAGTTCGTCGACACAGAGCAGGGCGGGGAGACCTGGACGGGAAGGCGTGGCGAGGATCCCGTGCCGCCTCTCTGTTCCCGAGTTTTCCGGAAGCGCAAGGGAAACATCCAAGTGCCGAGGAATGTGTTCCTTTACGGGAGAGGCGGTGCTAAAAATATAACCTGCTTGTATCGCTTCGAGGCGGGTCCTTCGGAGAGGGTTAAGCTGGTGCTACACAATGTCTCCTTCGGCGAGGGTACGGCCTGCACCACGGACTCGGATTTGCATACAGGTCGGCCTCGTTGCAACCAACTGGACCCGGAGGGTCGAATCACAGAGCTGCGTCTGTTCGATGTCCCATTCAGGGATGTGAAAATTCAGCTGGGCTGCTTCTGCGACAACTCCAGTGCTTTGTACAGCAATGCACCGCTGACCTTTGTCTCACACTCCAGGATAATGGAGCTCTCCTTTACAGTCACGCGGCTAAACATATCCGAGGACTTTGCGGATGTTTTCTTCTCGGCTTCGTACGAGTTTAAGCGGCAACCGGACTGCAGAAAACAGTTGAAACTGAAGGGCGCTGGAGGAGAGGATGATCTGAAGTATCCCCTCAAGACTCAGGATGCCAGTTGCGAGGGTTTAGCATGGTACATTGAAGCCCAGTCCGCAGAGAGATCACTGTTTGTGCAAACATGGGGAGCCTATTTGCCGGTGGACCCCACCTCCGAGGATGCCATGAGGTGTCACACGAAGAACCGACTGATGATATACTCCGGGCGACCCTTGCGACCCATGAGGGTTGTGTGTCCGGCGCAGAGCGGACCAAGACCGATGTCCCTGCATATATTCTCCGAGGACTGGACCAATGGACAGCCCTTGTTCATGAACAAGTAAGTGTTTTATCTTTAAATTAGTTTGGAGAGTCCTTTTACCAAAAAATATATTTATTATTATAAATAGTTCAATTTTAACCCCATAAATATAGTACTCCTAAGCCATATTTTAGATTGAAACAAATTGACCTTACAGCTGCCAATAAGAATAAAAATAAAGTCTCTGAGTTCGCCCGCCCTTGGCCGACTCGCCCAAGCAATTACCCACTCCCGTTGCAAAGGTCCAACATCTATGAAATAGGAAATGAAAGAAACAGGAGAGGCTAGAAAACATTCATGCCTTTCCATTATCGAGTGCATGTGAGTCAGGTCTACTCGAGCAACGCTACACTACATAGAAAGCCTCTTAGCTTTTTACCCAAAATTAATTGCATTTTAATAGTTGCTAATATTTCAAAAAAAAAGTTTTGCACTAAATGCACTGCGACCAGTTATTTCGAGCCGGGAGAGGAAGCTCTCCCCTGAGCTCCATCAAAGAGTTCTGCTTAAAAATGCAATAACAGGAAATGGCTACGACGGCAACAAAATACAGGAAATTGAGCGCAAAGAAATATGCTATATACGGGGAAAAAAAAGAAACCGTAAAAGAGACGAAGTCCAGGCAAACAAACATGGCCGTCAGACATGAACACATGGACACAGTTGTGGGGAAAGTTATAGGAACATTGGAAATATCCAAAATTATCAGTTTTATGAAAGTTTGAAAGATATTATTTTCGATTTTTATTTAAATAAGTAAATATATATCGTGGATGAAAAAGTAATTCCATTCAATAACTAGTTTTTAAAATTCGTAATATTGTGTAACATATTAAGCTACAAAACAAAAGCAAGTTCGGAGCTTTTTAAAAGGTTTTCTGAGGCAGCCTAGTTTATTTTTATTAATTAATAATAATGTTATTTATGTTATGAGATCTTCTTTTCATTAGCACAAAATCCATTGGATATTATTATATTAATAATTAAAAAAAAACTAGAATCAATAAATCCTTTTAAAATGTATCAGCCAATGCAAATAAATCCAAATCTCTCGCAAAAATATATTTATCAAAAACCAATGAATAGTTTCTAAGGTTAGACCCTATAACTTTAACCTCTGTCGTTTTTGGTAACTGAAAACATGCAAAACGAACACGGGGCGAAGACAGGTGAAACATGTAGGGGGTAGATGGGCAGCTGAATACAGGTAAGGGAACTTGGCCGTATGTGCTCGGGCAATTTATGTCCAAGGTGCGTGCCACCGAAATGAACCGTTGAACCTGGAACCCCGGACTCCTTTCTTGGGGAAAACTCCGGTCAGTTTACCAACCTTGTGTCCGTTTTCCTGGTCCTGCATTTAACGTGTCGCCATTAAATTTTATGGTCAACTTTTTCCCCTTTTTGGCCATGTTTGCATTTTGCTCAATTTTGTCGCCGCAGAACATAAAAAAGAAAGGGAGGATGTATGGGAAGCGACGGAGAAAAAGGACGAATACGACAATATTGCATTGTGGAGGACGACATGTGAAAACATATTTTTATGGGACCCCAAAGGGTAATTGGACATTGCACTGGATATCCGTGCAGCCTAATGAGTGTGTTGAGCCTTTTTAGATAATTAATTGCGAGCTTTTCAACTCAGTTGTGAATTAAAATGACCGCACACTAAAAGCTATGGAAAGTGCAAAAAAAGTGTGTGAGTGAACTGGGAAATATTACTAAAGGAAGTATTAAAAACTACAAAAGGAAAATTAAGTAATCGAAAGTTCAATGACTATTATTATACTTTATTATACATTAGTAAATATTTAGGAATCTTTAAAATTGAAAAAAAAAATGCACGAAGAGAATACTAATTAATTTTATAACAAATTAATATAAAATATTTATCTAAGAAGAAAAGCAAATATATAAAATATATATATGTGTGTTTTGCACATTTTACTTTCATATCCTTCAATGAATCCAATCGCCTAAAACATTATATTACCAAACTGTGATGGGTAACTCGCTTAAGGCGCGACTTAAGCCAACTCTGAATAAGATATTTTGTCTATAGAAACTAGAAAGTTGGGCGTAATTAGTTGCAGTTGAGCAAGTACTAGGGTGGGAAGATACCAGAATAGCGCAAAGGATAAAGCCAGATACCATCCTCGAACCCACCCATTCCATGGCGAAAAAGTTGCCACAAAAGTTATGTAGAGCATGACAGACGAGCTGAAATTAAAGGGGTTAGGGGGAAGGCTTCATACCCTAACGAAAATATTTACGACACAGCCGACTAGGAAGACTCTTTGTGCACTATAAATAATGTATGTATGTACGGACATCTTGAAACTGCTATTTAAAATGCTCAGATTTAATTATATAAAATGTTTATTAAATTTTCTCTAAGTTGGTAATGTATTAATACATATTTCTGAACTAAAAAATTTCTTATAAAAAAATGTACACCTGCCTAACCATCTTTATCTTCCCCATTACCTTACAGACCCATCAGCCTAGTGCTGGAGCCCATCCTCAAGGAGCCCGGCGACATAGCCTTCACGTGGCTGGAGATCCATCGCACCAAGAACGCCCTGCTGCAGCAGCTGGACCTGCATGTGAACGCAAGCGTTACTACGGGCATGGGCGGCGGAAGCCAGACCTCCTCCCAGTCCTCCCCGTCCGGCTCCAATACGGGAATTGGTGGACTGGGCGGCACTAGTAGTAGCGCAGGATCCCCCAACAGTGGGGGAGCAGGAGGCTCTGCTGGCGGAGCAACGGCCAACGAGACGCTGAACGAGTTCGGTTTCTTTCCCAAGGATTCAGACTGCGAATACAAATGTCCTGAAATTGATGCATGCATTGCGGCCAGTCTGTGGTGTGATGGTAAGTTCAGATTGCGATTTAGGGGCCAAGTGGCATTTTTCAGAGGGTAGCCGAAGGAATTTTAAAATGAATGGTAGATATTTTTCTTTCTTAGTTCGTCTTTTTAGTCCTTGCAACAGATTTATCAATCTGATATATCCTATAACATTTATATTAAAACCAAAACTAGATAATAAATAATAAATAAAATATCATAAGCCCAAAAGATATATTATATTTTGCATTATTCGTACGTGATTTGGCGCTCGGCCTTCGACTTTGGTCCTTCAGAGAGCGTGCGTCCGGCAGTAGGCAACCGAAATTTCACTTGTGGCTGGCTTGTCTGTTAATTTCAATGCAAGCTGTCCACGTTTTTGTAATCAAGCAAAGTTTCCTGACAACTGCACACAGCCTGCAATAGTCCTGCTGGTTGTTAGTTGCCTTCGCCGTTGCTGTCGCTGTCTCTGTCGTTGTCGTAGTCGGTGGTTGTTGGCTGCCGGCGGTTTCTGGCCGCCTCGTGGGATGGCCGCTTGTTGGACAAACCCGCAGCACAAAACCCCAAAATGTCTTGTGCAAAAAGTTTGTCCCAGTCCAGCACAGCCCAAACCAAATGGCCGCAACAGCTGTGCCAAACTTATTTGCGATGCACTTGAGAGATGCAGAGCGGGACATAAAACAGGGATCATTATAATATCAGTGTTATAGTCGGGAATACCCTCTTAGTGAGAATAGATTTAAAAATGAATTTATTCAAATTAATTTAAGTAATTAAAAAGAGTTGCATAGCATTTAATAATTATAATTCCATAACAAAAACACTAGTTTCTATATGAATAGTGGTGAAAAGAATACCAATACAGAGTATTTAAATTACGTTTGGCAACTTAAAAATATATAGATTACATTTTTATGTCATAAGAAATTTTTTATTAAGCAACTTGACATAGAGAAATCCATACACAGGGATACTTAGCCGAAAGCCCCATATACACTCTTTAAACTCTACTCTGCTTGCTGGAAAAAAATACAAAGGCTGCTGGCCTGCACTCTGCCTTTTTAGCTTCAATTATTTATGGGCAGCCAGGCGCGTCTGCATCTGGAGCTGGTTAACCGCAAAAGCCAGGGCATTAAACAAGCTTTCGGACCCCACGGGCCACTCAAGTGACACTGCATTCAATTTGTAACCTAAGAGTAGGCCACCCAGAAGCTCTGCATCCTCCCCGAGACCCCAATCTACTTTCAATTTTTCAATCAGCGCTCTGCTCTGCCTCTATCTTGGTAGCTAAATCTATTTTTGCAGTGGAAACAAAATGTTCCTAACTTTATAATATTAATATTAATATTAATATTAAAATCTCGTTTGATAGGGATTTTGCATAGAATAAGAAGGATAATAATAAGCTTTGATGAATCGAACAATTTAGTTTTACATATAAACCCAACAAAAATCAAAATAAGTTTAAAGCATCGACAATTTTTATACATTTTAGCCATGTTCCCCTTATTAATTGTTCCCTTGATTTTGAAATTTTGGAAATCGTTTTTGTATTATAATTATGATTTTTTATATGATTTTTTGACATTAAAGTAGTGCCAACCAACGAGTATTTATACCAATTGAGAATCTATTAACAAATTTCTTAAGGAACTTTGGTTTTTAAAAGTTTAAGTGACATACCACTGTTAAAATAAACAGTTTGACTTTAAATGACTTATTTGTAAAACAAAATGAGATTTTGAAAGGTTCAACTGACTTTCAAAATTAACGTACGATTTTATAAATGACTTAGACAATTTTTATTAGTAATTGTATTTTTAGCCACGACAGGTCTTTTTTATGGGCCCAGATACCATAAGTTTATGATAAATTGTTTCTACATTATTATAAGATGGCTGAACAATTACTAGACATATTAAAGCTTTATACAGACTGACGTATACCATTTCTAAAATAAACAGTAACTATATTTGGTTTACCAGTCAATAATGAAACACAATGAAACACATTTAATCGAGTTTCTTTACAGGAAATTCTGCTAATATCTTTAGATTAATTACTTTAAGAGGATTTGATATGAAATTGCTGAAAAACTCGATTTAGAAAAATCTTGGGCAAAATTATATTTTAGAATAATATTTTTTATTTACACTACACACCCTTTTTCTCACTGCATTCTTGTGCTTCATGCTTACAGGTCATCACAACTGCCCCAGTGGGTTCGATGAATCGGAGGAGGAGTGCGGCACCGCTCGCAAGCTGCTGGAATTGCCGGGCGGCGTGTTCGCCGCTCTGGGCTGCATTGCGGCCGCCCTTACAGCCTGCCTGATATTCTGCATGTTCGGCCTGATGAGGAAGCGGAAAAAGTCGGTGGTGCAAAAGGGCGGCGGAGTGGGTGGCGTCGGGGGCGTCGGCGGCATGGGAGTGGGCATCGGCTTCATGAACGGGGCGAGCAATGGCAATGTGTCCGCCGCCAGCATCGGCACGCTGAAGAAGGACTTCAAGAAGGAGGCACTGTACATCGACCCGGCCTCCTGACACGGGCTCCAGCCGGTCGAATATATCCACGTGGACCGCGAGACCACCGTTTGATATGTTGCCGCCGGCTGTGGCATCACCTATGATCATGTGGAGCTTTGCATGGAGCAGGCCTGACCGTTCAAAATCTGGCCTGGGGATTTTAAAGATACAGGCTTAACGCCTGAAGGTATGAGGACACTAAAAGAACCTACGATTTAAGTCGATAACTTTTTCTAAACGCTTCTGGGAGTCAAACAAATTGGGAATTAAAGCGAAAGGGTGTGTGTTTACTTTAGACATTCAGCAGTTCATATTGGAATGTTTATGGATATGAGCCTTTTAAGAGCCTTTCTTTGGTTTTCTAATGAATTTCTTGTTCACTAGATAGTCTGTATAAATTTATGTTCGAATATGATCAGTTAAGGAAGTCAGGACGAGAAAAAGCGGTAATTTAATGAATACTAAATTCAAACAATCATTTAAATGTAAAGTTTCTTTGCCCAATATCTGTTAACCGCATATTGATTCCTAATTTCTTCACTAATATTAAGTATAAAATTACAATGATTACATTAAAGGTATATATTAATATTATATTTTATTTTATAATCCTATTTTCAATGAATTAAAATTATCCAGTCTTGACTTCCAGATTTTTCTGTAATTGTTATCTTCAGTATTCCTTTGATTAAGACTACACACAGAAAAAAGCAGGAGATATAGCAGAGAAAACTATTGTAAATTAGGTACCTTTAATACAGTTAGAGATCAGCTAGAGAGCTAGATTCGTGGGCAGTACGTAGATGCCTTTGGCATATTTTCCACATAGCACATAGCACCCATTAAAAGAAAGGTAAACAAATTACATTTAGCTACTAAATGGAAAAGATCATAAACTACAATGAAATTGTATAGAGAGAGTAACTCAGTAAAAAAAAAAGAAAAGCGGATCCCTCTTCTCGGGGCCCTTTGGCATTATCTTCTAAGTGATTAGACTAAGTATGAAAACTGTTAGCAGCATTTGAAAGTGAGTTGAGGAAAGTCGAGGGAAATCTCTACAGTGTTGTGATCTAAGGCATGCACATACTGAACTATGTTTAAACACAAGAAAGTCGAAGCATTTACATGATTAATACTCGGTATGATATACAAACTTTGGTTTAGGCATTAGCTAGTATATAGTCTATAAATATTGCAGCACTCTTGGGTTTTTTATCGTACAGCACACACACCAGCCGAGAGCATCACTTAGTGGTTTATTATATACATAAAAATCGAAACGACAAATTAAGAAATGCAATTGTTATTACTGGTTAAGTAGAACTCCAAATCAGAAATATGTTCACGCTTTATCTGGACCGAGAGAACTGCCAAAAGAATTTTAAAGCTAAAGGAACAATCATATGTAAATATTTTTGTCAAGCAATTACTTGTTTTGAGTTCGTAAATTGAACACAAATTGTTTTCCATAATTAGCTGCAGTAAATAATATTCCTAACGTTTGTAAAAACTACAAGCAATGAATAATAATAAAGTGTACTCAGAATCTACCATTTAAGCCATGTCCCACAACCCATATAAACAATCAAACTTTTGGCAGTTGCTAGGATTACGCGAACACCAAACCAAAGCAAGTAAACAAGACATAAGTACTTTATTTTATAGACGCTAAACTAGGAAAAAAATTATGAGAACGAAAATGATACAGAAAATAAAAATACAACTGCCTGCAATGCGAATTTTAAAAATTTAAAAACCCCTGGCACACAGAATCCACATCTATAAAAACCCATTAAAATTTCAACTTCAATCAAGTTTTACTGAAAGCACGTGTATAAATAAATATATATATCTGATTTAGTCGCCATGAAAAGGTATAAAATGAATAAATAAATGAAATCAAATATTTCATTTGGCATTTTTTGATAGCAAATAACCTAAATATTTATAGCCAAAAAAAGAAGAAAAAAGACCACGCGCACTTTGTACAATTTAATGAAAAACAAAGAACTATTATTTCCAGACACACAGGCAAGCAACATACATAGGATATTTTACACGCATCCACGTTAGAGATAAAATAATACTGAAATAATACTGAAAACATAAAAAGTGAAGTAAATTAAATTAATTAAAAATGGCGCGTAGGCCAGGAAAATGCATTTTAGCTGCCGGCAAATATAGCGAAAGAACACGGCCAGGCAGTGCATTTAAATAAGTAGCTTTAAGACCGGCTGGAGCTGGATGGCCCCCAGCCGTTACTACTTCGTTGGCCATAACTGTCACACACGAAAGCCACACACATCTCAATCACCAGTTCGGTTCAGTTCCTTCTCTTAACCAAACCAAACTATGGAAATTTCTGTGCCAACTGTGTTTAAAGTAGTATTCGACGATAAAACTCGAAAAAACGGAACGAACAAAGGGAGCGAAGGGAGAAATAGAATTATTACCGCGCATGAAACATTGCATGTAATTTATTTGAAATGTTCGAAAATAAATAACCCAAAAAAGAGAGGAGAACCGTGCGCGAGATGGTAAATAATAATAAAATACAGACAGCTGTGTAAATAGTCAAACTGCGTACAGTCAACGCATATTTAATTCAAGACAAAGACAAAACAGAAATGGAATGGAGATCAGTTTTGGGTTCCTTCAGTTGCCCCCTTAAATAAGTTTCACTTGTATGATAAATAAAACTAAACCAAATATTTATATAGAGATATTATACGTATATGGACAAGGAAATCCCTAACATAATGACGCACTGAATCAAATAGATGAAACGAGTATTTAATAAAAACCAAGACAATTAAAACCAAAACAGAACTTTAAGACAAAATAAAAATGCGAAAAAAATTCAATTTAGCCTGTGCCACTTCTCTTTATTGGGAGCATGGGTGCTGGGCGGAACGGTTCCCTGCGACACTTGGGGGAAACCGTTGGCAAACTAAGGCTAACTGAAAATCGTGCTCAAATAGCTGGCAGTCAAGTAGGCCACAGATTTTGATTGCCCGCATCCGGGCGGCCATCGGTGGACATCCTCGGATATTCGGGCCATCGAACGAGATGGTGTTAAAGCCAAGCCGGCTGCTCCAGGCGTGTGTTCTCACCGGTTTGGGATTGGGATTGGATTCGGGTTTGGTTCTGGGTTTGGGTTTTTGGCCTGGGCTTTGCAGGCTTCTGCTACCGCCGTAGCGACGTCCTTCGTTAACCCGCATAAAACATAAGCCACCGAGCCCCGTGTTGTGTGCTCTGAATACCCCGATCCCCACCTGCACTCCTGAAAACCTACCGTTCGGTGACTCTGTGTTTATGGCCTGCAGCTCTGTTTCTGTTTCTGGCCCCGACCCTGGACTGGGCCCGGTCTCTGGCCCTGGCCCTGGCCACCCCTGCCTCTGGCATTGGCGAAAATGGCTTTGATAAGCGTAGGCGGCAGAAAGCCTGCAAAATTCCCACGAGGTGCGGTAAGCGAGTTAAAAATGCGTACTATGATTAATTTATTTACTTAATATTTAAATGGAATTTATTTCAAAATTTAATTTGTTTCTTTAATATATTATACAAAAATATTTAAAAATGTAAAGTTTATTATTGATTTCAAGGCAAGTCTTTCTTTTATTTTAATGTTATTTTGAAAATAAATATTAAATAAATCTATACAATGCGGTGTTGATTTTAAAAGGTTTTTTTGTCAGTTCAAATTACTCCGTTGAATATTTATTTTAATATTCGAATATGCATTTATAAGCTCTATTATTTAAAGATTATAGGTTATACTATTTTAATATATTTTTTTCTTATTTCAGAAGTAGAAGTTTAATTCGATCTTTTATATCCAACAGCCAAAGCATTTTCCAACGCTGATTTTTAACAATTATGCGAAAGATATATTTTTATATTTATATTTTTTATTATATTTCTAATTTGTTAATATTAAAGAAAAATAAGTATTTATATATTGCCTATAAATTATCTTGTATAACAAGCTTCTAATATTTGTCCAATAAAGTCTGAAAGTTTGAATTGTTGGGAGTTGCTACACTGAAACCAACTACCTGAAAGACCCTCGCTATATGTAGTAAAAACACACGCACACACAGGCTAATATATACGCACACCTGCCACAAACACACACATCTCCGCATATTTATATTTGCACCTAGGGCCAATTGCAGTTGTTTACAATTGAGTAGCCAGCTCAGCACAATTGTCCCGCCTGACAGCAGCGACAACTACACGGAGAGCACCAACAAATGGCACAACAACCATCAAGCAATCGGCAGCAGAAAAAACAATAACATCGGGCCGAGCTATAGTGAGTAAAGCTGATAAACTGAACCCGAAAACTGTCGTTCGGACAAGTCGCCAGCTTTCGAGTTTTGAAACAGGGAAAAGAGTCCAATCATTTCGATGTCCCATCCATCTCAATCGATTTAGAAACTCAATTGCAATGCAATTCCCCGCAACTTGGCAAGTCTTCAGCAGGAATTATGCTTTCTGCAACTCACTACCTCGTACATATGTATATCTTTCACATAGTATGCTTTCTTATGATTAATTACAGAAATGCTGTCAATAACTACCATTTGCACTTAGGGCATGTGCCGCCAACGACATTTTCGTTTCAGCTGCATTATTATATATAGTCTGATTTATTGTGAACGTTAGCACTTTTTTAGTTTTTTGCCTTTGTTATCGAGAAATTTACACGAATTTTCAGCTTGTTGCTGAAATATAAAAAAATATAAACAGTCAGTTTTTTTGTCAGTCCAGAAAATGTGAACCTATGCAGATAGTTGTGGGTAAAGCGATTAAATCTGACAGCCGACAGACGCCAGTCGGCGGACATGTGAGCCACAGTTCATCGGAGAAGTACGTAAACAATGAAAAACCATCGAAATAATAATTGTTTTAAGATTAACAGATGGAAAAGATACACTTCTGTAATTTATCAAAACGAAATAGAATAACAATGTCTTGAAATCAAAATGATCTTGGTTTGATATATTTAATTTAAGTGAAAGTAATATTATGTTTTAGTCTTAAATCTTAGTAAAGAACAAAATATAATAATAATAAAAAACATTTAAGTTTTTATAAGTTATCTGAAAGTTAAAAACTAAACATTTTTATCATGTTTATACAAATTAACTCAAGGTATAAAATGATTTGATCATTTTAAGATTTTTATCAATGCAGTGATTAATTTTTATTTATAAAAAAATCTACTCTTTCCCACTTGTTAACAAAGGAAATTTATATTATATATCTAATAGATAGTTTGTAATGAAGAAAAAATGCATCTGAAACTCAAGCAGAACATATTTGATAAATATTTTATAATATTCATTAAATAATTTTTAGACGTGGGTATTTAGTTACTTTTTATACTATTTTTCGTCACTTTGGTAACGACCTTGAATAAAATTATTGGGGGTTTGTTCTCTTTAACGAATAACATTCCTAGATTCTTAGAGTATTTTTAATATTTTCTTATTATACTTCCAACTTTTAACTACAGTTCCATATTTTCCGATCCGCCTGCAACACACTTCTTAGTTAATAAAATAGCCCAATAAAATGTCAATAAACTTACGTTACTCACTGTACCTCAAGTGTCTTCAATCGAACAAAGGTCAATGCGCTCTGTGGACAGCAAGTGCGGAGGCACACGGAACCAAACTACCATAGAAATTCACAAAATTGACTCTGCCAAAATTATACACAGATCCCGGCCTGGCCAACGATCGATGCCAAGAAGAATCTTGTATTTATGCACGACTGGCAAAAGCAAATCGATGGAAATTACAAAAGCGGGAAGGTCAGCTTTTCGACTGGCCATTAGGGAGTGCGAGAAGTTCAAAGGTAAACCTGTTTCTTATTCTAATTTCCTTGTCTAAAAAACGAAATTAGCTAAGCCAATCTTCTGGTCTTCAGTTTCTTGTTTTTTGCCAACGTGGTCGCCAACCCACGATGCTTGACTTTCTGGTTAAAGAATCCATTATAGGGTTGCCCTGCCAACTGTTCCAATAAAGGATATTTGGACAAGTGGCCAAAATTAGATTCCTGGCTGAAAGAACTGAGCTACACGGCTGTTTGAACGACCTGAATAAATATGTCTAAGTAGATTAATGTCAGATGCCGGGTAATAATAAAAATGTTTCCACAGACAAATGGGCTACAGTCACGTCCATAACTATGCCATCAGCACCGCACAAAGAGCGGCGAAGAGAGCGAGCAAACAGAAGCGAAGAGCGCGATTGTGAGCGCCGAAGAAAATGGTAAAAGCGGACAGGCAACAACAATGAGCGCGCCAGAAACACAAGCCGCTGCCGACGTCTTAAAGTTGGCCAAAAAGGCGGCCAAGTGCCCCAAGGAACATTCAGTCAAGCCGCGATCGCCGAGCGCTACGGACGTCTATATCTCCCCAAATCTCGTCTCGGGGCTAGAAGTGAAAAAAGTGCTGACCGGAATCTTCTTTCGGCCAAGAAAGGTCTCCGGAATAGATCTCAAGGGTTTGTGTTTTTTGTGTAACTCCTCTCTGGATGTCTCTGAACGCCGAACGTTCCTACAAAATGAAACTGCGCGATGTGGAAAATGCCTTTAAGTATCGGCGCATACCGTACCCCAAGCGGTAAGTGTGATCTCCCCAGAAGAGATTTCATTTCTTTCACCCGAGAATGGGGCTCGATGCTCGAGGAGGAAATGCAATCGAGTTCCAGTTTCAGTTTAATTGAAAACCGGTCATAATTGCTTATGGATCGGCCTGAGAACCGAGCTGGCAGACCGAGAAGTGCGTTTGGTCCATCGGCGGAAGATTAAAAAAAGACTTTGCTCTCGATTCTCCATCAAAGGCATTTAACTTTCCGTTTTTCGCAGCTGGCTAAAAAGTGAAAGACATTTCAGGGTCGGCGCATTGATAAATATAATTAAATACAAACTTCAATTGCTGGCTAAATCAGTTCAAACATTTAAGCCGGACTTAAATACTCGCCAGCAAATGAAATAATTGCAGCTCATTCTAAGCACTGAAAATAACACTAAAATTGGTTTAGACTATCTGAAAACGGTGCACAAGATCATTATTAGAACTTGAATAAATTAAATTTGTATAAGCTGAGAAATTATAAAGCTATTGAAAAAGACATCAGCATCAGTAGGACTTCTTACAGAATTCTTTTTGATTTAAGTAAAAAATTATAAGCTAATAAAATTATATATAAATTATAAGTAGTAATATATCTGCCATATTTTATGTTATTAACAATTTTATTATTATTGATATTTTTTCTTTGCGCTTACTTTACTTGTTTTATTCTTGATCTAGTTAAAATGCTTAAACTTTTTTGGTTTTTATTACTGCGGGTTTTTTTTATTCATTTCTTCTCATAATTCATTTTGTGTAGCACCTCGGGGCCAGCTTCGCAGAGATAAAAAGAGGAAAAACCACAAAAGCCAAACTCAACATCAACTATTTCAAGTAGCCAAAAGAGCCATGTCTTGCCAGCTTCCCCCACGCTGGCTGCATTGTCTTGGCCAACATTTTTCAGTGTTTATTCTGGCCTTTTACAGAACCCAGCTCCAGTTCTGTTCGGTTCAGTCAAGAGTTGAGAGCCCGCTGACTTGACTGCCCGCTCATTAGTCGATGGTTGATGGTCGACGGACGGCCGCCCATAACAATTTTGGCCATTAAAAGGTGTTTAGGCCAGAGATCTGAGCCACTGCGTCCGCTATTGTGCAAGTTAAGCTCTTTTTCTATGTTTTTGTGGCCACAACACACCAAAATTGTTGCAACGAGTGCATCGAGATGTAAACTAATGATAGGCCTAATACACATGTTGCGGACTAATTGGCGTTTGGGAAAAGACTTTTTAGCATTTGTTGGTTTTTCAAAGAGGGTGTGAGAATTTACTTAGCGTTGAGACAAAGTGAACTGGAGATATGATAAATGTAATTTTCCAAAACATTAAAAAATAGCTAATTTTAACAGTATTGTTTAACATTTTAGTTACATTAGGAAAAATGTTTTTTAGTATACTAAATATGGGTTGAAATTATACAAAAAAAATATATACTGTTAGTAAAGTTATTATTATAATTATGTATCCCCACTTTTATCAGCCCATTTCCCCCTTATTTACAGAACAAATTATTACATTTAATATATGAATTACTGGCATTAATTAAACACACGATTTAAATGCAGATTTATAACTCAGCAGTGGCACGCATTTCACGCTCATTTTGACAATTTCATGCAGCTGCAACTCTCATTCAATCAGTTAGCCACTTAATCAGTCTGTCAATCAATCCGGCGATGGGTAAACATTTATTTTTTATTTGCAGCAATTTAGTGAAAGGACAATCTTACTGCGAGGGCAGCGGAATTATGCAAATGTTTAAATATGGCCGTGATTTATAGCGGGTGGAAATATTATCCTAGAGGAAAGCATAATTTCTCGGCCATATTGATGTGCGCACTTGTTGTTGTCGTTATTTGCACATCTCTTTTGTGCATTCGCGAATTGATATTAATTAATTAAATTAATTGGTTTTGCTTAAATAACTCTCGGACACATGTTTGGCAGCTTCATTAAGCAGGCACGCGATGCATATGCAAATGGAGAAAATGAGTTCAATGCACTCGCAGCTGATGGACATCCGTCAAAAGCGGTTTATAAAGTCAAATAAAGTAGAACCAAAGGCAAGGTTATGCAATCTAGCTCACTTTCGCATGAATTACCATAAATTACGTTTCCCAATTTGTTTTCCAAATGGATTAGGGCTTACCTAACACTAAATTTACTTTTATTTTCACTGCAAGCCGAAGCGTGACAGAAATTATTTAGAACGTCCCAAAAACGGGTCAACGCAGAGAGCGGTAGAGATCTGGCTTTAAGCCGGGCTTAAACGAAGAGCATGCGACTTCCAACTCTTCGGTTTCCCTGGCTTTCTTCTCTCCGTGTCTCTTTCTTACCAATTTCTATCTATGAGTCTCCATGGCCCCGGGTGCCGAGACATGCAGTTACTCACATTCGTGTAATTACCCCCAGTGATGTGATTTGTTTTTCTTTGGTTTGTTTTGAGTTTTGTCTTGCGTTTTGTTTTATTTTGCTTGACGCATTGCAATGGAAATTATACATATTGGGAATTTTACACGCTGGTGTTCCATGGGAAAGCTAATTATTGCTGTCTGCCTGCGGCGGGTGGTACACTTAAAATGTATTAATAATAAATTTAAAAAGTTATGGGTTTTCATTTCGAAAAATCCACATGCAATCTCGTATATGTTTTCACTTTTTCTGCTAAAAGCATAATTATATTTCCTTTTATTGTGTCTAAATAAAAATGTAAATAAAATAATTAAAAAATGATATGGCTAAACAAATTTGTAGAGAAAAATAAGAGGGCAATAATTATTTTATAATATATATTATTTATATATTTATTTATGGGAATTCCATTTAAAACAAGAAAGGAAAGCTAACTTCGGGCGGAGCCGAAGTTTATATACCCTTGCAGAATATTCTGTAAATCATATTTTCCAAATTGAATCATATGCAATCTAATTTAAATGACTTAACGAGAAGGCTGAAATGGCCGGGTAATTTCCGATCGTTCAGTTATATGGCAGCTATAAGATATAGTCGGCCGATCCCGGCCGTTCCGACTTATATACTGCGTGCAAAGGAAAGAAGGGTGTGTGCAAAGTTTCAAGTCGATAGCTTTAAAACTGAGAGACTAGTTTGCGTAGAAACAGACAGACGGACAGACGGACAGACGGACAGACGGACAGACGGACATGCTTATATCAACTCAGGAGGTGATCCTGACCAAGAATATATATACTTTATAGGGGCGGAGATGTCTCCTTCACTGCGTTGCACACTTTTGACCAAAATTATAATACCCTCTGCAAGGGTATAAAAAGCAACTAAAATGTATACACTTAAAAATATTGTAAACAGATTCATGAATAGACATATATTGATAGTTTTGCAGCAGCTCCGGTTACCGATTACAATCGTTTTGGTTTTGTTCCACTTTTTAAAAAATATTCAAAATACCAAGGGCACACATCAGCAATTTTTGTATAACAATTTAAAATATTTTTGGCCCCTTTCAAAGCCCGCATTTTACACAATTCTCCCACAACATTTTACACCTAGCCCGCATGATCAGGTGAAACTCTGGGCCCTGTAGGCCAGCATCCCTCCCTTCGCTGATAATTCGCACGCAACTTTTGCCCAGTGAAAGCCCACAAAATACTCACATGTTTGTATACATTATAGCAATTTATGACCGCAGCCGTTTAGCACATTTCAGAAGGCGAGGTGACTAACAGTTTTACTGGGCCAATTTCGGAAGGCTACAACAACCGTCCGCCCACTCTGGAGCATCCAGAGTCAGAGCCGGAGAGATGGTCTATAACTATATGGCTGTTATTATTAGTTGGTCACAAAAACAGAAACTTCGGTTATGCCTGTGTGGACACCAAAAACAAACGCCCCCTCCCACGGGTCCGGCGATGAAAGAGCATTTCTACATTATGTAAAAACAAAATTCGCATTATTTTTAGTTCAAGAAAGGCGAACGCTGATTAACACAATCATGTGAAAAATGTACAAAACTTTTTGACTAAAAATAAAACAAGTGCAGAAAAATAGAGACTGAAACGTGGAAATTATGTGTATAGCTTTCACTTGATATACAAATATGGGCTCTGGGGCGAAGGGGGAGTGGCCAGCAATGCGTAACAGCCAAGTGATGATGACAATGATGAATTTTTTTGTCTTCCGACGGGTTTCCAGTCTGAAGTTGGCCGAGCAAAAAGTGTAAATTGCTCGGCAAAAGGTGACGCTGAGCGGAAGGTGGAGCTAGTGGAGAGGTGGATATAGTTCAAAGCCACTGAACTGTACATTAAGTGGAATAATCATGGCTGAAAAATCAAGGTGGGGGCTGAGGATAATTATTTAATATAAAGAAAGTTGAAGGGTGCTATTAATTGTTATGCTTACTGTTTGTTTAGCAGTTAATGCTTCTAAAAATTAATTTATTTTACTTGAAATATTTGTGTACAATTTATAGGTGTGCTTAATATTAATTAGATATTTTTTGGAGAGCTCATTTAGATAATTAAGATTACATTTCCATCGACTCCATCGACTTCCATCGAACACAACTCGTTAATACACCTTCAACCACACAGTTCCCCTGATTTGTTTTGAGCACTTCCCCGACTCTTAAATGATGATAATGATCTTTATGCAACGCACAAAAAAGTTGCAAAAAAAAACAAACACTTAAAACCTCCTTTCAATTTTCATTTTTCCCAAAAGAGCAAGATTTTTGTCAGCCATTTGCCTCGTACTTTGGCAACAATTTTATTGTTTTTGATCAAATATGCATGCAAAATGCTATAAAAAAAAAAACAGAGAAAAGTTAAAAAAAAAAATGTTAAAAGTATGTTCACTTGTGTTCTGTTTTTTTTTTTAATGTTTGCTAAATGCAGACGAGGCAAATTTCAATTTAATTTCTGCCTCTTCGCTCTCGCACAGCGAAAGTGAGTTAACGCTCAGCTTCAGATCCAAAGTCGAGGCTTCCTCCAGTATGTAAATCACTTTTTTTAACAGCCAGCAAACTGCCGGAGATTTACGGGCGCCAGCTACTTAGACGTGCAGAATATTTTATGGCGGGACATGTCTGGGATCCGAAGAGCGGAATTCCCAGGTGGGTGGGCGCTATTAAACATTTGTAGTAAGTTCCATCATCAAGTGAAAGCATTGAACTGCAATTAGTGGAGCGTATGTGGAGTGTTTGTGGATATTTTCACTTTTCTGGCAGTCAATCGGAGAACTTTTAGACGATAAGTGTCAGTATAAACAACCCTTTTATTGGTTATAAGCTTTGGAAATCGAGGTGCCATAATTCCAAATAACCTTTTTCTTAAATTTAAATTTTTTAATTAAATTAACATGCTTGTTAACTTCTTAAAAGCTATTAGAAGAAATTTCTTCAAAGAAAGTGATTAACACATTGTTAGTTGAGAAGTTGTAGTAATTTTATATATCAGTCGGAAGTCAACATTTTTGACTATTTATATATTAATTTTCCATCATCTTGTTTAGGTTTTTCAATTAAAAGAGTTTTAATAAGTTAAAAAAATATATATTAAATATATTCCAGAAAAGGTTATGGTTGTTGAGGTCTTTAGACTGCCTGAAAACTTTAACTAAATTTGTACAACTTCCCCATTTCCATTCCCACTCCCTTGCACTTGAGAAGTCGAGCTGGCTAGAAAAGGCCATTTCATCAACGCCTAAGAAAACTAGTGAAAAAACCGCAATAAACCAGTTTGATAGTTGGCAAATATTGGCCAAGACCGAAACAAATGCACTTTCAAATGCAAGCAAAAGGCGAGTAGTGGCAGTCGACACAACGAGGCGAAGGCGACGCCTAAACGAATAGGCGAAAAAATAAAATAAAACTACGAGATTCCGTGAGCATATCAAGAGTGGAGTCTAGAAACCGACCCCCAACAATGGACCAGGCCAAAATTGAAATTGTAACAAAATGCTCACGACAAATATGCGGTTTTTGTCTGGCCCAACTTACAAGTTTTTCCCCGTTTTCCGCTTCCCCGTATCGCTGCCACCCCGTGCCTCTTGCCTTTTGGCTGCGCCACTCCAAAAGCTGCATCATGACGTAATGACCACATGAAGCCACCCGGCCCGGCCAAGTCATGTGCCTCTCGCTGGCTTTTAGGCCAAACCGCATACGGAAAATCGGTCCACAGCTCAAGGAAGATCCCGAGACTTACCATAATTAAATATTTTTATAATTGCGCTCTCTGCGGTCTTTTAATGGCCAGGGGGATTGGCCTGGGCATGACAAGTATGTGGGGAAAAACTAGAAATCTTGACTGCATTTTCACGAAGTGGTCATTCCAGATTTAAAAGCCAATTGGGACCAAAGATTAGAGTTATTAAAGCCCATAAATACCATAAAAGTTGATTCCTTAGCAATTCTGAAATAGGTGGGAGATATGTGAATTAAAAGATTGTAGCTTACGAGCTTATGGTAACATTTTGGCTTAATTTTGTATACCACTTTACTTATATTTGAAATTCCAGAATTTACTACTGCATACTTTATTTTGCATAAGTTATTTAAAATAATTTATTAACAATCGGACTTTTTCACAGAATTTGAAAGGTTTTAAAAACTCAAGTAATTTCTGTACGACCCCCGATAGAATCTTAAATTTTAATATCATTGCCATAATTTAATAAGGTTCATGGACTATTAAAGCCCAGATTTGATTGCCTCAATTTGCTGGCCCCAGAAAGAGTTAACGAATTGGAATTGCCCTGTAAAGGAAAGTTAAATGGATCCCTAATGAATTTCGGATGTTGTAACTTGCCACTGAACACCCCCAATAAGAGTTGTAATCCAATTTCTCCCCCTCGTGGAGCAGCTGTTACTCGGAACCCGGTGAAAGGAGGAGGTTGGTTGCGAATCAAAATTGATTTTAATGATGCCTTCGTTTCGGATCGCTTATCGGACATGTACCGAACATCATGTTCGTAAATCATAAATCTTGCTATCATTTCGTTTTGTTGCCACCTGAAGGGCAGGCAGGCGGTAGGGCGCTTTTTCGCCAAAAAAATGCTTCATGCCCCGGGGGCATACGGATGATGAGTATTCGATCCGGATTCGGTTGAGGAATGACTGGGGAAAGATATTTTGATGGGGTCGCAAGCTGTGCGTGTACTTTCCACAGCAACTGTTTTAGAGTCTTGAACAAATGTTTGGATATTAGGCGGAGCCTTCGACGGGCAGCAGGTGCAGCAGGCAGGCACTCACCTGCCTTTCACTAAACAAAAGGCAATGATGCCAGGTGAGTTGAGCTTAGCTTACCACTTTTGTTCGCCTTGTCTGGCTGCATTTGGATGCTTTAGATAATGGCAGAGCTTAAACGTAATCCCTCCCGGACGTTGTTCATATATCTTTTTAATTAGCCGGACCACAAGTAGCTAAAATTAATTTTTTTTAGGGGATTTGCTTTCGAAACCGATTTTTAAATAAATAAACATGACAAAGGCAAAATACGACAAGATGTGGGACGAAAATGTGGATATTTCACAAGATGAATATAAGTCATTATATATCTGTAAAAACTATGAGGGATTAGCTTAACGAAAATAAGTTGCATTCCTTCCGTTATTTCTTAACTTCATAGTTATTCCATTGGAAGTCTATATATAATTTCACAAACTAAAAAACTAAGTTAGTGCATCTCCTACCCATAAAACTTATATAAAAGCAGACATCGGAACTAAACAGTGACTCTAACGGACACATATTTTATTCGGATCATTATATCCGATGGATCTAAATCAATAAAAAAATACCAAGAGTGCTTAATTGCATTTCCCCGTACGGTTGATTAGAACACTTAACATAAACTTCCTACGAGTTCAATTTCTTAGCTTTCCTGGCCTTTAGATATCTAGCCGACATCCTTTCTCTATTCCCCGCTGCCTTATTTCCAATTAACATAAATGCCATGGCAAACATACGCCAGACAAATACCTGCAAGGGAAATTGAATTGCTTAATTAATTTCCACACTCGCTTCCTCTTTGCGAAAACAAGAGGCGCGGGGAGCTGCTGGGAGACAAATAAAACTGCAAATAAAATTGGAAAATAAAATTTAATTTTAATGCAGCTTAGTCTCGTTTAGTCAAAGATGTCCCCCAGGATGCATATCCATTTTTTCTTCCTTTTTCTGTCTTTTTATTCTTTCTCTTCGAGATTTTTATGTGCGAGCAAGCTTTTCCTTCGGTCGCCGGTTAAACGAGTTGCCAAGACGACGATGGCGACCCACTTTTGGCTCCGCCTATGACTGGGACTGCGACTTGGATTCGGACTGAGACCGAGACGGGAGCTCCCAAACACACCGTGATCTCTGGCGAAAAAAAAAAAACAAAAACAGCAGCGACACAGAGAAGAAAGTTCACATGAAATCAATATTATGTTGTATAGGGGTATTTATTATATAATATTGTTCATGATAACGACAATTTGATGGAAGTTTTTGCTTTTTATTTTATATATTTTCAATTTCCATAATTTTTTGAATTAGTTAATGCTATACATTTTTCTCAGTGCACCTTTTGCCTGCTCGTTGGCGCCACTTTCTTTGGCGTCCAGATGACTGGTTGACACCAATTTGAATGGCAAGTTTCTGTCAGTCTGGCCGCTCTTTTTACATCACAAATAAGCAGAAAATAGGATCGGGTTCGCCATGTGAAAGTCAAAGTGATACAAATACTAAATACTTAATGCCACCCTCCACAGACCCCCAGGAGGTTTCGGTTAACGCCAATTGGCGAATGCGGCCAATGTGCACAGGGCAGCTGCAGTGGAGAAGGTATTCCTTTTGTAGGTCACTGCAATCACAGAAGAAATATTTAATAAAGTTGTGATCCATTTTCTCAAGAAATTATTCTCATATTTAAAGATTTCAATTGCTTTAATTAGTAAAAATAATTAGGTGAAGGGTACGTACTACATATATTGCAAATTCTTAAAAAGAAGTTGAAGTTACATTAAAAGTTACAAAGACAGGGTTTAGGTTCTCTGAGATAAGGACCTACATATTTTTAAATATTAATTACACTCTCATCCAAAAACAAATAGCCCTAGTTACATATCCTACCACCCAACATAAGCCCATTTACCAAGTCTTTGGAAAATAGCCTTTTAACTGTCTTTGTCAATATCAATTTTCCCAGTCGCAGAGCCGTCCTCTCAGGTAAAATAATAACAACAATGCAAATGCTTATCATGGCCATGGCAGCTCGGAAAAGCTAGGTCGAATTTCCACTGCAAGACACAATAATTTCTCCACCCCGCTTGCACATTGGAGACCATGCAGGCGTTAAATGAGAAGCGTTTGACAACTAGGAAGACGCCATGCCACCCTTAAAAGTTGGTTGTTGTTGCAGCCAGGGATCAGAAATTAGTGTGCCAAGTTATTTGGCCCAGGAACCGCCCACCTCGATTTCGTATTCCTTGCACTGAGAGATTGATTCGTCTTGCATTCATATACATGAATAGTTTGAGACTCGATCACTTACCAAGATCACACACATATCATTGAAGTAAGGTTTAACCACACCATAATATTATACACTTCAATTACACATACAATTTTAATAATTTCAATATTTCTTTAGTTGTTTTTCTCTCCGTGTAACCCTTGCTCCTCCCCCTTTTCCCATCCCCTACGCACGCACTCACACACGTACACGGAAAGCAGGCAAAAATTAATTGCAATGCCGCAAATGACAGCGTCAAGTAGTAAAAGTAAGCACCCACAAAGAAGAAGGCGAAGGCGACGAAAGAGATGGCGACTCCCAAGGAGCAGCCTTTCGAGCCTCGATTCGGGTTGTCTCTCCGGGAAGGGGGCGTGGCTGCGTGGGCGTCACGTGCGCTGGTTGCAACAAGGATGAGCTCGTTAAAGGAAATGACAACGATGGCGACAACGGCAGCAAATACCGAGTCGCGTTGTTCGCTTCTGTTCTCGAGTGCGTAAATTTTGTTTGTTTCTGTTGTTGTTGTGGCCATGGTTGTTGCTGTTGCTGGTGTTGTTGAAGCAAAATGTTATTAACATTTGCTGCAAGTTAAATAAGTAAAGACAGGAAAGGGAAATAAGAGAGAGGCTTACAACTCTTTTCCTTTGCTGCTGGCAGTGGTTCCCAAAGCACCACTATCTATCTTCTCTTTCAACAAGTCTAAATCGTGTCCTTTAAATTTAATTAGTTTTATTTTTAGTTTATTATTAATATCACCTTTTTTATATTCAATATTACAAACAAATAAGTTATATTACTCATATTATTGCATATTCCCTGCCTTAAAGGTACCATTTCCAAATGACACTGAAAAGCATTAATCCATTATAAAACCTAGACTTAAATGACAAATTATTTTCATTATCATTAAGATGACTCTCCAAGCTTAACCGCCTTAAAAATTCGTCGCTCTCATTGCTCCATTATCGCATTAAAAATAAACCTTCGCGGCGAAATCCGTTGCCATAACAGTTAATTGTTTACAATTTGACCCACAAAAGCAATTTGGCACACACACTACACCGTCATCCTGCTTGCCGAGGGCCATTCTACACTCCAGCGACTCGGGCTGATTTATGGCCATGATATGAAATTCGTTAATTGTCAACACACATCGCATCGCCTCTCTCCGTGGACAAATTCTAGCCCGGCTGCAAAACAAATGACAATTGGAGTGTGTTAATGGACGCCGTCAACATCTCTCGCTCAGCACTTACAGCTTGTCAGAGCAGTAACACCTTCTTTCACATATTTGGCTAAATGCCTAGCAAAAAAAGAGTGAAGGGAAAGAGAGTTGAACGCGGAAATATAAACACAACAAATGTGTACATTTTTAATAATAATCTGTCCGCTATAAGGATATATTTTATATTTAGGGAAATATTTTGCAATTGAGTACAAAGTGTCAGAATTCAATACTTTAAGATCGTCACAAGGCATTCCCTATTAATAACAATCTTCCATCAATAGACAGAACTCAAAACATTTCTTTTTCCAAATGCGTTAAAAATAAAACTAAGGCGAAGCATAATGAATTTCCAGTTAAATTTTTGCCACGAGTTTCCAACTCCAGTTCACCCCCATTTACGTTGTGTACTTAGGACTTTTATATGTGGGGGCCAGAAGATGCTTGAAAAGCCCGCACGTAGGTTTTACAACTTAATTACAAATCGCGTTAATCTAAGCCAAATGAAGCTTCACCTCACTCGTTCACTTTGCATTTGACATGCAATGGAAAAGGGAATGTAAATGGGAGCACAAAAAGGAGAGCGGAACTTGATCTACCAAGTGAGTTGGCATTTTAATTGGATGGTTTATATAGAAAGAACTAAGCTGTTTTAATTTGGTAAATAAAAAATAACTGATGGGAACTTATATCAATTCACCTACAAGACCAATTTTAAAAAGCATAATTTATATTCAATAGAAACATTAAACTAAATTTGAACCAATTAAAAAATAATTCAAGTTAAACATTAAGCTACCATTAAATAATTTTTTGCAACACGAGGAAACCTTTCTGGAACAAAGGACCCCCTTTGTAAATTCCAGAATACAAAAACTATTCATTAAAACATTGAGTAAATATTACTACAGCATAGTATCTTCAGACAGCTGTCACTTTTGTGAGTTACTTTCCATTCAATATTGTGCGCTCACGTTTTTTTGTTTTGGGCAAAACAAAAAGGCAAATTGTCTTGCCACTAATAATGATGAAGGCGATAATGAAGATGTTGTTGGCCTGATTGACACTTTTATTCAACGACCATGACTGTGACTCTGACTTTTAGCCGCTGCTCGATTTGCACAGATATCTCCATCTATCTATCCATCTATCTATCCATTTGGGCACAGTAAAATAAATACATGAAACCCTTTGCTATCTAAAATTTTGTGTATCAAATTTAATTTACAATTTTTGTTAAACTCCTTTAATTTAAAGATATACAGAAATATTTTCATTTTTTAGTTATTAAATATTTCTGAATCTAAAGCTGTGGAAAAAATATATATTTGTATTTATATATTTTTTTAATGTGTGAATGTATAACTTTAAAAATGGTAAACTTGGACCCTTTTTCAATTCGACGTTTATGTACTGTGCACCGATAGAATCAGATACATTTTTATTTTTGACCCTCTTTAAGATTTTTAAATGTTCTAAAATTTGTGGGAACTTATTTAATAAGCTTGAAAATTATAAGCTGTTCGTTCAAATTTCTTCGAAGTGGTCACTTTATTATTGATGTTGGTTAAACCAAGGGAGGCTTGACTGTTCCTATCTATCTGTATCTGCGTTTGTATTGGATGAGGCGAAAACAATTTGTCGTTTGGGCGGGGGACTGGCAGGCTGGCAGATTTGCAGCGGAGCGTTGCAGTTGCACGTTTCTTGAAAACGCCGCACAATTTGCAATTGAAAGTTGAGTTGGATTTTTCACTTTTTTTCGTCTTTTACACAGTAACCGCAGTTAGCCATTTGATCGAAAAGAAGACCTTTTCGCAGCGCAGAATGTTGTGTCCGGTTCGGATTTGGTTTTTCTTCTTTTTCATTTTTAACTCCGCTCTCTTTTATGGGATCACGTTCTATTTGAAACGTGAATTATTTGCAACAAGCCAGCTGATGGATGGAACTGAATCATGGAAGAGAAGGAGGAATAGAAATAGGAACGGCGAAATAGAGAAATGGAGAGATAAGAGGAGGATATAGAAAAGCGGTGGAAGAGCACAGCCAACCCCATCCCGCGCATTCAACTCAATTTTCAAGTGCGTGTTAAGCGCCACTTCACAATACACGATATGCGATATGAGATTTACGATATTCGATACAGGCGCGAAATGCCTTCGAAAATATGTATTTTCCTTTTCTCCGCCAGCATCTCCGGCAATCGTTGTGTTTTGATTATTATTTTGCGGCTGTTGAACGCTTCGGCTGGCAAAGTCATTAACTTTTATTTTGTTGTATTATATTACACTTGAGCGTGCCGAAGAAGATTACAATAATTTCGGGCAAGTCGTCGCTTTTGACTTAATTGTATGTGGATTTTGAGGCTGCACTCATTAAATTGCGGTGGCTAATGGCGGTCTCACATGAAAAAGAGGTGAAAATACTCAAATATTAGGAGTAAAATAGGAATTTAGAATAGCTAATTTGCCTTACTTTATCTACATAGTCCTCTCTAATATAAAACAGTTTGCTTTATTTAAAGAGTACTTTAATTAAAGTTTTTGCTTAACAAGAAATATTGTATGAATAATTTATTTGTAAATGGTATACATTTTTTCTTATTTTATTTACACCATTTTATTAATGGTTACAATTTAATATGTTTTTATTTCAATGTAATTAGTAGAATCGAGTATCTCACATTTTTAGGAATACATAAAAGTTAAACAAATCAATTATCAAATCTTAATATACATTTAACAATTAAATAATTTAAAAGTTTTAAATTTGATTTAAATTCAATGAAATTTAATGCATTATCTTTGGCCTAAAACATTGCTAAACTCTTAATGGTGAAAGCCACTACCGAAATTCCATTAGGGTCCAAGCAAATTTGCTAGACCCTCGCTCGCCCTGCTTAAACATGGTCTAAAAGCAATTTTGTTGACCCAACTTTTTTTGGTTCCGTTCGCTTGTTTACTTAAAATTTATCACAATTACTTTGCCACATAAAACGCAATGAAAAACGAGAAAAACTGTTTTTTTGATGAGTTTTTAAATGCTGACAGAGTCTTGTTATTAGAGTAAACAAACCACAGAAAAATAACGAAATAAAAGAGCAGCGGCGAATGCAGAAAAAAATAAAGAGAATAATGGTAAAATGTAGTTCAAAAGTGGCATAACATTTGTGAAATTAAAATAAACACAGTTCCAATCTGTGGATGGTTGTTGCTACTTTTGTTTTGTGGCTTCAATTAAATCATATGCCAAGCTTTGCTGGCTTTCGTGCTGCTGAAAACTCTTGCTATATCTACGGCTATAGCTACTTATACAATACAATACAATATCAACCGCCCCAGTGCCAGTCGGGATGGGAGACGTGCAAAAACAAAACCGAAAACTGAAAACCAAAAACTGAAAACTGAAAACTGAAAAGAAAAACAATTGCATAAAAAATTCACATGACTCGAATCGTCCGCGCTCGACTCTTTTCAGATTATACAACTTTCTAATCAAAATATTATTTTATTATTGTTACTTGTGGCGCATTTTTCGTTATTTTCGAACATTGCCTTACTTCACTTTCCGAGCCGTCACTAAATTCAATTGCTCAATTGACTCAATCAGCCGAAACTAAAAAGTAAGTTTCGATTCTCCTCGGTTACATTTTCGAAACACAGCTTCCGCCACGCACTTTTCGTCCAAGATTGCTCCGAAAAATACTCCGAAAATACTCGTAAATGTGGGTCATCAGCTGCCAAAGTAAAACCAAAAATCATCGACAGGGGCACGTAGAACGCTTTAATTACAATTGGCCTAGTTTCGCTTCGAGCCCAGATTAAGGAGCCGTCTGAGCTCTGGCTGTACCTGATGGCTATCTGGAGATAAGTATATATGCCAGCCCATGTCATGGAGCCTGCTATCAGATCAGAGTTAATAGTTTAATTGGGAGTGGGCCACAGGGAACGTTTCCTATGGCCAAGCCCTGGGGAAATGTGATGAAATGTGTCGAAATAGGTCTTTGTATATTGGTAGAAGTCCATAGAACTTTGTGTAATAAAATCATATTTGTTGTATACATTTCTTTAATTAAATTTAACACAATATGTTATTAGGACTTCAAATATTTTTGTAGGTATAATGTTAATGCTTTATTATTTATGTTAAGCTTTATTTAAGGTATCTAGCAAAGACAATCCAATATTCTTAATCTCATTGGTCTTTAGCAAAGCTCCTCACAAAAATACATTCATCTCTGATCATCAACTTATGAACTTACAATCCCAATTAAATTAAAAAAACACAAACAAACTCAGACTCTGTACAACTCTTTGTCTTGGCAAACATCTTAAACAGATAAAATCCCAAGAAATTAACTCAAAATTGCTTTTCTATGACCTCAAATGGGCTCACTCTTTATTTTTGGGTTTGTCCCTAACGGAACCCGTCGCCTCAGAGCTTGAACCCTGACCCAGCTGACCTCATTGCACCTCTCTATGCGCTTCTCACACACTTTTCCTACGGGCTTACACAACCAACTCGGAAGGCCTCATTAACTGACCTTAGTTGACAATTTTAATGGCGGTTTGAGTCGGACCCACGAAAATTGCCTAATGAAGTGCTCATGGATTGCGAATGCGAGCCAAAAGTCAAGCGAAGGGTTCCCAAAAAAATGGTGGCTGAAAGTTTGTTGAACTTTTGCTACGGCAAAAATAAAATTAAAAATAAGTTTGGGGAAAAAAATTCAATTTCTTTGCATATTAAATCAGGCAAATCATTGTGTGACCCGGGGCCAAACTAGTTATAAAAAGATCTGCCGCCGAGCGGTTGGGTTATGTCATGGTGCCAACCATTTCCTCCGAAATGCTAATGCTGGCCAAAAGAATATTTCGCCAATGCCAGGGCCAGAACTTGTGGCCCTGCTCACCGATTCCATGATTTCATAATTTCGCCTGCCTTTACGTTCTTACCAACTTGCTTGGCCACTTCTATCACTAATACCGATGCCCCGGGGGCATAACTGGGTTCAAACACCTTTCGAAAACTTGCCTAATGCGTGTATTGATTGGAGTGTGTGGCGGCTTCCAGTGGCTATTCGGATTTTTCATCTTCAACGCGGCTCCCCCCACGGAAATCGGGGCCCATTGCGAAAGAAATCTTCATGTCTCGAACAATTTGTTGCGCCTGCTCTGCAAGTCAACCAAGATGGAGCTTTTGGCGGGATCTGCGACTGGAGTTGAGGTTGCTTCATTGTATATCACCGGGGCATATTTCGAGTGCTTGTTTACAGTGCAAATTCCATAATTCCAGCCAACGAGAGTGTGCCGCATAAAACGTTGAGATTTCAAGAATTTTAAGTCAAATGATTTGTATTCATGAATAATTTTAACACTATTTTATAATGGATTTAATTGACAAGCTATACGTGTGAAGAGGTGAACGTATAATTTACCAATTGATAAACTCTGCATAGTAGTAAAACTCAGCTTAATTTATATGTTCTGGTTTAGTTAAATCCACAAAATTATAAAAATGTAAGATAGTTGTAGAAAAGGATTTTTATACGTAGACTTTTTTTTTCTGTGTGTCGCACATTTTGCAATTTTCATTCCTAATGCCTTGAAAACTGACTGCAATTTGGTTGGTCGCTCGCCGCTTTACAGTTTGATTAGCTGGAAAATTTGCCATCGTTTAATTAAATTATGTCTGCAGTCGGTAGTCGGGAGTTGGTGCCTGCGCTTACGTATATGGGCAGTCGAATGACAATGAGCGGAAATGGCGGGCAATTTGCATGCAACAGCAGCTGACTTATTCCATTTCCATACCTCCACCTCCCCCTGCCGGTGAAGTGAAAGGTGCGGTCCGTTGGCCAACCTAACGTAGAAAGCATCTTGGCCATTGAACTCTCCGTTCTAAGGCAACGTCTCGGTGATTCTGTAATTTCTCCACTCCGAGATGGAAATTGAATTTTCATGCTGGATATGCATGAACCGTAGAAAACATCTAAGCAGTCATTCTGTACCTATAGTCATGGCCAATAGCTATAGCTGCTAGTAAAATACAGTTAGGTAGAGAATGGAATGTTAACTATTTATTATTTTAAGCGCAATGATCTTGAGTTAATTAGTGTGATTTGGTTAATCATTATAATTGCCCGGCCATTTCAGTATATGACTGGAAGTAGAATAGAAGAGCAAGTCTCTCATAGAAAATAAATTAAGAACCTAAAGTAAGCTATTTAAAAACTAAAAATATTTTAGTATTTGAGAAATCACAAATCAAACAGATTATATTAAAGTTTCAAAAGAAAAGTCTTCATACAAGTGTTTCAAATAAAAGTCCAGCTCAAATAAAGTTTTCCCAGAATACTCTCTGTCGCGCCCAACCTAAGCCGAATTTCATGCTACAAAAAGGCAGCTTATCTTATAAATTCGTATAACTCTCCGTTCCATTTCACTCATTACCAGCATGCACGCACATATTTCAATCATCTTGATGAAGTTGCAGCCAACTGTGCCACTGTGGAAATCGAGCTCCAAGCCATTACTCTTGGAACCTCATCACTTCCCACTTGCCACGCCCAAACGCCCCCTCAGAGCCAGGGAAATAGAGCCCGTATCGCATATAGTATATGGGATATATGGTAGTGTGTTGAGACTGCCGAAAAAAAATCGCTAACGAACCAAGTGTGGCCGAGGTCCCTGGCTCTTGGTCCCTAATGGCCTGCACATGTGCTACGTGGCAGCAAACGAACTGCAGTCGGACCCAAGCGAAATACACCCCCTTAACCCTACAAATCGCCGTCCTAGAACCCGACTAGAAATGTCCAAAAGAAATCGGCGCAGTCACGTAAAATTATTTTAATAATCACATAACTTTCGGCATTTACACGCCAGGCGATCCAATGGGAGTAGCAAACAAAATGTCAATAAATTTCGGACTTTTTGTTTGAGCTAAAAAAGAATAAATACGAATACAGCAGCGATAAAAATAATAGGAACATCATGCCTGTTCTTTTTAGTTTCATATTTTCGTAAAATAAGTCTTGTAATGGAAACAATTATTAAGTTATTACATTAAATCAACCGGTACCCTTGGTCCCTGTCAAAATTTAGACTCGCATTTACTTTGATTGACAACCAAATTATTAATTATTAATATTATAATATTGGTTTTTTAAAGATTGAAAGAAAAATGAATATTAGCTTACAAATAGCTGTTGTCAAAAATATTTTAAATACATTTCAATACTGAAAGTCTATTGTTTCGACCGCATTTGTATTTTAGCAGCAAAGTTGGGATATGCAGAAGAAAAAGTAGAAGTTTCAGCGGCCAGAGCGCTTAAGTGGGATTTGCGGGGCACTTTAGTGTCAACTTTAACAACAAGTTGGACAAAAAAAAACGTGGCACATAAATGCTGAGCAGGAACATTCGCGTGCACATAAGCCTCAAACTTTTGGCGGCCACTGTGGGCTAATGAAATGAAGCCTCCCCCCAAAAAAAATATATATACATAAATGTACTATATACTTAAGAACTTGAGCTGATTCCGCACAGCAGGGTACCGTCTGTGTTTCTTTTGGTTCTTTTTCTGGTTAGCCCCTGGTCAGTGTTTCGGCTATCAATTGCATCTGTCTATCCGGCAGATACATTTCACTAAAGTCAGACCTGGGATTTTTCCAAGGGTCACCCGTTTCCCTCTTTCGTATTCCACCCAGCTGAGCAACTCCAGTGCAGTCGTTTGAGATAAATTACTCTGTGCACCTGATGACAAACTAAACAAGGCCCCTCAAACTAAGCCCGAGAAGAGGGGGAAATTGTTGTCTTATAGGGTATTTTAACCATTTGAAAATGCTTGCAAGAAACTGCTATTTTATAATAAAATAATAACAAAAATAAGCTAGAAAAATCTATAGATGTGAAATTATTTAGATCACTCAGAGCTAAGGAGAAGTTATTTACATAAATACATGTGTAGTTTATTCGTAGTATATTTTCTTAACTTAGAACTTTATATTTCACAAGTTTTCGTTACACTACAAAGAGTATTTAAACTATCAACTGCTGGAATCGACCGGTGCCCTGTTTATTTCTTGTATTTGTATTCCCTTTTATGGCCGCATTTATTGTCATTATTATTTTGATACCTTTTTTAAATTTTCTGTTGTTTCCTGCACAGTTTTCCTGCTATCTGCCGGTAGATTTATGCCAACAAAAGCCAACAATACAAAATATATACACTCTTCTTTTGCTTTTAATTTTGTTTCTTTCTGGCGCTGTCCGGTTGAAGCGGCGGACAGCTGCATTAAAAAGTTGCCAAAGAAAACAGTTTGCATTGCAATTTTTTCTTGGTTTTATTTTTCAGCTCTCCTTTCGTTTGTTGCTTTCGTTAAATTTCTTTTTGCTATCAACGTTAGGCAAAAGAATACAGAATAAAAAGCTAAATAGAAATAGATATATATATATATGTATTTTATATTTTTTTGTGTGTACATTAGGAGTGACCAGGGCCCACAAAAGGTTGTCCGGTCTGTTGCAACTCGGTTAAGCCCTGCCAGCATCCACCATCCAACTTTCAACTGGGTCATTGTTGTCCGCCCTGGCTTACCGACTCGAGCAGAAATAATGCCAAATCTGAATGCTGCGAATTCAATTTGATATATAAAAAATATATGCAAAAAAGAGAACAATCGAAAGTAGTTTAAGCTGCTATGTGAGCTTAAATAAGGTAAAACCCAAAATATTTAGAACTGAGATTGTTGAATGTATGTCCCAGGCGTGGGAAATATCTTTATTGGATTTAAATAGGAAGAGGGAATATTTTATACGGTTTATGAATATTTTTATTATATTCGTGAGATCTTCGAGATCTCAATAACTGAGTTATTATTGAATATTATTTAATAGAGCATCGATAAATGAAAATAAATCACTGCAGATTGCAGCTTTACAGCTCCATAAGTTCCTTAAAATACCCTGCATTCTGTACTCTACCGTTCACCTGACAGGTAACCCTTGGAGCAACTGCCCACAACTCATCCCTCTTTGTTTGTTAATTTCTTTTATAATTTTGCAATTTTTCTTTCTTTTCCTCTCCCTCTCTCCCCTCTCAGTCAGTGCAATTCTGGCGTCCCTTCGCCGATTTTTGCTTTGTTGTTTCGTTTCATTCCGTTCCAGGTTTTCAGAACTTAATTAAATGTTGTCACAGCGCACACTTTGTAGTCCCTGTGCCTGGACCTTTGCCCCTATGCCACCATTTTGCCCTCGTGTCCTGGGGGTAGAGGAGCGGATCGGCCCGCTCCATTGGCATTGTTGGCTGTTTGTGACAGCAATTCGAAGTGTAAATAAAATAATAGCTGCTAAAAACCAATTTGGCGTAAATTATAAAAGCTTAATGGGCTAATGGGGATACCCCTGCCTCGCGGCAGCTTTCATTGAGCAACCTTTGACTAACAATTTATTTTCTTGTTCTCTTGCAGTTCGGTGGAGCTGATAGCCCTGCTGGCTATTTCGTGCACCTTCTTCCTGTTCATGCACACGAACAAGCTGAACAGTCGCCTCAAGGAAATGGAGGTGAAGCTGCAGCCGTCAGAGTTTTCGGCCCTCGGACTGACCGGCAATCACATCAGCGGACACGATGCGGGCAGTAAGTCACTACTATATCCCCCAGATACTCAGATACTCCCATCTCAGCAGCCCTCACACAGATGCTCATTTCCATCTCGCAACAATGGACACAAGGCCAGATTGTGGGCCAGAATTTGCGCTCGATTGCTTTCGCGTTGCGTATCGGAATAAGGCATCGTATTCAGACAGGAAGTTCAGCAAAGACGATGTGTTGGTAGGAGATAGGATACGACTGGTGGTTATCTAGGAAATTGTTCATTTGTCATTTTTTGTACAAGTTTTCAGAAGAAAGCATATTTTCGGCGAGAATTGACAATGTTTAAATTGTTCTTTAAAATTCATCTAATATAAAATATTGTTCTTTTATATTTCTTTTAAATAATTTAATAGAAATCCCATTCTATTTGTGGCCAAAATTTAATTTATTATTTAAAGAGCAAAATCACATTTCTACTATAATAAAAAAGTTAATTATAAGTTTAAAAACATTAAAACAACATAGCAGTAGACATGTAACACATTAAGACATATTTAAAAAATATAATTAATGGAAAAATGTTACCGCAGGTGGAAACAAAATTAACCGAATGATATATGTGTCTAACCCACCCTTCCCAAAAAGTGCGATACCGCGTTTGAAAGTTGGTTACGCCCAATTGATTTTTAATTACCACATTGACCTGAACCTGAAGCCTCGAAAAAAAGAAGTAACAGATAAAAAAGTGAACAGCCTCCCTGAGGCCTTTGTTAATCATTTCCGTTGGCGTTTGCTATAAAATAGCTGATCGTTTTAGGCCAAATTAGTGCACATTGTTTTTCACATGAACAAATGATGGCATATTCTCGGGAAGGTCCTAAAAGTAAATATAAATACGAGTATGCACATTTATTTTCCTATGTGTGAGCGCTTTTTGGAACAGCACTAATAAACTGGGAAATTAAAATCAACATAATATATGGTCGATGCATTCATAGATTGTTGGTGCGGCTGCTTTTTAATTACAATATGCATGTGTTTACATATTAAGCATATCTCTGCACACAGAGAGTCTTTTTTTTTTTGTGTCAATATTTTAGTGCATTAATAAATTATTTAGGAGAGACAGGTTCACGGGGCACAAAGGTTAGAGGGCATTATCGGCGTGACTGGGAATTAAACCTTTTGACATTGCTTTAAGCGCACTTTTGTTTTGTGGTTGTGTTCAATAGAGAGGCATATTGATTATAATATTATTAATTTAATTAGTGAATATGGCAAAAATTATGAAAACTCTAAGGGAATTCAAGGGATTAATTGGTGTGGAATATCAAATTAGCTTGGTTGTAGTCTGTATATTATTAATAATTTGAATGAGAAAATAAAAAATGGGTATATTATCTCTATTCAACATCACATAATATATTTAAATTGTATATTAAACATTATATTTTTTTTTAAGTATGACAGTTAAAAAAGCATTTAAACTCAAAGTTAAGCTATGAAAAATATCTCTAATATCTTTTGAAAAACGAGCTTGCATTGAGAGTTTCTATTAAGTGTCTACATTCAGAAAAAAACATCTTTGTTTGAAATTCCCTTAAAATACTATATTTGAAATACTTCCATTAGGATCACATTACCAGAGACCGCAAACTCCGTCACTTGACACCTTTTGCTTCACAATAGTGTTTGTCGAACGCACTCGAAATTCCAGTGGACACCAAACCAAAATCCAAACCGCACTCGGGTGCACAAACAATAACAATAAAAAATGCCCTGAAAAAAGAGCATTCATAATTGCTGCCAAACGAAATCGAGCGTTTTCTGGAGCGTCACTTGAGATTCTGCCACTCAGTAGCCGTCAGCAAGAAAGCCCGAATTAGGCCGCGGCCAACTACTAACTTATAACGCTGTCGTCATTAGGCAACAGCGGAAAATCCGAAATCGAATCAAAACTCTCTGGAAATGCAAACCCTAATTTCCATGCCGGAAGTTTTGCGGCCTGCCCGGGCCGTGCCATTCCACTTGCAAATTAGGCAAAAGTTGCCCCAACATCAGCAGCAGCACAGCTGTGCCGCCGAGTGATCTCCACTTGGCTGCTTTTCTTCGCCAGGGGATAAATGTGAGCCCAAGGGGCCCGAGGAGCGGGAAAACAGAAGACTTCACGCCTTACTGCGGTGATTGCCAAACAACAACAACGGCAGCCAGCTGACGCCAGTTTGGTGGTTATAGTAAAAGAAAGCAAGCCCCTCTTTGGATCGCGAAAATAAAATACTCTCTAAGTGAATAATACATCCATTTTCAAACCCTTTCTTATATTTATTTGTTTAATACAAAAATATTAATACTGTTCAATAATATATATTTTTTTAAGATCACTGGTATTTTTGCCAAGAAAATTTATAAGCCCTGCTACTGTGACGTAATTTCTATTGTTCCCTCAGGAAACCGTTTAGCCGGAATCTTGTTTAGAATCATTATTACCGACCATCAAAGTATTCTTAAGTCAGCTTCTTGATCAGTCATTACAAGTTAATCAAAAAAACCTTTCGGTCGACACACTTATGGAAAAGTTTGTTTCGGATACATATCATAAATAAAGCTCACTAATAATAACAAAATTTTTAAAGAAGGCTTCAAGTTTTAATAATAACTAATTTCACAAAATAAAAACACACTCTGAAAGCTGTAGAAAAAGGGTAAAACTCCGCGACCAATTCGATTTTACACTGTGCAGTGAGTAATGATGATAATAATGATGATGTGGAAGCGGATAAAGGCGGTCCAAATGCACCGTGGGGTCCAGAGTGCACTTGTGCCACACACCTGGTGGCATCTTCATTGTTGCCGCTCTTGCATTTGCGTCTGCGCACGCGTCAATTGCCGACAGTTACAAATTGTTCCCGGTTAGCCCCTCTCCACGATACCAAAAAAACAGGCAATGAAAAACATATATACATATACCTACAAAAAACTTAAGACAAGAAAGAAAATATTTGAGGAAAAACATATTAGAGAAGTTAATGCATTTTTTCTCTGACAACGAAACAAGCAGTGTAAAATGCATCAAAAAGGTCCTCCTTAAGCCGTCCATTCATAAATATTTCATTTAATTGACTCACACGACTCGGGGTCGAGTACGAGAAAAAGATACGAATATGACGACGTACTCAACATGCTCGTTTAAGCCATCATAATGATGATGATGACACCGTTTGTCGGCCGTTGTCGGTTTTTTGGTCTGCCTGCTCTTTTTTGTATTTAATTTTATATACACACATGTATTTGTCTGGCAACATTGAACTTGACTTAAGTTAATTAACGGCGCTGAACGTTGCAAGCCAATTTGGCTGGTGGCTGGTTGATTTCGTGGTCTAATGAGCAAGTGGAAATGTTGAGAGAAAGGCGTGGAGCCTCAGATCTTTTATGTTAATTTCTGGAACGCAGAAGTATTTAGCAAGTGGGGTAACCAAAGAATTAATTATCCAATGATTAACCTGGTATCATTGACGATTTATAAAGCCAAAAAAATAAATATTAAGCCTTGTAATGTATACTTTAATGCTTCATGTGCTGACACTCATTAATATTAGCTGGGGCCTATCCGGACTGTCTAATTTTTTAGAAGCAATAGTCTAGTAATCTAATAAAATTAATCGTATAAAATTCAAACCTTCATTAAGATTTTAGATTACTCCTTTGGTTTAAAAATTTAATATAAGGAAACAAATGACAAAATAAAACTTCTATCAGTAAATTAATTACAAAAAATTTATTTTTATTAGTCATTCCGAGATTCTTTAAAGAACCATCCCATGTCAACACCAACCCTCTCCGTAATAGATCAACCATTTTAAGAACCTTTCGGCACTTTACCCTGTCAGAAGCCATTGTCTCTCAAGTTAAAATACAAACCCAACAATTGCCTGCACCTTTAACTGGAACAGCAAAAATGAAAAACAAAATCTTTGAGAAAATGTAGCAATGCCAACTTTGCCCCTGGCTGAAATGCATAGCAAACCAGTTTTTCGCGCTCACTACCGAACCGGGCAGCTTTATTTTCAATTAGACAGCCACATAGACACGAACTAAGACACGGACCCAAACACCCATAAAAATAGCACCAACAGCAATAGCAGTACCTATACTTACACCGAAAATAATAGTCTGAATGAAAATTGTAGACATGGAATTGTTGAAGTTAACAAAATACCAAGAGCCAAATACTAATTTTTAAATCTCTATGTTGCTTGCTTTAAAATTGCTTGCTTTAATAAAAGTCATATTGTAATGTTCTCAATTGAATTTATATTAATGCGCAAAATTGTAAATAATGTTATTTATCTTCTAATAACCACTAAAAATTAAGGTTAAATATTTAATTTTTTTAAGTGCATCAAGTTCGTTATCTGGCCAAACTAAGTGTTTCGGAGTTGAGGTCCAATTCGGGTGGAAAATGCAAGTAAGCAAGCAATTTGTGTTAGCAGAGGCGGTACCAAGGGGCTCGGATAATGTTAGAGTTAGATCTTGAGATAGGGCGGAATAGAGAGATTGAGAAGTGAAACATAACATTAAACTAATGAACGAGGTTTTGGGTGGGTCTGTATCAGAATTCTGGCTTAAATCGGAGCAATTGAAGTTTATTGTTTGATGCGGAATAAGGAAGAATGCCAGATGAACATTTTGGGATTAAATAAAGACTTTATTTATAAACATTTAAGAAGAATAAAAAATTATATAAGAGATAAAGATAAATGCTAAATATAGCAAAACCTACATATATGTACAATTTTTTATATATCAAGGAATCGTTTTAAACTAATTGTTAAATAAGCAATGCATATTATAAGACTTAATGCCCCTGAACTATGACTTGATTATTATATCAAATCAACACAGAATTCAAAAATTCAAAAGGCTATACATTCAGCTTTTTAAATTCCTTTATTTTTTAGTCTTTACTACATTTTAACCAAAAAAAAACCCTTAAAAACGTATACTTTTCTACCCTTTAATATTTTATTGAATTTATTCCACACGAACCACCCCTTTCCTTCTCCAACTTTGAACCAGAAACACTGACCAAGCCCCGCCACAGAATAAATACACCTAGGTATTCATGAGTGGCTCATATTCTATGGACTGCGACATATGTTATGTCGTTCACCTTCAACACAGATGACAGTTCAAGTGGCCAATAACCGGAGCTAGGCTATGGCGATATTGAAGGTCGTCATAGAACAACGCAGAGAAAATGAAAAGCCAAAACCCAATCAGAGTAACATACTGCAACTGGGATGTGACCCAATTTCGAAACCACACAACACGAAAACACACACACACAAGCCCAAAAACTAAAAGAATCAAGTTAAGAAGTGACAAATAAAAGAGAAGAGCTGGAGAGCAGGCTTCTATTTTAAGGTTTCGACCGCAAAATGTATTTCACTCTTGGTTCAGTGACTTTGTGTCGGCGGTTTTGAGCAGAAACTCGGCGAAAACCAGTTGGGGCCACACTTTCATTCACATTTTCCAGCGAACTGCCCAATTGACCAGATACAACGGATCTGGTTTAAAGGCAATCGGACTGGATATGCGTCGATGTGCAGACTTCCTTGTTTTCAGTTTAGCGGCGAATTATGAAATACTTGGCCATAAAAATCGAAGTCGAGACAAAAGTGGCCTACACTACACTTGAAAATCAAGATGTTTTCCGCATCTCTTCGTCCGAACTGATCAATTGCAGTCATTTACCAGTTGGCACTGAACACTCGCTGGGCAAATGTCTGGCATCAGGATTTTAATTGCCCGCACGACACGTAGAAATAGCCATTTGCATGCGTTGGCTTTAAAATTTCTGGGGGGAAACCTTTCAAAACCCACCGAGGATGATCCCTATCGCATCCGAAGTGAGCCGGAAAAGTGAAAGGAATCATCATGAGCTTGCATATTTATTGCACTCGTCTTTATTTATTTATCATAGCTGTAAATGGCTCCAACTTCGCCTTCGTCTTTCGAATATTGCATAAACACTTTTGGGCTCAAGTGAAAAGTAAAAGTGTTCGGGTTGCTTCCTTTTTTGGCGTCAGTTTTTAAGGTCATCAAATATTTCAATCTAATTGGGGTCGAGATGATAGCTGATATTAGTAATCAAAGTAGATTACGATGAGATAATAGTGGGGTGTCTACAAGAAATGATTTATTTGCCATGAAGCTCTACTTTCTATTTCAAATTTCTGATAATTTATTGGCTTATATGTTCCTTAATCAACCTTTGCTAACCCTTTCAGAGCACGATGACATCAACACTTTGCATGGCACCTACCAATATCTGAAGAGTACCGGACAGGTAAGCTGGATTTCCATAAATCTGATATATCTTACATTTGCCATCTCGTCGTAAACATTGTTGCATACATTTCTGGTGGTTCATAAAGCAGAAAATAAAAGAAACCATCAAAAGCGAACGACATGTGGAAAGGTAGCTTCAGCTCCTTGGTGTTTGATACTGCATTTAGCCTGTAGCTTATAGCATATAGCATATTGCCTGCCCTAAAAATCTCACCCATTCTGTCTCTCTCCGTCTCGCCCATGCGCCGTCTTTGTCGCACTCATTGTGTCAAGCGTGGACTATCATAAATATCTGTAGCATTCTCCTCCTGAGACCTCACTCCACATACAACACAAACAACACTCCCTCACAAACACACACTAGAAATATGCAGTTTAGCCCTCTGGTAGTCTATTAGCTATCCCTATATCTATACTCTATACTGTACCGACTCGGACTCTAGCCAGCTCTCCTACACTATCCCTCCTAACACTAACCAAACTATGAAAACTACGAAGAAACTTCGACTCTGTCTTGGAATTTAGTTAGCTCAGTTCGAAAGGCGGCATTTTTGTACGTTCGTTAGTTAGTTTGCGACATAGACGCGATAGAAAATCGATTTATAAAGATTAAATAGCAAAGGTAAGTGTCCGTTACGGGGAGGATTATTATTTATGCCCACGTACTCCCGCTGCGAGAGTTACGCTCACCTCCTTGCGAAATTCCCTGAGAGATGGGACGCCTCCAGGTGCCTTGTTTGTTGCTTCCAAAAAATTTAATCGCCAACCGCTTAAAGTCTACTCGTCTTTTACAAAACTTATACTGTATGTTGTTGTCCTACTTGTGTTTGACTCGTTTATGTACGTGTGCTCTGTGTGTCTGTGCTGGGCGCCCACCACCACCACCACCAATGGCAGAAACCTGCAAGCTGAAAACTACTCCAACTAGCACTAGCACTCCCCACTTTTGCAATCCGGCAGCTAACCCACCTGACCGCCGCTCAGCTGAACAACACCCCGCGGGCCCAGCTGGAGACGGTGTTCTTTAACCGCGTCACCAAGACTGGCAGCGAAAAGATGATGGAGTTGCTCAAGATCCTGGCCGCACGCAATAATTTCGAGGCCCGCCGCGATGTCGAGGGACTGTACGAGGTGGTCATAATGCACGACGCCTACGCAAAAAACTTTATCCACACCGACATCCTGAACAGCACCACTGCCAACACCTACACCAAGCACGTGGCCTTCATAGACTTCGCTTTGCTGGACGAACCCTGGCCCATATACATTAACATGGTTCGCGACCCCATCGAGCGGCTGGTTAGTTGGTTCTACTATGCCCGCGCTCCCTGGTACTTGGCCGAGAGGAGGGAGACCTTCGGCGAGGCTGTAAAAATGCCCAGTATCGAATGGCTCAAGAAGGACTTTAATCGCTGCATCGAAGAGCAGGATCCCGAGTGTGTCTATGAGCAAATGGAAATGGGCAACCTGGGCGATCACAGGCGGCAGTCACTGTTCTTCTGTGGTCAGATCATGGAGGTGTGCATGTGAGTAGCTGTGCCAGAGGACGTTGGAATGAAGCTATGGGTGGGGCTATAGGTTTTGCCAATCAGTATAATTACAATTCAAAATATTAACGTAGAATCAATTTATATTTCGACTAAGAACTTGTTGACTCTTTAACTCTCTTTATATTTACGCAAATCAAAATATTACATCAAAGTGTCCATAGTCTTCTAACTTTCAAGATTATCTCAAAATACTTAAAGATTACCTAGATACTCTAGAGCAGCCCCACCCAGACTAATAATCCACCACAGTTAAAGCAAAATTCAAGTGAAACCCACTTATCCTTAGGCCATTCAACTCCCATGAGGCAATGCAGCGCGCCAAGAAGAATGTTGAGGAGCACTACGCAGTGGTTGGAACATGGGAGGATACGAATACCACCCTATCGGTTCTAGAGGGGTACATACCACGCTTCTTCGCCGGGGCCAAGGACGAGTATTACATTTTGAAGAGAAAGTTGGGAGATGTCAACCGGAATGCCTTTAGACCCACTCTTAGTGACAAGGCGAGGGCCCTGCTGAGCCGAAACCTCACACGGGAAATCGAGTTCTATCAGTTTACCAGGCATCGGTTGTACAAACAGTATATAGCGCTTCAACTGGATGCTAATCCCAAACTGAGGCTATAGTCGTTAAGGGTTCGTTGAAGAGAAATAAAACTATGCTAACTTTCGTAATCCTTCGATCTTTTCCGGTTTAATCCTAACTACAGCTTGGTGGACTTCTTTGATTGCTAGCTTGGGTAGATTACGTACAGATTTAGTCTTATGTCGCCTATATCGTCTATGCAGCGTATTGGACATAATGTTCACGCTCGTCGAAGCAGCGAGGAGGAGTATGCGGATTCTGGCAGCCAGGGGCATCATCACGATCACCACTCGCACCACCATCATGTGCATCACCAGGCAAAGGTCGGTGATCCTGATCACAAGGCGGCGCATGATAAGCAGTTGGCTATTCCCGAAAATAAGCACAAGAAGGATAGAGTTATTTTCGAGGACGAGGAAGACGATGAAGAGGAGGACGACGATGACTTGGCCGATGGGGTGGCAACCCAAGATGACGGAGGCTTCAATTTCGAAGCTGATCTCCTGAACAACACCAAGTTTGCCGAGTCGGACTTCGTGTTCTTCAATAGAGTCCCAAAGGTGGGCAGTCAGTCCCTAATGGAGTTAATGGCACGACTGGGAAAGATCAATGGATTCAACCACGCTCGCAATAAGGGCGGTGCCCACGAAACGGTCCTGATGAACAAGCAGCGCCAGGGTGAGCTGGTGGCCGATCTCCTGACCCGACCAAAGCCGCACATTTATAGCCAGCACATAGCGTACATTAACTTCACTCGTTTCCATTTGCCCAAGCCGATTTATATCAACTTGGTCCGTGATCCCATCGACCGCATCATCAGCTGGCACTACTATATACGGGCACCCTGGTATTATCGGGACATGCAGGCCAAGTTGGGTGACAAGGCTCCGGCCATGCCCTCAGATGAGTTCCTAAACCTTGACCTGGACACCTGTGTGAAGAACCACGATCCGCACTGCACCTTCACCCAAGATCAGATCAAGAACCCAGTGGGCGATCATCGCCGGCAGACTCTCTTCTTCTGCGGCATGAATCAGAAGCTGTGCATGTAAGTAGGAAGCCAACAGGAACCTTAATAAGCTCATCATCGCCACCCACTCCTCGATAGGCCCTTCAACTCGGAGGCTGCCATGCAGAAGGCCAAGCGAACGGTGGAGTCGGAATACGCTGTAGTGGGGACCTGGGAGGATACAAATATTACACTAACCGTCCTGGAAGCTTACATACCGCGTTTCTTCCGCAACGCAAAGGTTGCATACTACCGTAAGAAACCCATACTGAATCAGACCTCAAGTGAGGATAGTCTCAAACCCTGTCATATTTTCAGTGGGAAAGGATCGTTTGTCACGAGTGAATCGCAATAATGTCACTCGAGTCGTTAGCGAGGAAACTCGCGTTATTCTGCGGAAAAATCTCACCAACGAGATCGAGTTTTACGAGTTCTGCAAGCAGCGTTTGTACCTGCAATATGCCGCTTTGAGCCATGGCAAAAGATTTGGGGATGATGACTATGTTTTGGTGCCAGAACAGCAAAACGATTACAACGAGGAGTATTAGCTGAGAACAACTTCCATAAGAACTAACTATATTAGTACTAAAAATGTGTGACATGTAACTCAACTCAGGGTGCCACTTAAAATAAACCTAAGTTTACTTATTTCTAATGAAGTTCTGACAAATACGTCCCAATTTATAGGATCAATTCTTAATGAATGAGTATTATGGCTAGGGGGTAGATCTTTATTTCTTTAAATGTACATAGAAACAACTATTCTAGATCAGTCTTTGATTGCTGTAGCCTCAGATACACCCAGTATTCGTTTGCTTTTTGTTTTCCCCGTACCTCGCCTAGAGCATTCTGTGTGTATCTGCATCTGTACCGATATCTGTGCGTCTGTCTGTGATTCGTTCTCCTTCTTACACCTGTGCCCTGACCTTTTGCAGCTGTGGCGCTTGAACCCCAAGTTTCTCAACAACACCAAGTTCCATTCTCGCGATATTATATTTTACAACCGAGTGCCCAAGACGGGAAGTGAGACCCTGATTGAGTTAATGATACGCCTGGGTGAAAGAAACGACTACCAGAACGAGCGGGCGCCATTCTCGAAGCCTGTGGGAATTTACTGGTCTGTGGAGCGTCAGAGAACCGAGGCCCAGCGAATTTTTGATCTGCAGGAGGACTCTGCATTCGTTTATGTGGAGCACATGAACTACATGAACCTAAGACCACTCCATTTCCCCCAGCCCATCTTCATTAACTTGGTAGGAACAATACTTTTCTCTTGTAAGGACCCCCACCGTAACCTTAACCGTAAATTTACCAGATACGCGACCCCGTCGAAAGAGTTATCAGTTGGTTCTACTATAAGCGTACCCCCTGGAACTCCGTGAAAATGTTCGAGGTCACCGGAAAGTTTCAAAATCGTACCCATTACGTGAAAAGCTTTGAGGATTGTGTGCTCACCCACGATCCCGAGTGTCGCTATGATTTCGGGCTCATGTTCAAAGAAGATTCGGCGGATCACAAGCGTCAAAGTTTGTTTTTCTGCGGACACTCCCCCATATGCGAGTATGTAGTTAGATATTCCCATAGATTCATATCTCAACTACTAGGTTTCCTCCAGGCCATTTAATACGCCGGGAGCAATAGCCAGGGCCAAACAGAATGTGGAGCGGGATTACTCCGTAATTGGTTCCTGGGAGGACGTGAATGTGACTTTGACTGTGCTCGAGCACTATATACCTCGCTTCTTCAAGGGCAGCACTGATGTGTACTATGGTAAATCCTTATTTAATTCAAGCTACTGGGGATAAGAACATACTTTATAACTCCAATCTCCTTGTAGAACCCATCAAGGGCCTGGCATTTAAGAAGCAAAATACAAACCACTGGAAGCCCAAGATTAGTGAACGCATCAAGCGAATAATGCGGGCCAATTTCACTCAGGAATATGAGTTCTATCACTTCTGTAAACAGCGCCTTTATCGGCAGTATTTTGCAATAAACAGACACTTGCATGTCTGAAGATCCAAGAAAGTCTTTCTTTCTCTTCCACTAACTGTTACCCTCGTTTTCCTGTATTTAGTTTTCTGTGTTGATTATTTTGAATTTTTGGGTAAAGAGGGGAGACTCATCTATCTCCACACTTTTAAGCTGGAAAATTTGGATGCCGCCCAACTGAATAATACTCCCAGAGCGGAGTGGGACTTTATCTTCTACAATCGTCTGGAGAAAACGGGCAGTCAGTCGATGACGCGACTCATAAATCGCCTGGGAAAGCGAAATGGATTTCAGGCATTTCGGAATTTAGTAAGACCCTCGAAGCCGATTATACACTCTGAGGAGGATGAAGATGATCTGGTGGAACAGCTGTCTAAACTCCCAACACCCTCCGTCTACGTGGAGCACTCCAACTGGGTCAACTTTACCAAGCACGATAATCCACGTCCCATCTACATCAACATGGTGCGCGATCCCATCCAAAAGGTGATCAGTGCGTACTATTACCAGCGTCACCCGCTGATATTTTCCCAGTCTCTGATGCGTCATCCCAACAAAAGAATAGAGAGCAAGAAGTATTTCGATACCACCTTCAACGATTGCGTTAGACAGCGGATAGCCCCTTATTGTGTCTTCGACTCCCACAACCCTTACAACGGCGACTGGCGGAGGCTTTCGCTTCACCTCTGCGGAAATTCCGAAATTTGCACGTAGGTCTTGACAAAGTCGACAAAGAATTAGTAAGCCCCAAAGCAAGTACAAACGGGATAGTTGTCTGAGCAAAGTTGGAATTTCTTACCGCCTTTTTGTTAAGCAATTAAAACCAGGGTATTCAACTGTAACGAAAGCTGATTCAATATAAATACTCCTATCCCCTTAGTACTTGGTTTTGTGAATTAACTTTTTCGTTGAGCTTCAATGAGTAACTGAAATGACTTTGACTTTGGATACTCTTACGTAGACATTTCAACTCTGAAGTCACCACGCAAATAACCAAGATGAATGTGGAACGCGAATACGCAGTGGTGGGCAGTTGGGAGGATACGAATGTGACCTTAGCCGTTTTTGAGGCATACATACCCAAATTCTTTGCCAATGCCAGGAAGGTCTACTACAGTATGTTTGCGTAATAATATTTTCATAATTGATCCGTACAAAACTCAGATATATCTCTGAAATCTTCTATCTAGACGACTCGGAAAACTTTAACATAAACAATGTATCGCATGACACCCATCTGGATGAGGATGTGGAGGCGTATCTAAGGACCAGTTTCTCCTTCGAGATTGAGCTCTATTTATTTATTAAGCAGCGACTCTACAAGCAGTACATTGCTGCACATAAGAACGAATTTTCCACAGCTTAGATAATAACAAAATAAATTGTACCGTGCCAAAATAGTTTAACCAATGATTTTACACCCAAATTTCAAACCGAGTCTTTCTCCTCTTTTCGCTAATAATCATTTATGGGTAGCTTGCTTCAATTCACTCTCCGCCGCACCACCCATTCAAGAATCCAACTCAAGGGTATACGAAACCTTTGCAGATCCTCCAACTTAGTGTTGCGAAACTGAACAATACCCCCAAGGCGGAGATCGATGTGTTGTTTTTCAATCGAGTCCCCAAGACCGGCAGCATGCAGCTGATTGAGCTAATGAGACAGCTGGGTAAAGTCCACGATTATGAGGTGGAAAAGGATCCTCAGAAAGGAGGTGTCATTGCCCTCTTAGAACCCGCCGCGGAGAGTGACTTGATAGATAATATTGCCAACCTAGAAGATGGTACAGTATATGCCAGTCACGTTAACTTCCTGAACTTCACCAAGCATGAGCAGCCAAGGCCGATTTACATAAACATGGTCCGGGATCCAGTGGAGAGAGTCATTAGTTGGTATTATTACATTCGAGCGCCGTGGGTCTTTGTGCCCGGAAGGAGGCGTAACAACCGGGAAATGCCAAATCCCAAATGGGTCAACACCGAGTATGATCAGTGCGTGGAAAGTGGCGAGAAAGTCTGCAGCTACATTGAGAATTCCCTGTTGGAACGTGTGGGCGACCATCGGCGACAGACCTTGTTCTTCTGCGGTCACAATGAGTTCAAGTGCACGTGAGTTAGGTAGCTTTACCCCAATTTCGGTCATCTCTTGAACTGTTCTGTAGGCCCTTTAATGCTCGTCTGCCCCTGCAATTGGCCAAAATGAATGTGGAGCGAGAGTACTCTGTGGTGGGAACTTGGGAACACACAAATGAGACCCTGGCTGTTTTGGAGGCCTACATACCCCGCTATTTTGCGGATGCCTCGAAGATGTATTACTGTAAGTTCGGTTGGGGCTAGCTCTGAAGAAGGATATTTTTAAAATCAATTGATTTTTGAATTGGTTCTTCCTTCAGAGTGCGCAGTCTCTAAAAATGTAGTTAATTAGGAAACATTTTTCACAGCGGGTCTTCACGCCGATCGCCAGAATACCAATCCCATGAAGCCGCATATTTCGCAGGATATAATCGATATGGTTCGCCGAAACTTTACACGGGAAATAGAATTCTATCAATTCTGTCGTCAGCGCTTACATAAACAGTATCTAGCCCTCAAGCTGAATGATCTCAAAAAGTTTGACAAGGGTCTGGCCCAACTAAGTGAGGCGAATGAAATGGTCATTAAAGACTAATTTTATAAGACATTTTTATTACATAAAAACCTATCAATAAATAAAACGGCTGATATAAACATTATTTTAAAGGGATAAATAACTGAAAACAATTCTTAATGGGAGAACCTTTCTTTTTTTAATTGTTCAGCAAACTAGGATATTTAACTAAATATGTACCTAATGGTACGATACAATTTCTAATTGTACGATATAAGTATCTTATATTTCTTCTCTCTAAAGCCTATTTTAAAGATCAGTTCAATAATATGCTTTGAATTGAATTTAACACTTTTACGAACTAAAAACTATTGCTTTATAACAAAGGCAATAAGGAAACAACTCTATCGCTTCTCTCTCTGACCTTCCCGACACTATGAAAATTTATTTACGGTGTTATCTATCTCTTAAAAATCCGAGAAAGGCACGCTTATTAACCTAAGGAAGACATTATCAGGGATTCGTTAGCTTTCGACCAAAAAGCTCATATTGTTAAACCCACCTTCAGCTTCACCAACTGAGCGCAAGCCGCCTTAACAACACAAAGAACGCCGATATCGAAGTGTTATTCTTTAATCGAGCCGCCAAAGTCGGCAGTGAGAGTATGCTGGAACTTTTCATAGCCCTGGAAAAGTACCACGAAGACCTTACACTGGACAGGCACGGATTGCATACCAAAACAGTTCGCCAAATGGATAGACCTACAAGGCGTGAGTCCGCGGAATACATCGCCGATTTGGAGGAGGGAACCATGTACATAGAGCACATCAATTGGTTGAACTTCGATGAATTCGATTTGCCCAAACCTATTTACATAAACCTGGTCCGGGACCCGGTGGAAAGGGTCATAAGCTGGTTCTTCTATGCACGTGGTGCCTACAAAAATGCCATCGAGTACAGAAGAAAACCTGACCAAAAGATAAGACCGGAGTCCTGGTACAAAAAGAATTTCAATGAGTGCGTTCGAAGCGGAGATCCGGAGTGCCAGTATGTGCCGCATACTTTCAAGGACCCAGTGGGCAATTTCAAAAGACAATCGTTGTTTTATTGTGGTCATCACGATGATTGTATGTAAGTAGATAGGACATTAGTGAAGATTAAATGCTTCCGGAGACAAAAAGTTAGCTAACACGATCTTTTAGTCCCTTCAACTCGCCAACTGCTGTGCAAATGGCCAAGGAGCACGTGGAACGAGATTACGCAGTGGTCGGAAGTTGGGAGGATACCAACGTAACCCTAACCGTACTTGAGAACTATATACCGCGATTCTTTCGCGGTGCCAAGCTGATGTATGAAAGTAGGTCTCCATAATTCATAGCACCAATGAAACAATTACTTATTTATATATAAACTCCATCTCGAACCAGTGAACATCGACAAGATCACCAATCGAAACAAGAACAAGCGCAAGCCATACATTGAGCCCGAGGTAAAGGCGATGATTCGCAAGAACTTCACCAACGAGTACGAGTTCTATTATTTCTGCAAACAGCGCTTGTACAAGCAGTACCTGGCTCTGAATCTCAAAGAGTTGGAGAAGCATGGTCTTTTGTATTAGTTGGGTTATAAGTTATAACCTGAATGTTAGATTGTAGTCGGTGATATACTTGTGAACAAAACTTACCTTTTCAATAAATAGTACTCAGTAAATCAGTAGACTAGACTAGACCCACACTATCCGTACCCGTACACGTTGAACCCATCTCAGTGTCTCATTGTTCGATGTACTGTGTGGCATGCTGCCCTCCCATGAAGCTTCTAAACCCTTACCCTATCCCCCAATCAGTTAGGTGACCTAACACCCCGTCGATTAAACAACACAGCCAAGGCCGAAATGGATCGTCTCTTTTTTGCGAGATGCGCCAAGGTGGGCAGCGAATCGCTAATGGAGTTCATGGAGCATCTGCAGGATATCAACAACTTCCGCGTGGATAAGTACGGAGTGAACAAAAAGTCGAAGAGGCAACTGAAGCCGCTGGCCCAGGCGGAGGTCGCAGGATATGTATATAACATGGAGGAGGGATCCGTCTATATAGAACACATCCCTTGGATTGATTTCAATGAGTATAACCTGCCCAAGCCAATCTTCATTAACCTGGTGCGAGATCCAGTGGAGCGCATGATCAGCTGGTATTACTACGTCCGCAACTCCTATAGGAATGCCATTTTCTACCGAAATCATCCCCTGGCCCCGCTGAAGCCCACGGCCTGGTTCAAGAAGAGCTACAACGATTGTGTGAGGAGTGGGGACCCTGAGTGTCAGTATGTACCGTTGGCAGTTACCGATGGAGAGGGCAACTTTAAAAGGCAATCTATATTCTTCTGTGGCCATGATCAGGACTGTTTGTGAGTGCTGGTAGGGGAGTTTAGTTATGAGAACCGAAACCTAACCCGAAACATATTTCAGGCCCTTCAACTCCCCGCTGGCTATTCAAATGGCCAAACGTAGGGTTGAATCAGAATTCGCAGTAGTGGGAACTTGGGAGGAGACCAACATTACTCTCACCGTTCTAGAGCACTATATACCCCGTTATTTTGCTAGAGCTAAGATGATCTTCCACAGTAAGAAACTTTTAACAGATATTTCATGAAGTTAGCTCACACAAGTTCCGTTTCCAGTGTACCAGAAATCCCTACAGAATCGCAATCGCAATAATCGAAAACCGAAAGTGGACGCAGATGTCAGGGCCATGGTCAGACGTAATTTTACCCACGAATATGACTTCTACTACTTCTGCAAGCAACGTCTTTATACGCAGTATATTGCCCTTAAACGAAAGGAACTGGAGGGACTTATTCACCTTTAATCTTATAAGACTGACCTCCTTAGTTGTTTTTTATGTAGTTCATTCTGTAGCTCGTTATTAAAGTACTCATTAGTAATTGTAATTAACCTATAGGAAAGACCCGTGGGGAAAAATTAGCTAAATACAATCCTAAATTTTAAATCCAGCTGGATTCGTTGCGGAGTGAAAGTTTAAATAACACTCGACATTCCCGACTGGACGTGATCTTCTTTAATCGTAACGCCAAGGTCGGAAGTGAGGCCTTGATGGAACTTACCCAGACCATGGCCCCCTATAACAATCTGACAGTGCTGACCAAGGGCCCTCTGAACATTAATTCTCGCACTCGATCGCCTCCAGAACAAATGGTACAGGCACTATGGATTAACGAGCTTGATCCGGGCACTATATACATCGAACATTGCAATTGGCTGAACTTCCACAGATATCAGCTACCGAGACCCATCTACATAAATCTGGTTCGAGATCCTGTCGAGCGGATGATCAGTTGGTATTACTATGTCCGCAGTGGCTATCGCAATGCCATCCACCATCGTCGATTTCCCAACTCTACTATTCAATCGGAAAAGTGGTTCAAAAAGAACTACAACGACTGCGTTCGTAGCGGGGATCCTGAGTGTCAATATCTCCCTGGAAGCATTAAGGAAGCGGAGGGTAATTACAAGAGGCAAACCCTTTTTTTCTGCGGTCACAGTCGTGAATGCTTGTAAGTAGTTTTGGAAGCGTAAGGTTTGCCGTGAAGAATCTTCAATTGATAGTACATTTCAGGCCTTTCGACTCGCAACGGGCCATTCAGCTAGCCAAGTTAAATGTGGAACAGGATTATGCAGTTGTAGGTACTTGGGAGGAGACCAACGTTACTCTAACCGTACTCGAGGCCTACATTCCAAGATTTTTTAAAGGAATCAGGGATATCTTTGAGAGTAGGTCTCGCCATACTTCCCATTACAAATTTATTAAGGGGGTTTTAAAGACAGATATGGAAATGGAAGCGGGGATACTTAGTTTCAATCGGTACTTGAACACTTTAGGCACTGTTGGCCCCTGGGATAATTAGCAGAATATACTTACACTCCATACACTTCGTGTCTCATCAACCCGCATTTGTGTTTAGTTCGGACCTCTGCTGAAAACAAAACCAATGATTCTCCCAGCTCGGACGAGTGACCCTAATGAATTTGAATAATACCCGATTCGCGGGCCTTCAAGTGGTGGTCTTTAATCGACCAACCCGCGTGGAAAGCGAGCAAATGATGCCACTTTTCCGTCAACTTGCCGCTATGAATGATATCAATGTGGTGCTCAATGGACCCGTGAGAACTATGAATAGGACCCGCACTGAAAAGGAGCAGTTCACAGAACTGGAATGGGCCAGTGAACTTGAGAAGGGATCCATATATATGGCACACTCCAACTGGCTGGACTTTTCAGGCTTTGGTTACAAGAAACCAATCTATGTTTCCTTAGTGAGAGATCCAATAGATCGGGTGGTCATGGATTTCTACAAACGCCGCTCTTGGATGAAGAGAGCTATATTCAGAAGGATGTATCCAGGGCGACGGGAGAGGCCAGAGGAATGGTACAATCTAAGTTTCAGCGAGTGTGTAAGAAGGGGAGATCCGGAGTGCCGATTTGTACAGTATTCAGTATCGGACTATGTCCAGGACTTTAAGAGGCAATCCCTTTACTTTTGCGGCAATGAAGCCGATTGCTTGTGAGTAGGATAAATCTTCCTAACTTTAAGATTTATATATAATCAATCTGTAGGCCCTTTAATTCCCACCATGCTGTACAAGTGGCCAAACGTCGAGTAGAAAAGGAATATTCTGTGGTAGGAACCCTGGAGGAAACCAATATAACGCTGACTGTTTTTGAAAAATATATCCCCAGATTCTTCAATCATGCTCGTTTCCTATACAAACGTAGGTAGTCCCAGGGGCTTCAAAACAAAACCTGAGTTCAAGTACCTCCCAGACCATAGAAAATATTATATGATGACTTATTTTTCAGTGAATAGCAAGAGTATTCGGAATCGGAATCGGAATAATCGCAAACCTCGCATTGATCCTGATGTTAGGGAGATGGTAAGACGAAACTTTACCAATGAATACGAGTTCTACTACTTCTGTAAGCAGCGTTTGTATAAACAATATCTGGCCCTGCAACTCGAGAATAATCTAAATTAATTGAAATTAGTATTGAAAAACTGACAATATAACTGAGAATATTGCAACTGAATAAAAATAATACCCATGACTATTACATACTTCTCTATACTCTTATTTATGTATTACAAGCCGTCAGGAATTCTCCTTCTCTAAAAACGTAAAAATTCTTTAGGAATTAGTTTTTTTTATTAGGGAAACACTACTCCCCTTTTATTCCAAAAAAATGCGAATCAAACCCCAAGGACTTGAAGGTAACGAATAAATTAAATACTCCAATATGCCAGCTTTACCTTTGCAATAACTAATTTTGGTATCCCTCCCAGATGTCTTCCCTTAATGTGCGGGATCTGAATAATACCCGCAAGGCACAAATGAACTTGGTGTTTTTCAATCGAGTTCCAAAAGTGGGAAGTCAGACGTTCATGGAGCTCCTGCGCCGACTATCAGAGCGTAATAATTTCCAATTCCATAGAGATGCTGTACAAAAGGTGGAGACCATTCGATTGGCGGAGGACCAGCAGCAGGAGATGGCTGAGGTGATCAGCGAGCTGCCAGAACCTTCCGTTTTCATCAAGCATGTGTGCTTTACAAACTTTACCAAATTCAACCTGCCAAAACCCATTTACTTAAATGTGGTTCGAGATCCCGTTGAACGTGTGATCAGCTGGTTCTACTATGTGCGAGCGCCTTGGTATTTTGTGGAGCGTAAGGCTGCCTTTCCCGACCTTCCATTGCCCCATCCGGCTTGGCTTAAGAAGGACTTTGAGACATGTGTCCTCAGTGGCGATCAGGAATGCACTTATACACAAGGTGTTACTGTAGAGGGCATTGGCGATCATCGGCGACAGAGCTTGTTTTTCTGTGGTCACGACTACGAGTGCACGTAAGTGTTTTGTACTAAAAAAAATATAATTACATTTATCCAATGAAAGTTAGATAGAAAGCACAAAACAAACCAAACCCTAATCACATCATTAAAAATAATTTTAGTCCCTTCAATACTGTGGGTGCCCTAGAACGAGCCAAATTTGCGGTGGAGCAGCAATATGCTGTGGTTGGAGTGCTGGAAGATCTGAACACCACACTCTCTGTGCTCGAGAAATATGTACCGCGATTCTTTGAAGGCGTAAGAGATATATATGCAAGTAAGTAGTCAAGGAAAAGGAGATGTCTGGCACTGCCACTTGAGTTTCATAAAAAGTTATGCAATTGGCGATACTCTTCAAGCTCTAAAAGCCATAATAAGCTATATCAGCTATATTTTTTACTATGTATTTTGTTTACATCGTTTTACAGCAAGCGCCGAATACTTGACCAAGATCAACAAGAACAATTTCAAGCCGCCGGTCAGCGAGCATGTTAAGGATATTGTGCGACGTAACTTCACGAATGAGATCGAGTTCTATCAGTTCTGCCGCCAGAGACTGCATAAACAATATCTAGCTGCCCACTTACCACAGCGAATTATCACAGACTCGGCACATCTTCCCGCCCTGATAGGCAACTGAAGTATATATTCGAACAAATGTAAAGAACAAATATGACAAACAAAATCATACTCGAAACCGTAGTCAGCTAAGTTCCCCTATATGTTGTAGCAAATTGATTGTTTTCTCTTGTGTATATTTCAAAGTGGTTATCAAAAATATGACAAATCCCTCTATTTATATTGATTAGTGAGTACTTAATATTAGAAAGACCTGAATTTGAATTGTGATGTCTTCAAGTGAACTGTTGAAATTTTCGTTTTAGTATTTTAGGCTTAAGATGCTTACGATAATACCATGTATAAACTAATAAAATAATATGTTAAGAACACTTTTTCTTTGTACTATTTGACTTTTAAGTGGGAGTGGAAAATAAGAAGATATGATAATGATAATATTAACTCAACATAACATATAAAATCAACGACTTTTAACATAGTTTAAGGTAACATAATGTTAACAGTAGTACAATACTATATATAACGCAACAGCGAGACTTCATAATGTCAAAAAATATACTTTAATAAAAAATATAAACCAAAATAGCAGCTAAATAATAATGTACGTTTGGTTGACTGCCTTAACAAGAACTATTCTATGAACTGGCTTTTCTCTGGTCGAGACTTATTACTGTAACTTATAGCACTTGTTGATCATAGTCGGTTTCTTACATCGATTGATAGGGCGCTTATTGCTGTAAACAAATCAATTGAATGTCATTAATTAAAGTTTCAAAAGTGGTTTAAACAAGGATTATATACACACCGCTTATTGCCAAAGAAAGCGAAAGCCTCATCTGATTTCATAGCCTCCGAAGGTGCAGGTATTACTCTTTGCACCCGAATTAGATTCGATTCTGAGCATTCACTAGGCGATATCTCTGCAATTCTTTGCGGCTCGTGAATATAAATCGAATCGGGATCCATTTTAATGACATTTAGAATGTTTTCATCATAAAGCTGCAGCCAATCTGGGGCTTCCGATCGAAGGTTCAATAGCTCTGGAGCCAGCCTTCGCACCGCTTTGGAGAAAATAACATCCAGAGCACACGTAAGTGGATGTTGATAGACAGCTACATGGAGCCGTGCCCTGGCCTCGAACAAACGATATATAAGATGATAGTCCTGATAACGATACTCGATGCGTTGACCATCGGTCGATATGCGCGACTGAAGAAAAATATCATCAAAGTCCATTTCATCGGCGTTAAGGACATTTAAACGCTTGTTATCCCGTCTAAGATAATCCCACTTGTCCACATCTAATCCACAGCGGCGATTATGAACGATATCAAATATATAGTTGTGTCCCAACATGGGAAATGACAGAGACTCGCTGCGGCCAAGAATCAGAGCCTTAACTAATTGAACTCCCCGGCCACCAGCGTCATCTCTCAAGGAGACCAGCTCCCCATTATGGGCATCATTAAAAATGCGATCCACGCAGGCCAGGGCATTTTCCTCGTGCTTTAAAATAAAAGTTAAAAAATAAATACAATTTGCTTACATCTTTTCTTCATTTAAATTAAACTTACATCAAATTTGTAATCGCAAACAGATTCCCAGCAATGTGACATGGGACCGTGGCCGATGTCGTGAAGAAGGGCAGCTATTTCCACTGTCTGGCGACACCAATCCGGTAATTTAAGCTCATATTGTGAGTTGCGTTCGATGGCTTTAAGATGATCCTGAGCACTTTTATAAGTTCTAAAAATGACATATGTAGGTATTTGTTTGATTCCGATTTACAATAAAGCAGTTTCTATAACTCACCCCAAGCAATGATCGTATCGCTTCTGATTGGCCTTTTTATCAAGGGCCCACGGTACGAGGCCTAGTTGATGAACCTTCTTCAGTCGTTGAAAGAGTGGATGCTCTACGATTTCCTGAATGTAACAGGGCAGTTCGATTATTCCGTGCACTTCGTCTTCAATGAGCATCTGTAAAATTGAAACATACTTTAATTATTATTTTAAACTAAAAAAGTTTAATAAACACAAGCTAAAATTTAATTTTGTACAGATGTTTCTTATATCGATCTTTTGAAGCTTTCGTTCAATTTTATGTTAGTTTCACTTTGAGCTTTTCTAAATATATTTAGTAAAATTGTCACACCTTAAGCATTAAGTTTAATTTAAATTAATAGCAATTAAGACACCGAGAATGACACTTAAGATAAAAATATTTCTCTCATATCGTTCTTAATTACTGCCATTGCTGGTCGCTAACCGAACTGCTCATCGATCATACATAATTCAATTATTATTTTGTTTTTTTATTTTTTGGCCGCAATAAATAAAATATATTTAAAAAGATTTTTTAATGTACAAAAGGAATTTTATTATTTGAGAATTATCTATAGTTTATCTACTTATTATTTACTTAGTCAGAAGTTTGAAGGAGACATTTCCGATCGTATAAAGTATATATATTCTTGATCAGGATCAATAGCCGAATCTATCTAGCCATGTCCGTCTGTCCGTCCGTCTGACCGTCTGTCCGATTATACGCAAACTAGTCCCTCAGTTTTGAAGTTATCTGAATGAAACTTTGCAGATAGTCTTCTATATGCTCTTACTCCTACATAAGTCGGAACGGGCCGGATCGACTATATCATATAGCTGCCATAGGAACGATCGAAAAAATTTTTGAAAAAAAATTATAACTGTCAGTTTTCAATATATAATCGCAAAGTTTGATATTTATTATTGTTTTAGAATTTCGTATTAAATTTCATGAAAATCGGACGACTATATCTAATAGCTGCCATAGGAAAAATCGGGACCTGTAGGAACGATCGGCAAAAATTTCGAAAAAAAAAATTATAGCTTCGGTGTTCCTCGACTTATTTTCATCAAACTTTAGATTTGGTCACTTAATATTATTCTAGAATTTTGATTTAAATTTTATGACAATCGGACGACTATGTCTTATAGCTGCCATAGAAACAATCAGGGAAATAATAGAAAAAATCATAACTCGGTTGCTTCTCAACATATTTTTATCAAATTTCAGATTCGGCCATTCAATGTTATCTTAGAATTTTGTTTTTAATTACATAGCTCAATTGTTATCTGCAAGGGTATATACACTTCGGTAAGCCGAAGTTAACTTCCTTTCTTGTTATTATTATTTATTGGTTGGTTAAATAAGAATTTGAATACCTTAAAATTTTTGTAACAGAAATTGAAAATTAAAAATTTGGTAATTGTAAAAAAAGGCAAAATAGGATTTTAAGCCCGTTTGATTGTTTACAGTATGTTAACGCAGAACATACATAGGTTATATAAAAAAGCGAAAACTATATTTTATATTTAATGCTCTTTCAACAACGACCAAACTACAACTGAGCGGACAATATGTAAATTCATCTTAAACGCTTAAGTTTTCCCTTACACTGGAAATTACTACATACACTACGTGATGCGCAGGGTGAAAAGTGGGGAAAAGATATGCGCTTTAGATTTGTTCGAACGCATAAAGAGAGTCTCGACAGATATAACTATTATTTCCACGATTTACGTGAGGAGGAGCATCATTTCAATTGCTTGCATAGTCGGGCTGGAGAAGTAATGGTATGCGGGGTTTTAATTTCTTCTACAAATTTTGCAATTGTTTCTATGGCAGCTATATGATATAGTCGTCTGATTCAGCCCGTTTCGACATATGAGAGTATATTCAGATAGCTTTTAAACTGAGGGACAAGTATGATTGGAGAGTCGAACGAACAGACGGATATGGCTAGATCGACTCGGCTGCCGATGATAATCAAGAATATATATACATACATTATAATGTCGGAGACGTCTCTGCAAGAGTACATTAATAATTCCTAAATTAAGTTTACAAAATGTAACTTTTTAAGGACCAAAGTTAAATCATCGTCTGAAAGCAAATATTTTTTATCGCGTTAGCCCACTCTATTCAGAAGCTAGGAAAAAGGGAACACGAAAGATTACTACATTGCGCCTGAACCACCCGTGGACTACTCTCAGAAGTTTTAATATTAAATCAATCTATAGTACCTGTAAAAGGAACTCGGATGATTTGATATACATATGTATGCTCTAATTGTCAAGTGTGGTAAACGGTCCAGGAAAGAACTTGGTATGGTGGCACCAGTGGCTATTAATACATGTGCGGAGTGCACATATTAATAATATCAAATTCATAATTTGAATTATGTATGTGAAGGAAGTGCCAAAGGAAGCACCTAAATAAAAATGACAAGCATACTAATATTTAATAAAATTATTTTTCCGTTTTACACCTTTTTTTAACTTAGATACCCATAAATTAATTAAAACAATTAATGTTATTTCAATATGCCTTATATTTTTCTCAGTGTGACAACGCAGCTGACCAAGCACAGCTGTCTGGTTGCCCCAGCAACCAAAAACTAGGCATGTAAACTTACAGAGTGGCGGGCTGGTGGTTGTTGTATCCCATGTTGTGGTTGTAATTGTTGTTGTTGCTGTTCTTGGAGAGGCGGGAGATGGGAGTTTTGGGGCTCACGGAGCTTGCGAGGGAGGGAGCGAATCACTGCACTGGCTGACATTCTGATAGGATTCCTGTTCGTCGCTCTTAAGAGTCCGCACCCAAAATAAAACCGAAAGGAAGAACAGCACGACGTTTTGAGTGTTTTATTACGACGACATCAGGAAATTGTTGATAATTTTAAACGCGTCTTTTTAGTTGTCTTATTTTACTCGTAACCTCAAACGCACACAACTGTAAATGTACTGCGAACAGCTGATTGTGCCTATCGGCTATCGATATCGTAAAAGTGTGCCAAAATATTAATATTTTCAGATACTTATTCGTTTTTTTTTCTTTTTAAGCATTGACTGGTTTAATTTGTGCATAAATCTTGTAAAATAACTTAGCAATACAATACGTTTGCTTATAAAATATTAACAGGTTATTTTATACTGCGTATAGTTCCAAATTTAAACACGTAAGCGCTTTTGTTGGGTTAAAAATACATTTTATGTAAAATATTTGTGAGTTAACAAGAACTTAAAGGATAAGCAAATAATTTTATTAATATAATGGTTATATCAAACAGTGGGCATTTAAAATTTTAGATTATTACAAAATATAAATATTCTGCTACTAAACTTTTAGCTTCTTGAATGGGAATTTTCACAATAAATGGCATGTACCTGTACATATGTAAAATTAGGAAAAGTTATTTTATTTTATATAGTACTGTTTAAAAAAATAATCGCACGCAAAATGATTTAAGATTGATTAAAAAATAAATTATTTGAATATTTCCTAAAATTATATTTAGAATATTTGTTTATTTTTAAATGGCAATTAACAAATATAAAGTTAAATATTTCTGAAATATTCTGAACTAACTGCATGTTTTTAATTTAAATAATAAACCGCATACAATATTTGGTCAATCTTAACAAAAAATAAATATACCATAATTTTTCAAAAACTGAACTTTATGAACTTTAACTCCAGAAATAACCCTAGTGTACGAAAAATCTTTATCCTAACTATATATTTGAAATATGTCGTATATATGTACATGTCTATTTTTCTTTAACAATAATGTTGCTAAGTTTTTAACTCGCATTAGAATGACTTCATATATGGTACATTGTGTTCATTGACTAACTGACTAATTAGACATCGAATTTCAAAATTAAATTACAGTTAATTTAATGTCATGTGATAATGAAATGCAATTTAAACCAAATAAAAGGAAGTCCGCTTAGCTCTCTCTTTCGCACACTATTCCTGTCTCATGTGGCATTTTCCGCCTGTGATGAAGGGGGCAAAGGTGGCCGGGGGGTTGGCACGTGGCTCAGTTAGTATGGAAATTGTTTTTGTTGAGAGCGCCGTCTCATTGAAATGAAAGCGAAAGTTGCCGCTGACCCAGAGCTGAAAGTGTCACAGCGAAGAGAATGATTAGACCGAGAAAGAGAGAAAGAAAGAGAGGCAAAGAGAGTCAAGTGTAAGAGAAAGTATCTGAGCCTTTGTATCTGTATCTTTAACTCGAAGAAATGCAATTTCCATTAAAATGGAATTGTAGTTTATGCATCGACTACGCCCGACGTCAATGCACTATAAAAATAACAGAGAAAAATTCACACAACTGCCAGAATTTCCACGCAGGGAGATACATTTTGATCAATGCCTGTGTCTATTTGTAGCATTATAAGAAAAAGATGAAGCGACTACTTGCAAAAAACGCAAACAATTAATTGAATAATGAAATAAAAACAAACATCGGGCAAACAATTTAGCTATACAAATATAAACAAAAAACAGAAATGTTGAAAAATGCCGGCTCTGCAACTAAACGACAAAGTGGAACGCTGAAGAGAAAATAAATAGAGAATGGAGCTGAGATAAACTGAGAGACCAGGAGAGAGCCTCAATTCAAACAGCAATCAAAAGATGCACAGTGTTATTAGGGAGATAGAATTCGTATCAAATTTTAACACTAATCGTATGTATATGCCAAAATCTTAATTATTTGCTTTTTGAAAACCTTTACATGAAAAGTTTTCAAAAGTTTCCCAAATAACCAATAACCTAGAATACCACAAATAAACAGCAAAAATGTTGCAGGTAACTTTAACCAATTCTGCAGTTTAAATATGCCTATAAACATTGAACTACTGACTGCCTTTAGTAGATTAAACCAACTCTCTGAGTTTAAATTGCACTTAGTTTGAAAATTAGTAAAGACAAATACAAATTTAATTACTTCTTGCCACTATTTTTTTACAAGTTTTTTAATAGTTTATACCTTATAATAGACCCAAAAATATAAAATAGCTACAATATCTATACTATAGTTGACAGTCTTGCTCTGAAAGAAGAATAAATAAACTATAAACTTTTAAAATGTTTCTGTGGCATACAGCCAACAAAACACATAACAATAAAATAATGTACCAATTTTTAACTGTAAATAAACCTTCATAATTTTAGTAATTTTTATATTTCTGAAAATAATTTGTACCTTCTTTAGGATACAAAATTTTATTTTATCAATATATGGTTAGAACATGTTTAAACCTATATGAAATACTTAACGTATATTTAATCAGCTTTATTTAGACCACTGTGTCGTCTCTCGTAGAAGCAATTTACGCTCCCGATTGTTTGGCTCTCTGACTTGACATTTAGAGCTCAGCAGTATCTAGAAGTACCTCCCAAAACAACCGCCCACCGCGAGAGAGTTGTGGTAAGAGGGGGCGGAGAGGCGGCGAAGTGAGAGCGAAAGTGAGAAGCGGGTGCAACTTTTGGCGAAACTTGCCTCAGTTGCCACACGACAGGACGGCCAAACGGGCGATCTGAGAGATACGAGCCGGAGGCCTGCGCCAGAAACGTATCCCCGAGATACAAAGATAGGCAAATTAGTAATAATTAAAGCACTGCGTCCGCTTTCGCCCTCCCCTCGTCCCTTGGCCGGCCTGTCTCTCTAAATCTCTCTAATTTTTCGCTAAAAATTTATAATAAACCAAAGGAAATAATTCTCAAAAATCATTGTATATGTGTATCGGAGAACCGACTATAAAGAGGCCGCCATGTGCGGTCGTCGTCGTTTGGCGCTCTCGCATCTCAGTGGGCGAAAGACGCAACTGCTGCGACCTTGCAATGCCCTTGAATGACACTCTTATTGCGACCAAGTCGCCAACGTTGCCACTACCACGGGCGCTGCTGCCACGGCTGCCTCTCAGCACTGGCTAAATAAATGATAATAATAAATAAAAAGAATAGTTTTAAAGAAATTGCAAAAAATAATAAATAAACAAAAAACACGACGCCGAATAAATGTGAAAATTTTTATTGAATTCAGAAAATTTGCGTCAGCCTTCGTGGAGCAAAAGCCGAGCAATCCCGACGGGTCCTTATCACAGCCTTAACCCAAATCAAAACGAGTGTGTGAAAAATATAAACGAATACCGTAGAGAAATATAAAATAGAATTCAATTAATTTAGAAAAGAAATTCGGCAAATAAAGCGAAACATATCTCAGAACTCCGCCGAGAAAGTGTTATCTAACTAGCGCCCCTCGGCGGCCAGGTGCTTGTGTGTGTCCGTGTGTGCGAAAGTGAAAGTTCTCGACTGGCGACTATATCCTTCGGTAACCTTTCCCTCCAAACACTGGGTCACCGTCACCTCCCACATAAACGGCATCCGGGCACGCAATAACCAAAAGGCACCCCAACATATGTATATTAACTACGAGTATATATATACCCACGAAATATATATTACAGTATATGTAGGCGATATTTATGCCACGACTTTTGACAACTAATTCTTTTTATTGGTTCGCCATCGAGCGCTGGTAAAGGCCAAAAAGGGAACGCCTTGGAATAAAATAAAAACATCAGGTTGGTTAATCAAAATTATTACAACATACATTTCCCTACAAAAGCGACAGTGGAATTAAGTGCGTTTTTTATATAGACATGGCATGCTAATAATTATGTGGCTTCATGCTTGATGCTGCTGCAATTAGCTTGTGCGTGTATCCATCGGGTACATTTGACTTTGATTTTGCCATTTAAAGTCAAAGCAGAACACGTAGTTTTCGCAATTTATCGGCAACATGAATTCAACCTAAAAGTCGAAACGAGTTCAATTGAGTGCAATTTATCTGAAGTTACTAACGTTTAATACGATGTAGCTACGCTCTACATTTATCAACTAGTTTTCTTTATATAATTAAGATATTTTAATCGTAATTAAAGTAATTATAAGTACTTAAGGCAAAGTATGTAATTATTTATATATTTATCATAAGACATAAATGTTTTTTTTCTATTTTTTCTATTATTTTTTTTTATGAATTATTTTTTTTTAATTTTACATTACAAATTTAATTGATATTGATCGGATTTAAAATAATTCTAAAAATAGTTTTACATAATTGTGTCATGGCTTTATTTTATGAAAAGAAGATTTTTTTTTAACTTTGTTTTAAAATATATATCTCTTATATATTTACACATCAAAATAATTGTGTTGTTTTTCCTAAAACTATTTAAATCGTAACATCCTTTTGCCCCACTTTCTTGGCTATCGCAATCAAAACAAACCCATCCAGATCTCGTTATCATAATAATACAAACAAGGCAAGGAACTTATAACCATAAAAAAGAGGGAAGCGAAAGCCAGTTGAAAGCGAAAGTATCTTCTTCCACCCGAGTATCTTTGTATCCGTAACTGAGTTTTCAGCAAGGCGCAAGCGTTTTTCCTGTTGTTTTTGTTCTGTTCACGGCACTTGGCTTTGTTTGCTTTTGACATTTCGTTCGATAGCAATGTCATACAAATATAAAGAAAAAAGCACGCGCTAGCCGAAAAGCCAAAAAAAAATTAAATAATATGGAAGCCACCCACATCCCAACACACGCACTGACACACGCACGCATTATATCTGACAGATACAAAGAATTACTGAGGGAAAATTAGCGCTTCAAACGAGGCTCGTGTAAGCCACTTGTTTTATATATATTGATAGCAGTGGATTTCCGATGCAAATCGATTTTTTGACAGGGGTCTGGGGTAGGGAATTCCAAATCAGAAGCCCGGGGAATGAGCAACATGCGCCAGTCTGAATTTCAGGCTAATTTACCATTAAGAATAAATATATTATAAATTTTGGTTTATTTATAAACATAAAAAAACGCCAAAGCCAGTCAACCAGTCAGCTGTTGTGGTTTGTTGACGGGTAGCACAAGTATCTATAGAGCTCTAACCAAAGCGTGGGAGGCACTTGCCGGTCTGAAAAAAAAGTTCTGAATAGAATTTATGCTGATATATGCGACAGAGAATGACAGCGTAAAAGCTATGCCGAATATTAATTTAGTTTTCTATAAGCTCTGTTAAAGGTCCAGTCCAAGTTTATTCAAAGGATTCATTAACTAAAGTTATTTTGCAGAAATTTAACTTGTTTTACTTAATTTTCTAGAACTAATGTTGTTGCGTTTAATTATAGTTTATGTAATGAAATATTAAATAAAATATTTTAAAATAATATATTTAATCCTAATAACTTTATAATATTATTATAAAATATTATATTTAATACCATGAATGATGGTCTTTTAAAAATCAGTCTTGAGATATCACCATTTGAAAAGACCTTATCTTCGCCGCTACAAGTGAAGCGGCAATTTCCTAATTAATTGCTTGTTAAGACTTTAATTTGCTAAGCATATTTGCTTTGTAGAACAGTTCAATGATCCGCTTAGCAATCTTATCACCTTCGGGCTCTACTGTCAGCCGTCAATCCGTCCATCTCGAGTCGCTGAGTAGTGCTAAATCAGGATTACAAACTGTTCCGGCGCCAAATTCAAATAATAGCTAATTAGTTACCTAATCTCTTGCTTAGCCTATCAATGCGAAAAATGTCCACTGATTAGGCACATATTGAATATGAATATGAAGTTGATATATCCCTGTACTTATAATATGTATATAATACCACAATCACAGCGGGCGGTCCCAAAAACCCACGGGGCTTAAATGACAGCAAATACCGAACGCTGATAGTTTATCTGCAGGTAACCCTGCGATATGGCTAATATTATTGTCGGCAAAGCATTTACCAATTTATTGCCATAACGAAAAACAGTTCGTTGAATCGTAGATAATACCATAGAATAGTATTGAGAACTCCTGTGACATTTTTATAGAATTCGCAAACATTTTTTAGAGAGAATATACATATATTTAAATTTAATAACAAATTTAAATAGAGATCCTTTTAAATACCTTTGAACTGCTCCCTACCTGAACTGATATTCATGCTGGGAAAACGGGCACTTGAAAGAAAATGTAGGTAAGATTAATATTGAGGCAGACATCCGAGGCTGCAACGTCACCGATCACGAGCATTTGTATATAGCCTGCATCTACCTTTTGGGATGCACAGCGATCATACAGATACAGATACTTGGGCACCGATACAGATACAGATACCAGATGAGGCGGATGCGGATGCGGGGTGAGTGCAATCAGCGTGAGGGCAGTGCTTGACTGCGATTTGTGATTTCGCTCTGCTACGCTGCGCTTCGATTTCGATCCGATCCCATCGCATCCATCCATCCCATCCGATCCGATTTTGCCTTATCAATCAGGGTGGATTTGCTGAATGCCAAAAACACAACAAAAATATCGTTTGGTAGTCAGTGCACGCCCGACACCGTGACGCTGCAGACGTGGTGCAGTTCGAGGGCCTTGCGGTGGTTTGCCAAGTTGGTTGTAGTTCCAGAGACCCAGGGAAATAAAATCCATTATTTGCTCAAATATAGTAGTACAACCGTGGGTTACTACTGCCTTACATCACCGTCGGCTAGTGTAAGTGTAGAATTCGCGGAAAGTGTAATTGTGAGTGAAGCGTTCTCGGTTTCGCGGTTCGCGGGTCAATTCTGATTGCTATAAATAAAATTGCAAATTCGTTATCACAAGCCATAATCGAGACGCCGCCGCAGCATGATTAAGCGCCTCCCCCGGGCCGGCTAACTGCAAATATCATGTGTGGTTCAGGTGATAAGCCACCGACCAGCAACAACTAAAAAACTATATAGTCCGGTTGTAGGCCTAGAAACATCTAATCGAACTATTTAAATGGTGTGAACAGCTAATGGCGCATCCATCTCTGGCCCAGTGACTAACAAACCGAACATGAGAAGTGCTACTGTGAAATGTAAATGATAAGAGCGTTTGTTGTGTCTGGCGATCGAAGCACCTGTAGATGCAGCAATGGCAGCTATAGGATATAGTCATCCGATTTTTATGCAGTTAAAACCGAAATTCTGGAATAATAAGTGCCCAAATATCAATTTTGGGGAAAATGTTTTGAAAACTGACAAAGTTATAATTTTTTTATGACAAATTTTTCGATCGTTCTTATGGCAGCTATATGATATAGTCGTCCGATCCTGCCCGTTTCGACTTATGTAGGAGTGAGAGTATATAGAAGACTAACTGCAAAGGTTCATTCAGATAGCTTTTAAACTGAGCGGCTAGTTTGCGTAGGACAGACAGACAGACATGGCTATATCGACTCGGCTGTTGATGCTGATCAAGAATATACATACTTTATAGGCTCGAAGATTACTAAGATGACTGAAACTACAATACCCTGCAAGGGTATAAAAAATTACTAAAGTTAAAAATATATTTTATCAAATCAGAATTAATTTATCTTTAGTATATTATTTTCCTGTTTCTTGGTTTAAGTTAACACCTCAACAGCACCTTGACTTTATTATACTAGAAGTGAACTAATCAAGCATAATTCAGAGTTATTTCTTATTGCGTTTGTCCACTTTAACATCAATTTCGTACACTTCCCCCAATTTAATTCAATTAAGCGTCTATGGGTGGTGTCTTCCCGCTCAGTGCGTGTATCTTGTTAAGTCGATTACTTGGAGTAAAAGTATCTCAGAGTTACGCAGTAATATTGTGTAAAAAAAAACACAAACCACAAATAAAAGGAAAAAAAATGTTGAGCAAGAAACGGAAATGTTACTTTGGGCGAAAAATAAAAGTCAAAGACATATGTTGTCTTAGTTTTATTTTTAGATTTCGCGATTGTGTGTTATTTATTTTCATTTCTTTCTTTCTGTACATATATTTTATTTATAAAATGCGAGCTTGGGACACTGCATTACGAATTATTATTTAAATAGAAATCATTTTTGAATTTGAAAAGCGTTTCACTACAATATATACATATATATATATATACATATAACAATAATGATTCTTGGGCCGTTTTTTTAAATTTTATTTATTTTTTTGGGCTTTGTATTTACATTTGATTTTGCAAAAAGGTTGAGATAATTTTAATTAATGTTTATAGACGTCAATTTATTTCTGGATGTATTTTAAATTTCGCAATTAATGAGAACATGCTCAATTAAACGTCAATGAATTTGAATGTGTATTTTATTCAATTATATTTTAAGTGTATATATTTCATTCTGTAATATCTTTCTTGACCCAACGTCATCAGCACCCAAAACGCATTTAGCCACTTGGCTGAAAGCCAGCAGAAGAATCCATTTATCTGTAAAAAAAAAAATGAAAAAGGGTGCAACCGTAAAGAAAATCTTCAAGGGATATGCATGAATCATGAAAAATCTGCCATAAGTGGCATCACCTCATTTTTCGGATCCGAATACTGCATATGTGCAGAGCTTTTAAACAAAATTTTAAGGAAATTTCAAAGAGATCGGTATTCTGACCTCCTTAACCCATTGATTGTCAGACGATCGTTTATTTATTTAAAACTTTGTCGACGCCATTTGTGTTCTCAGTTTTTTACTTCTTTCTACTCGCTAGCTTAAATTTACTGCTTAATTAAATTTCCTATGCATGATGCCAAAAATAAAAAGTAAAACATATACACACCAAACAAAGACGGAAAATCCGAACAGACAAAAAAGAAATACCGCAAAAAGTTCAAGGCCAATTGACTTTGTCTCGTCTCGATTGGCGCATCTAATTTCGAAAATAAAAACTCTGATGTCTTCATTGGGCGGCACTTCCTTTGCTAATTTGCTTCCCATCGCTCTCTCCCAGTATATAGATCTATAACTGGGCGTGGCCTGCCACTGCACCTGATCAACGGTAATGCACGTGCTGCCACCGAAAGGAAAACAATAATAAAGCAATCTGCCAAGAGCAAAATGGGGAGGTGTTAACAATTTGTTATGGTCACCCGGTTCATTTTGGTATTTCACACAGACATCGTCTGCTTTTTTGCGGCAAACCATCACGGGTTTTCATCACCTGATTTAACCAAAAAAAAAACAGAAATCCAACATAAATAAGATTATGTTTTTGAAAATAAATTGAACGAAATTTGACATAGCTTTGAATGTTATGTTACCCAAAAAAACATTCATTGTGAAAGCCGGGAAACTATTAAAGCACATTACAAATTGCTTAAGTAATTTTTAAATAAAAAATTGGTGGAAATGTACATAATAATCGTATATTGCTTTAAATATTAAATATTTATGTATATATTTATATACATATGTATGTATATTAATGCTTTGTGCTCATATTATGCTACCAGCAACCAATAAACTACTGCATAAATAAAATTCACTCAGTGGTATTCATAAAACTATTTATTTACACTAGTAAATTAAATTTAAACTTGGATTGGATAGTTACTCTTTCGTAGGTAATACACCGATGTGGAACAATTTTCATATATTTTTATTAATGTGTATCTTTTATTCTTTTTGGCAGAATAACGCTCCCGTTGAATACTATTTTCATTTTAATGTACATTTTCATTAAACCTAACAATTTCTTGAGTTAAAACTAATTAACCCCACAAATTCTTTGAATAGTCTTTTTAAATTTTAATGACAACCAACTAAATCAAATGAAAAATCAACACAAAAGCGCTCGAAAAATGAGAAATGCGCCGGGGGATAATAAAAACAGATATACTGCATAATATATTTTCTCAGCTGTTTTTAAATGCCACCGAATATACATGGGGAAAAACGAAAAAGGGAAAGTGATGAAAAACAACATTTCGTGCGAATTTATTTGTTTACTTAAAGCTGCCTCATCCCGTTCCAATATATCACTCACGTCATATATCCCGATGGTCCTATATTTGCAGATATTCCGCCAATCGACTGCACCAGGCACGACTGTGTTTTGACGTGACGTAAATGAACGATCCCGGCGATATACCACTGACACACACAAGCACGCCGGACAGCAGGCCGCCCTGCAGCATTATTTCCATCATACCAACCATAGGGATGTCCTCATGCCGCGGAAGAGCCGAGGCCTTCGCACGGAGTCTGTCCTCCAAGCTGCGCACCTTGGGATCACAGGTGAGGTAGAAGTGGAGAGAGAGCGCTTTTTCAAGGATTTTTAGGTATTTACAATCTGATATATAAGTCATACCCTAAAAATGATACATAAAAAGTCACAGAGCCGCTTGTTTTGAGTTCTAACTTCTGCAACAATCAATGTGGCCCATCAGGTTCCTAGCAACATTTTCTTTTGCCTTCCTTACTGTTTAATTGAATTATTTTATAATTACATAATTAGGTAAGGGGAGGTACCAATGACCATGTTCCCTTTTTTCTACCTGATATCTACTTTTTTAAATATAATAATAATAATATAAAAATTAAAAAATACATGTCGTAAAGCTTGAAAATAAACTTTATTTTGATACTTGAACTGAAATTAAAGAAATTAAAGAACTTAAAGTGGCTTAGGTGGCGTGCTTGAAGTAATCCTCTATACCGGCTTGATTCGTCTTCATGGTTCTGGCGCCCGGGCGCCAGTTAACTGGACAGACCTCTCCATATTCATCGCTGAATTGGAAGGCCTGCACTAGACGCAGTGCCTCATCCACACTACGACCCACGCCCATATCATTCACAGTGATCTGGCGAATGCGTCCCTCGCGATCAATGATGAACATGGCGCGCAGAGCTAATCCTGTGCCCTCATCAAGAACCCCATAGTCTCTGGCGATCTTCATAGATTTATCCGCCAGCAGTGGGATGTCCATTTCACCGAGACCGCCGGCCTTTCGGGGCTGATTCATCCAGGCACCATGGCAATAATGGCTATCAGTAGAGCAGGCCATCACATCACAGCCAACATTGCGGAACTCTTCGGCCCGGTCGCTAAATGCCTGCAACTCCGAGGGGCAAACAAAGGAAAAGTCTGCAGGATAAAATAAGAGTAGGACGTATCTTCCACGTAGATCCTCCAGGCTTAAACTTCGCATGGCACCGTTTGTCACCGCGACTGTGGTGAAATTTGGGGCGACTTGGTTTATATTTAGCATCCGCATCTTGGCGGTTTTTTTATTGTTTCGTTAAGGGGATTGTTATCGTTTCTTACTGTTTCGTTAGTGGCTTTTTGTGCGATTTTTCTGAACGTGTTTGTTCAGTGTGTTCGTTGTAGAGGATGTAGAGTGAATGAGCCGAATCCAATACAAACAATGAAGTTTCCCAGATGAGCCTACTATGAATTAAAATTTAAAAACTAAAATCATAAAAGTCGGGTCAAGCTTCATTTAGGGAATAAGTAAGCGTAATTTAACTAATACGTGGTTTCAAGTTAATTCAATTTCTTCGATTTTAATACAATTGAAAATAGGAATATGACATTAACAAGTTTTGAACATTTTTTAATGAGAACTTATTTCCTTACAGACCACCGAGGAAGGCGAGGGCAATGCGGAAGATGAGCCAATCATTAATGGCACCAGCACGAACACGTGGGTCAACTCACACGACTCCGAACAGACAGTCACGGACCTTCAGCCCCTGCGCCACGAGTCCGACTCCTTCTTTGACTTTGACTGCGAGCTTGAGTCGCCTGGAAGTCCTGTGGATGAGTGCGAGTACCTGCGTCTGATCGAAACCGCCTCAAATACGCCGCACAACTCAACGGCGGAATCGGGCTACGCCTGCGCTTCAGTAGCCAGCAGTCATAGCAGCAGCACCGATGGTCCCTACTTCGATGCCTCCGCATCAGGATCCGCTTCCACATCCACAGCAGCAGCTGTCCAGGAGCCAAAGCTGCCGGCTTCGGACCTCAAAGAATATGTGAATACCCTACAGATGAACGGCAGTCACGATCTGCTGAACGGAGTACCGGAGGAGCAGCCACCTAGCCAGGATGTCGTTCCCGAGGATGAGGCCTTCCTGCAGGCCCAGATCCTCAGTGAGCTTCAGCAGCATAGCATCAGTTTGAGGGTACAAGATCAGCCTAAGCTCGAGGAGGAGAATCTTACCAATGGCCATCTTGGGGAGGAGGTGGAGCAACTGGAACTCAAGGGGTTGGCAGAAGTACTGGATGTAGCTGGCACTACAAACAGAGCTCCAGAGGTCGTCTATAGCGAGAATGCACTGAAAGAAGCCCCAACCGATAGAGTTCAAGAGCCAATCTCCACGGAAAGTACTCAGGAAGAAACCCCCTGTGACAGGGTTCGACCGGAAAGTTGCCTTGAGAGGGTTCAAGATGAAGCCATCGACGAAAGGGTTCAAGAAGAAGCCCCCAATGAGAAAGCCGCCACAGAGGACTCAATCTTCCCCGATCGAACCCTCCGGGACGAAGAACTATCGCCCGACAGTGGTGTAGACGAAACAGACAAGTCGGCCAGCAATCTCACCGTGAATGTGGAGCTGGCACAAATCGAACAGGCCAAACAAGACGTGGACAACGCTGTGGAGAAGGGTGGTGGACACAGCCACGGCATAGATACCACTGATGATGAGGATGACTGCAGACCGCAACGGGTCAGACGCTGTTCCTCTCTGAAGACGGGAAAGACTCCTCCCGGAACCCCCGGACGAAAGAAGATTGTGAGGTTTGCTGACGTTCTCGGTTTGGATTTGGCGGATGTTAAAACCTTCCTGGACGAGATACCTACCATACCAAAATCGGCGTTCGAGGACCTGGAGATACTGGAGTCCGAGCCACCTCTGCAGCTGGGTCCCAAGTCGGACAAGCTGCTGATGCCCCTGTTCCAGCAGCCAGGTGGCCTGGCCACATTCCTCGATGCGGTCAGGGAGAAGCAGGTGTCGCTGGAGAACGCAGCCGTGTCGGATAACATAAACCAAACGATAGCCGGATCGGTTCGCGTGCGAAATCTTGATTTCCACAAGTCGGTGCACATAAGGTATTCGCTGGACGGCTGGAGGAGCTACGCGGATTTGCAGGCCAACTACGTGGAAAACTCCTGCGATGGCTTCTCCGACAAATTCACCTTCGTGCTGTTCGGCAACTCGCTGCATGTGGGCCAGCGGCTGGAGTTCGCTGTGCGGTTTCAGTGCAAGGGCCAACAGTTCTGGGACAACAATTACGGGGCCAACTACTGCTTCCAGTGTTTGCCCAGCTCGACACATGCCACCGGCAGCACGACGGCATCGCCTCCGTCCGTGGCGACTGGCGCCGTAACCACCGGCCATGGTGCTAGTCTGGTCGGAATGCTAAGCCCCACGGCGGGCGATGCCTGGTGCAGCTCCTTCTACTAAGCGGTGGCGTTGGGTCCGCACTAAAGGCACTAGAATCCATCTCATCACCAGCCCCATGGCACGACACCAAGGTCTGGGAGCCATCCCTGCCCTTGACGTTGTGTGTTCCCCGAAAGTCCCCACAATGAAATCGAATTCCTCAGATCAAGGCCAGTTAGCGATCACAGATCAGATCGGAGTTGTCACCCTCATCCAACTCCCTCTTTGTTGGGGTGTATCGATTTAAAGAAACTAAAGATTGAGACGGGAAGAGGTAATATTTGAACAGATTATTTGTGTTGAAATATTTATTTAATTTCACATTATCTGACTTTTTCTTAAATTAAAATCAAGTTAAATTATCAAGCTCTAAGGGCCTTAAATAATTTTTGTTTAATTATTTAAAGCCCTAGGAACTTGTTAAATTGTAAGAAAAAGTAAAATAACAATAAATTGAATAAAAATTAAAGAAGTAATTAGTTAAAAGTAAGTGCAGCAGGCAACTAGAAAACGATTCAAAAATAATTTTGGAGATAATATTTCTAAAAGTAAAGCTAAAAATCGTAGGACAAAGCAATCCCTGATTTAAATTCGCATTAAAAATATATAACATATTAAAATATAAAATAAATCCATTCACAACTGTTCATTAATTACTTACATGCCCTCGAATTTTATAGTTTTCTTTAAACACCAAAAAAAATCGAACCACCCTGCCCTTCCAATAAAATGGAAAAAAATGGTTTATATTTTTATAATGGAGTGAACAGGCCAGAGAAAGGGTAGAAGATCTGTTAAAGCTGTTAATGCTGTGAAGGAGCGCCGCAACAACAACTAAAAAAAAATATACAAAGCAGAGTAGTGCGAACAAAAAGAAAAGCCAGCAGAGTTCGAATGAATCCCAAAGATAGTTGTTAGTCGTATCTTATAAGAAGAGCAAGTGATAACAAACTAAAAATCTGATGAGTTTCTTCAATGTTTTGTTCTGTTTTCAGTTGCACCCCAAATTTAACTATGTTTTTCTCCCAGGTTTGTTTGTTCAAAGTTGGATCGGGTTCGGGTTCGGGTTAATAAGGTTGGGTTTCTGCCAGTTTTATGTACATATACAGAAATAATTTCTTGTGAAGAGATTAACTGTGGTTAATCGAAAGTTCAGCAACATTTCTGGTTTAATATGAGCTTAGCACCATTAACTCACTCTTTGTTTGGTAAGAGCGATTAGACGATCGGCTCATTCGTTCTATAGATCCATTCGAGCACAGAAACCGAGTCAAAAGTTAATTTTAACTAACCAACATCCATTATCTAGTCAATTCGAGTTTGCTTTTGAGACCTTTTTGGCCTGGAAATAGTCCAGTCCCATGATCTTCGTTCCCCGATCGAGAAGCTCGTCCAACCATCTGACAAAAACAGGCAAACCTCCGCTTTTGTTTCGCCTAAACGTTGATATTTTTCCGTTTGATTTTTTCAAATACCTTTTAATTATAATTTAAACGATTTAAATATTTTTATGTATATGTTGATGCGTAATAAATATCTTAATATTATATAAATATATATATACAAAATAAAATACATTTAAAATTTAGAAACGTGATCCTTTTAATTTTCTTTTGTATTTATTTTGTGAAAATAGTGAAACGTGTGTTATCACCAGCGAACTCTTCTTATCCAGAACAGAACTTTATATATCCTATATCAGGGATTGGCAAGCAACATAAAAAACACCTACTTGTAACAATTAATTAAAACGCAGCTACCTCAAGGTTTTCTCACCGAAAACACGAAAAGAGAGAATAATAGTTAAACAAAGTATATGATTAATATAAAAATACTATAAAATATGTTTATTGCATAGCAAACATGTATGAAAACCAAAAAAGAAGGAAAACAACAAATAAAAGCTAACTTTAAAAGTTACAACTATTTACATATGTTGACACAGCATAAATATTACAGAAGTCCCCCTAAAACCAAATAACTTAGACTGAAGCGTGAGTACTATATTTCGCTAGGAGAGCGAGAGATTTGTTATAAGATCTGCCCAGAAACCAGAATTATGTTATGGTCTGGGTGGGCAGGGCTTTTGTCTCAGCATGAGTTCCACTTCACTCCAACAAAAAACTAAAGAAAAGAACCCACAATAAAAATAATGATTCGAAACCCACGTTTGTTGCATATATCTGAGAAGTGTTTTCTTTCGTGACTCCCATTAAAGTGAAGGGAACATATTAAATTTTGTCAAAATTATACAAATTCCAAGAGGTAAGTATTAAATAAAAAACACTTAATTAAAGTGTTGATTATCCTAATAAATGTCACTGCTCTGTTTCCATCTTAATTTTAAGTTTTTCTTGTTCATTCCACATAGAAGAATTCACTTTTCATGGCCCAATCACAAAGTCCAATGCCGATTTAGTGTGAAAGTTCTCTACTCATTCATTGATTTTTATGCAAATTATGCAAACTTTATAAATAGTTCGCTTAGTTTATTTAACAAGAGGCATTTGCATAAAATACGTATATAAGACAATGGTGCGACAAGGTATATAAATCTAAATGAGCCATTTTAACGGTAGTTTTGAGTGATTCTTCTCATTTGCCATTCCTCAGGGCTTTGTCCCCATATAAAAAGATGGGACAATGATCTGATTTTGGTTAGTTGTCACTACGATGGAGTCGCGATTGGAAGTTCGCCTCGCGAATTTTATTATTTTAGTGTCAGTGTTGCTGACAATTTCGTCGGGAGTCAGGGCCCAGGATGATGCCTCTGTGGGGCGTCTTATCACCCTGCAAGCCGGAAGTCCAGCCCCTGCTCCGCCGCCGCAGGAAGTGATCATCGAAGGTGATTACGACCACCATCACCACCATCCTCCGGCGTATCCCCCAAGCTATCCATATCCACCGCACCCGCAACCGTCGCACTGTCATTGCCCACCGGGTCCTCCCGGCCCCCCCGGACCTCCTGGAATTCCCGGACAGCCTGGTCTAAAGGGTTATCCTGGTGCCAAGGGCTCCAAGGGTGATCCCGGTGAGAAGGGAGCGAAGGGAGAGAAGGGTTATCCCGGTATTCCCGGAATGCCTGGGCCTCAGGGCCCACCCGGATATCCCGGAGGAGCATATCCTCCCTATCCCTATCCACCACCGCCGCCACCTGGACACGGACATGGAGGGCATGGAGGAGGTCATCATCGCCACTACGATGATCAATACTATGAAGAGGACGACAATCATTATGGTCATGAACGCGCCTTTAGTATTATAGAAGAGGATCAGCTTGGCAACCAACCCCTCATCTTGGCCTTTAGCCATCAGAGGAATCCACTCATATCAAGATCAAATAAAAGACGAAATTAAAATGAGTTGTTTGCATAGAAAATGTAAAAAAAAAAGTGGAATTTTTGTCTCTCAGGGAGTTACAGAAGTTAAGGGGTTTTATGCCCATGCAGGGTATAATAGTTTTAGTCAGAAGTTTGCAATGCAGTAAAGGAGACATCTCCGAACCTATCAAGTATATATATTCTTGATCAGCATCAACAGCCGAGTCGATCTAGAACAAAAATGTAAAATGCTAAATGGTAAAAGCCTTATTGCCGTGTTTTCTTAACTGATTTTTTTATTTCTTACAATTATTCTTATTGTCTCCTCTCTTTACCATGTGTTCTTTGGTTCATCAGTTTTAAAGTGACCTCTCTCTCATTCCTCTCTTAATCCTAGTTTTTATATCTTAATTTATATATCGATTGACACAGTTGGAATTGGAACATAAATGTAAAATGCTAAATGGTAAAAGCCTTAATGCTAACGGTGGAATGCTAAATGCTAACAATATTCTTGATCAGCATCAACAGCCGGGTCGATCCAGCCATGTCCGTCTGTCCGTTTCTACGCAAACTAGTCCCTAAGTTTTAAAGCTATCTGAATAAAACTTTGCAGTTAGTCTTCTATATGCTCTCACTCCTACATATGTCGGAACGGGCCGGATCGGACGATCTATATCATATAGCTGCCATAGAAACGATCGGAAAATTTTTCGAAAACAAATTATGTCATTTTTCTAAATATTTTTACAAAATTTGACATTCGGCCAAATGTTATTATTCTAAAATTTCATTTTTAATTTCATAAAAATCGGACGACTATATCCTATAGCTGCCAGAGGAACAATCAGGTAAATAATTGAAAAAATCATAACTTCGCTGTTTCTCATATATTCTTATCAAATTTGAGATTTGGCCACTTATTATTATTTAAGAATTGCGCTTTTAATTTTATAGTTTTATTGCAATCTGCAAGGGTATATAGCTTCCTTTATTTGCGATTTAGAAGAAAATAAAAGATATTACGTACCAAATATATTTATTTTCTAGGAAGTATTATTTTTAAATTCCATATAATTTGATAAAAAATAAATAAAAATACAACAAATAAAATAAAATAGGTACTCTTATTTTATTATGAGCTTAAAACTTATTTTCACAATAGAATGTGATTTGGTATGAAATCTAATATTTCTACAAATGCTACATTTTTTAGTTAAAGTCAGGTGGTTCCATAACTTAAAAATTTAAAAACCATCCCAAAGTTCTTTAGACATTCTGAATTCTGAATAAAACATTATCTTTAATTCTTGTACATGTTTGAAGGCATTTACTATTAAACACAAATAATAGAATATCCTTTGCCAATAACACAGGTCAACATGGTTTAGTTGTTGCTGGTCATTGCCAACGTAATTTGCTGTGTAGAATCCGAATCCGTCAAAATCCGTGGCCCATTACGTCAGGATATTTAAATATTTGAGGTAAGAGTTCAAGAGATCAACTACTAATGACGTCAAAGTAATATATTAAATTCTCATTTTTTATTGCAAGTCAAAGAATGCCAGGACCTTTCCTTTTTGTTGTTTCTCTTTAAGTTTTACTTGGTATTTCATTTCAGCGATTTCCTTTTCAAGCTCATGTTTAGTACGTAATAGGTGATCCTTCAGAGAACTTTGAAATTTGCACAGGAGGCGATGATTTGGAGGAAGAATGGGCAATTGATCCGGTGCTTGAGCAAATCTAAGATCAGCATCTGCAAAGTCGCACATACTTATATACTTAATGCGTTATGTCTTCAATAAGTTTGATTTATGAAACCTTTAACACAATTCCAAGTGTGAGTTTAATATGTCAAAAATGTTTAACAATAATAACAATTCCTGGGGTTGCTAGGTGAGTTTTTGTAACCTTGACTTGCATATTGGCCATATTAGCCCTGCATTCATAACTTCAAACAGCCATAACTTTTCGGAAACCACCATCTATGTACCTCTTGAACTCTTAAATTAAAGGGTATGGGTCGTACTAAATAATGAAGCTGGAGAGAAAGACAAAAAATGGTGCGCCTTCTACATAACCTCAAAGTTGGAAAAAACGCATACATTTTTTTAAAGAAGTTAATCAGTTTTAAAGCTTCAGAGAGCCATTGCAATTGGCTCATTGACAATCATAACAAGTGTGATATAAAACGGTTAAATATAAAAAACACCCAACTCTCGCAAATATCCCTATGTTCTCATAAAATTGACAGATTTATGATAAGTAATACGATTTGAAAATTTAATAAAAACTCAAACGCCTTGTAAAAGCAACCATTCAATTGAAACCTTTTTATAATGCTTATGTTATTAGACACTTTGTAGGGCAAACATAAATCAAAATAAGAACCAAAATTAGATATCTTAACTATTAGCAAACATCATCGTCTATGGCTGGATGGTTGTCATCGACCTCCTCCTCCGCCTCTTCGTCATCCAAGGCCGCTTGCGAGGCGCTAACCTCCGCGAAATCATCCTCCATGTTATCCACAAAGCTGGAGACCCTATAAACACAAAACAAACAGACATTAGAAACAAATACCAGGCAAGGTTCCAAGTTTTTCTGCCATCACTTTTCAAAGTCGCACTGCGGCAGGAGGCCTTCGTCCTTCGAAGGGCTGAAGCGGAGCAAAGTGCAAAGTCTTAGCAAGCCAAGGAGTATCAGGAACATCCCGGCCACATAGCTGAGCCACAGATTGTGTGGGTACAGGATCAGGCACACGCCGATGACCGCATAAACAGGCGTGGGTCGCCACCCACCGCAAATCGCTGACAAACGCCAGCAGGCCAGGCAGTTGCAGGATGTTCGTTGGTAATTATTCCTAAAAAAAATTAATGCAAAAAATATGGGCAATATTATAGTGTGTATCTTTTGATGAGAAAATACTTTGCATTCTGAAATTATATTCAATTAAACTTGATATAAATTCATGAACATTTTCAGTTTAAAAACCTTTAAAATTGATACGTGTATATATTCACAATCTCATTATTATTCTCATTATTCTTAATTTAAGAAAAATAATTGCCATATTCACTTACTCCGAACACTGCAGCTGCAGGAAAATTGTCACCAGCCATTTGATCTCAATAAACATTACCATCACAGCTGAAAAACTAACCACTAATTACGTTAATTCTGGGTTATATTGGATTTAGCTTACACTATATAAAGGCCAGCCTGATAGCCATGCATGTAGACATCAACGCCAACGCCGCAGATAACTGAAAAGAAAAATGGTTAAAGCATTTTGTGGGTTTGGGGCGGAATGGAGGGTGTTATCCTTGAAACAAGCCTATAAAATAATGTGATTTCGTCTGGGCGAATATATTTATAAGCATATTTATTGAGTTGGGGCTTTTTTGTTTACCAAGATGGGGCCATAAAATGTAATAGGGAAAGAAAAGCAGCGAGGTCGGAGTGATAAGTTTCTAGTCAATACACATCCATTATGAAGACTTCAAATTCAATAAAATTTCTAGAACAGGTAGGTGTATGTTTTGAATGTCAATATTATTTGAATATTAATATCAGTATTTACTTAGAAATAGCTTCATTTGGGCCGACATGGAGCTACAGTGCGTGCTAAGCTCCAGCTAGGAAGATGAGATGATATTCGGCAAAAAGCACAAGCAGGACGTGGTGGTGGTGCACCGCAACTGCTTGTATTTAGCTCAAACCTTATACAGAATGGAAATGAACTTCCTGAATGACGACATCTTGAAGGATAGGTATATGTTTTGAATATTAATATTATTTAAATATTATTATCAGTATTTACTTAGAAATATCTTTTTTAGGGCCGACATGAAGCTACCGTATGTGCTGTGTTCCAGCGAGGAAGAGGACGAGATGATTCGACAAAGTGCAAAAGCAGGTCGTGGTGGTGCTGCACCGCAACTGCTTGTACCTAACTGCTAACCTAAGATGCTGCCGCTTGCTCAAGTGATTATACTGCCAAAGCCACGGCGCCAAGATCGACTGCTGCAGCCGCAAGAGCTGGCAAAACTTCCACACCAAGTGCGGCTTCAACTTAGCGGTTAGCCAGTTTAGCGGGAGCTACAGCCCGTATTGCCCACATGTTCGGTCGCGACCCATGGAGCTGTGCATGATCTGCTTTGAGTCGCTGGTGGCCAAGCGCAAGCGATTCAGCTTGGCAACGGCAATCCAGTCACCTGCTGCCGGAACGGCTGTTACCATTGCAAGTGCCTTCAGAAGTATGCCAACTCGGCGGGCTACTTCTTCAAGTGTCCTCTTTGCAGCGATGAGGAAGGGTGACACTCTTTGGGATCTCTATACCAAACTGCAACGGTTCCTGGGAGTCGGACCCAAACGCCTTTTGCAGATCAGTTGCAGCGTGTCCCATAAGCCTTAAATGGTTACATCACTAAAGAAATTTTTGTGTTTTATCTCTAAAATACATTTCTTTCGGCAGCAAACAGAAAAAACACTAGTTACCTGAACAAAATTTAAGTTTAGAATAATGTTACGCTTACTAAGAAAATTAAAAAAATAATGTGTTTAACGATCACAATTTTAAAATGAGGCCTAATTAATGTATATTCCGAATGAGTCCAAAGACAAAGACTACTTGACTTTATCAGCCTCCTCGAATTTTTCAAACTCCCCTAAAATGTTCATATTCTAACCAAATTATGAGTCCCCCGATTCGCCGCTACCAAATCCACTTTCAATGTGTAAAATATGGCCAAGAAAAGCCACCACTGCTCCGTGTCCCCTCTGCGTAGGAACTCAATCTAATTAAGTTGTTTTTATTATGCCAAGCCGCGAAAAGCAAATCAGATTAAACCAGTTAGATATATGTGGGTCGTATTTAAATGACACTGCAGAGCCCAAAACCAAACCAATTACATTAAAGGCCCCGAACGAGACAAAAATCGAAAAGCGGAAATCGAAAAAACATGCAAAAATTATCTGGATAATTGAAAGCGATGGAGAAAAAATAGATATCGGTGGAGATGGAGAGGAAAACTTGGCGAATGGCTGGCGCCAAAAGGCTAACAACAAAGCTCATTGTCGACCGTATGGAAAAGTTGCGCTTATAGGGGAAAAATGGGGAAAGGGGAAAGCCCTGTTCTTGGCACAGGATGCGAAATGTGAACTGCAAGCTGCATAGAGGCCAATGCCTTGTTAATGGCTCTGACAGAGAGGATTCCCTTGGAAACCCCAATCACTCCCCTCCATTCAGAAAGGGGTTTATGAACTATATCAAGCTTTTATTCTTTGTTTTTCTGCATGGCTCAAAACAATTTGTAAGGAAATTAGTTTGAACTTGACCCAACGGATTTGCTATGTCCACCCCACCAGCCATTTATCAAATTCTGCCATTCTTCCGGCGAGTTTGCTATTTAAAGCGCATTAGGGGAATCTCGCTTGGTGGCTGAAAAATCGTTGTGATTGGTCGTGATAAGCGTTTAAGCCAAGTTTGATAACTGCTCCAGATGGCCGAGAAAATTCTTCATAAAATGAACTCAATTTCTGTATTTTTTATGCAGATAAGAAAAGTTCAGATATTAAATTTAAGACGCAAAATATTTAAATGCAGCTGCAGTATCATTGTTTTATTGGATTTTAATTAAATTTTAGTATTGTTTTTCTTGGCTGCCGTTTAAGAGAAAAAATACAATACTGGTTTCAAAGAATAATCAATAATTAAATGCAGAAAAATATCTTTTATATGTCCGTAAGTAATGGATTTTAACTCGATTTGCCATTTTTGTTTAAAAAAACTTTATTTCCCATACATTTAATGCAATTTACTTTCGGGCATTTTTCTCTTGAATTCAATTTGAATACAATTTATTTCCTCATTTTGTTATTATTCAAAGAAAAACGTCTTGAAGAAATAATGGTTTTTATTAAAGGAAGTCATAAAGAGATTCCAAGAGTACGTATTCACTCAGCAGCTTAGCTTTAGAATTCATATTGAATGGCAAGAAATATAATAAGCCACAGCACTCAACATATCCCGAGGCTTGATTTCCATGCACAAGCATTTCCTACGATTTGTCAAGGGTAAACATTCCGAAAAAGGGACAGAAGAGCAATGCACATGCATTTATTCATGCACAAGCATCTAACCCCATATGGTGATTGGCATTATCTTGAGAAGGGGAGATGGAGGGTCACCTGTCCTGAGAGTTATATTATTTTGCTTGCATGGATTTCCAAGCACTTGAGCTTACCGAATGAAGTCAGCAGACCAAAAACCCTTATCACAGGACGTAAACACTCGCACTCGGCGGACTGAAGGCGATGATGATGTCGTCCTCGACGAATGCGTTGCTGTTGCAGTTGCATTTGGCTCTTAATTGGTATTATTTTAAAATTTTATAAAATTACTTTAAAGTTTCTTTATATTTGGACTTGAATTTCCGTGTAATATTAACAATATTATTTTTGCCTTGACTAACTTTTTTACACTTTGATCCTTTTACCTAATTTAATTTAATTTAATATTATATATTAATTTCCACTTTAATATTGTTGATTTTACTATTTTTAGTTGATTTTTACACTCGATTTTTAAGACCTCAGTACCATTCAAGAATGTCCAATAAAACAATCAAAGAGCCGTATCCACATCACAAAAGTCCACTACGTGCTTGGCATACTGAGGGACGCAACTTAACGACAAACATTTTCAATTCCAACGTGAACAGCTCATTACGCTTTTAAAAATCTTTTTTAAATTTGCAGCATTTAAGTCGAGCATACGTTGCGTATGCTTAATGTGACACTTTTCGCACTTCCCTTCCACAGTATTTAATCACCTCTGTATGCTGGTGTGTGCGTTAGTGTGTGCGAGAGCTAATGTCTGCAAATTACCGTTACCATTCGCACTTTACCCCCGCACGTTCTGTGTCCTTTTTTCGGTTTCAATTTTCCTTTTTCTTATTTTTTGTGTTATTTTTTTAGGTGCCACTCTTGCCCGCCTTGGTACTTGACTTTATGACCGAGCTCTAAACAACGAACGTCCGCACGCTTCCAGCAGCGCTAGCCGAATGAAACTGAATGAAAGGACCTAGCAGGGAATCGTTTCTATATTCGGAGTCAGATCGAGAGTCGCCGTTGAGGCTGCTTTTCCTACTGCCACTGCTTTGTAGCCAAAAGGCCAGCCAATGGGGCGGCGCTGCATTCGAAGCTGCTGAGTTGATTTGTTATGAGAGGACGCTCGTGTTTATTTCTTTTTAAATGCTTACATCCAAGAGTTGAACAAAATGTGGCTTTTACGGGGTGATTTATGGGAACCACAAGTACTTTTCCGCTGCGATTATTCATTTAGAGTGAAATTATAATTTGATATTTTTTAATATTAAAATCAGAGAAAAAACTGTGCTTCTTTATTTTATTAAATTAGTGTAAACAAACATGCAAAGTTTTTATGATATTGAGATTAAGAGTTTTTACTAATTACTCAAAAAAGTGGCCCTTCACAAATTTGAATGATAACTTTTTATTTGTATTTCAAATTTTATTTTCACAAAAATCATCAATATTTGAGTATTTTTAGCTTAATTTTGAAAGCGTTTATTCAAGGTTGCAAATCGGCTTCAGAATATTTTTGCATATTAATTTTTTATATTTTTTATATTTTAAAATGTTTATTGAAATATTTATGTTTATTATTTAAAGATGTTACAATTTTTAAACTAAGGTAAGAAGTATTTTATTTTTATTAATAAGGAATAGGTCTTAGTTTTGCAGCAACATATTATTATTTTTTTTAATATTATATTTTTAATTTATAATAACTAGCTTACCTTAAAACTTATATATTAATTTAATTTATAGAATAGCATACCACATATTTTAGGAAAATATAATATATGAAACTTATTTTAAAATTAATAATCTAGTAATTTTTCAATATTATCAAAAAGTAGCGCACACCCAAAGTCACTACCATCCTGCTGAGCGTCTTTCCAATTCAAGCTTGATTTTATTTGTCACGTTGTCCTGTGTGAGCTGCTCCTCATGTTGTTGCTATTGCTGGCGCCTCCCTGTGTGTGCGTGCCTTCGTCCTGCTGGTCCTGCTACTTTCTCCTGCCTCGCCTCCCGTCCTTGGCTACGTTTCAGTAATTTTCATAACTGGCTGAATGAGGAGCAGAGCAGAGCGCAGCGACAGGAGGCGAAAAGAAGCTCAAAAGGCGACCAGGAGCAAAGCTGAGCAATTGCCAAGTGCCAAGCAACTACGCAGAATGTGGACAAAAACATTTTCGGCTGCTGCCGGCTTCTTTTTATATATATTAAGCGGGGAAAGGTTCAGTGAGAAGCACGAGTAAATATTTTTTAGCCGCTCAGCTTATTGTGCTGTGCATTTGCTAAGGTGCCTATCGTCAGACTTGTTTGCATTATGCGGCGTTAATGACATCCAAAGTGGGAAGCCGCCCCCTGAGGAAATGCTCCTCTGTCGCCAGCATCTACGACATAATTTACAGCTGCCTTACACAGAAAATTTAATTTCCTTAAATTACAGCGAATTACAAAAGAAAGGAACCGATAAAGGACGCCCTAAGCATTTATTGTAGATTATTATTAAGGTCTCGGGATGCTTACTTTAAAAATTGATATAATTAATCGCAAAACTTATATTAAAGCAAGAATTTTTATTTTGTTTCCCTTAGCTTTGAAGAAACATATAAAATAGGTATTAACATTAAATAATAATTACAAGTTTTAGCTTAAGCTTAAAACAAAATATGAAACTATTAAATTAACTTCTGTTTTCAGCTTGAATGACTAATATTTGAGAGGCGATTACCTTAGATAAGTAAGAACACAACATAAGTATATATTTATATTTTTGTATACATGTTTTCATATATTTTTTATTGGCTGTCACTAAGTGGATAATATAATTTTCAATCGATTAAGGGATATACATATATTATCTTTGGATTATAGGTTAAGCTAAATAGTATATATTTTAAAATATTTTCAAAGCGGTTCCCATAAATACTTTTTGAAACAACTTTAAATCACTAAATTAAGATTTTTCTTCAAGTGAAGTAGTGCTAATGATACCTCCCGGACAGCTTACTTTGGGAACTCCTTGCGCCGCTTCATTATCTTTGTAATACCGGCGACCATGGCCACCTCGGGCAGCGCCAGCTTGGCATCTTCCTGAAAGTCGCAACGTCTGGTTAAATGCAGCCAGGTTCTTTCCGGGTTCAGGGACAGCGGCATCTGCAACCAGCTGACATAGTCTATTTTAAGGGATCCCGTGAGCAGCTGGTCGAAGGGGGTATTCCCGATGAAGAACATAGACCTAAGCACGGAGGTCTTGGCTTCTTTAATATTCTGGCCTTGGACTCCTTGAAACGGACTCGGATCATTGTCACCCGTGCCCAGTTGCTCCAGAAGCCAATCCTTGTTAAATTTCAAATAATTATAGACCACCTTGAGGGCTTGCTTACCAATATTTGTGGTTAATATATCGCTAACAAGGACCTCGGCTATATAATCAGCAATGCCCACATCCAGCTCCATGGCATAGTTGTTTGGTGGACTGTGGCTAAGGCGTTCTGATTCCGCATTTGTCAAAGCCAAGTCGTCCATTTTGATGGTACTGACGGCACTCATTCCCCCTGCCCCTCGACAGTTGCTGCCCACGGTTCCCTCAAAATCGGTGTCCAAGTTGATACTCTCCTTGGCCTGTTTAAGGAATAATTCAATCTGATCCGTGTGCTTGTCATCCTCGTCAATAGAACAAATAGCCTCTGATATGGAATAGCAAATGGAGGCCTTGTCCTCATTTTTGCCTGAAAAATAAATGCAATATTTAATAAATATACAGAATATTCTAACTCTCTCTCTCTCTACAGTAAATTAAATGTTCATGAAACATTAAAATTCGCTAAAATGTATTAATTAAAACTCACTCTGCTCATACATTTCAGCTGTCTTGATTAGCTCAGTATATAAGGCGGCAAAAACCACCTGTAAGAGCACCGAATCCCCCAAAGGCCGCGTGGAAACTGGTATGATATCCTGCAGCAAGGAAGCTATCTTATACAGTCCCTCGGGAAGGCAATCCCAGATCTCAGAGACACACGTGAGTGCCAATGACATGGCCTGATACATGCTTGCTCCATTTTCCACAGCATTCACCAGCATCTCCACCACACAATCCAGGACGGGATAGACAAAGTGCATGATGGCCTCCAACCAAGGAGTCCTCTTCTGGTTCCACACCTGTCGCTTGTCCAGGCAATCGCTCCACCCGGCTATAGCATGTTCCTCCAGCGTTTTGATCAGACAGGATTTGATATCCACTGCCTTGCCAACAGCCACAACTAAGTAGGTGAGTGAGAGGACAATCTGGTAGTTAGACTGTCCAACAGGATCTGCAAAGAAAAAGGGATATAAATATAATATAAATACTTTAATAATAGTTATTTGTCATTAAATTTAGCGTATGCAACTAGAAATTTTTAGGAATTTTTCCCCGTATACAACTAACTAAAAATATTATTATTTTTTGGATGTGTCGTTATTAAAAATATTGTATTTTAAGGGGGGAAAATTAAAATTACTGAAATAAAAAGTTTATTATACATTTTTTATAATTTTTTTATAATACAAATATTTTATAGTAAGTTTAGTATTTGGTATACATTTGGTAATTGGTATGCAACTTGTTTTCATAAAAAACCTCGCTGAAATACTTTTCCATTTAAAAATGGCATAGCAAAATTAACTAAAATAAAAAATAAGTCTGTCAAAAATTGCCTTTTCGACAAATCACTATACTACATTCTATATATCCAATCTTACCTATGTCGCTGGCAATAGATTCGGTGACATTGAAGCATTCACCGCGACACAAGAAGGCCTCACACTTTTGAGGAGCACCCTCAGCGCTGGTAAAGGAAATTTTCGCCACGTTCTTAAAGTTTTCCGATGAAGGCAAATGTTGCATAAGATGACGCATTATAATGCCGGTGAGATAAGCATCTCTCATCAAAAGAATTTTTAATAGATACGACCAATCTGCCTCGGGAAAGGCGAGCAAAACCCTCAAATCCAAGGAAATGGCAGTATTAGTAGACAGATCGGCGAATTCGGTAACCCATTGGCAGGATTGTTCTTTCGGAAAATATCTGGGTAAGGCAAAAATAATCCAAGCACTTGGAAGGCCATGACGAGAGCTAAACATTTCCATATTGTCAAGGCCCTTGCGGAAGACCTAAAAAAGTAAACGCAGATTAAATTGTTATAATAGGTAAATATTGTGATCTCACCTTGGACAATACCCCAAGTGGAGCACCCCTCAGAAGGAGGCAATAGAAAAGCTCCCGGCACTTGGCATGGATATCCCTCAGGATGACACTCTGGTTACTCAGCTGCAATCCCACATATGCCTCACCACTCTCACAGATATGAGGTAACAGCTCAGCGATGCAGAGCAGCATGTTGCATATATCCACCAGATGGAGTGTGGATCGAGCCACGCTTGTCACTATTTGGGTATAGCGTACAGTCAATACGCTCAGCGTTTCGTTAAGCATTCCAGCAAAGATTTTCTGTGCCATTTTAGGAGGCACCGAATTCCACAAATCATTCTTGGAACCCCTCATGTAATGCCACCACATCTGAACGGTGTAAGAACCTCGTTCGGACTCGAAAAACGGTTGTGTATCTTCCCAATGAAGGCAGTCTGCATCTTGCATAATGTAAAGTAATAGTAATCGGCAATGAAGATCTAACAGTCGTTCGGCCAGGGCCTCAGACATTTGCGAATATTGCTTGAAGCTCAGCTTGAGCGCTCCACCCTTTTCGTCTCCCTTCGGGGGACAAATTGTTGTGGTGGCTGCCTGCATGTAAACACTCAGAGAGTTTTTGACCAGCGAAGCAGCTCCAATTGTGGCAGTGAGTACAGATAAATCCGCATGATCCAAGGACTCCTGGGAGAGACGATGAATATGCTCTAGAAGTAGATCCGCCGACTTGGTGACGAGCTGTACAAATTTATCGGGATCAGACGTCTTGACGGTTACACTGGTCTAGAGTAAACAAACAGTAATCTACATTTCCCAATAATTTAAATTAAATCATTAAATTCGTACAAAATCTCCTTCATTCATTTCCTTTTCAGTGTGCAAAAGTCCAGATGGCTTTCGATAAGAGGCAAAATACTCATCTTCCCACCTTTAAAATAAAATGTATATAATAGAATCAAGGCTGAAATTTTTAGTCAATTACCATCGAATTAATTTAATGGCAGCAAACGATGCATAACGTGGGAAGTCCAGTTTTCCACCCACAACTCCAGAGCAAATGGGTTCCTGAAGCACTCGTTGATGTGTCTGTTTTTCGGTTATTTAGGTTAAAAACTAATCAAATAAATCTGATGTTTTTTCACCTGATAAAACTCCAGGTCTCGCTGCAGCAATATCGGAACTCTGTCCATTAAATTACCTTCTTCTAGTACCTCCATTACGCTTAGTTTTTTCTTTTATTAAATTTACTTAAAAGAGCTTATTATTGTTTTTCCGACGAACAAACAATTGATGTAGTTCTTCGGTTGTCAGGGAAACAGTGGCAGTAGTTGAATCGAAAATAAACGCATGGGATATCGAATACAACACACGATATCAATTTAAAAAATATTCAAAGAATATTGCTTAATAAACTTAGAAACCCACATCGGCTGTTCCAGCCTTTTTGAACGCCTCCAAACACATACACATAAATAGAATTTTCTCTTTATTTGATGGTCTTCCATTAAGTTGGCCTTATTTCAAATAAGATAACTTATAAAAATTTGAATAATACAATTTGTACGGTCTCCAAGAGTGAAGATAAAAAAAATGTTCACAGGAAAACTCTTTAAAATTCAAACTCTCAAATTCATGAAGTCAACGATAAGAGGGAATATTTCCAAACAAGAAAGGAAGCTAACTTCGGCTCACCGAAGTTTATATACCCTTGCAGATTGCAATTGATCTATAAAACTAAAATCGAAATTCTGAAATAATAATAAGAGGCCAAATCCCAAATTTGATTTAAATATTTTGAGAAATAGCGAAACTATGAATTTTTTATTATTACTCTGATTGTTCCTAAGGCAGCTATAGTATATAGTCGGCCGATTTTCATAAAATTCAAACTGAAATTCTGAAAGATTATTAAGTAACCAAATCTCAAATTTGATGAAAATATCTTGAGAAACAGAGTTAGGATTTCGTCTATTATTTCACTGATTGTTCCTATGGCAGCTATAGGATATAGTCGGCAGATTTTCAAAAAATTCAAACTGAAATTCTGAAAGATTATTAAGTGGCCAAATCTCAAATTTGATGAAAATATGTTAAGAAGCTGCGGAGTTATGATTTTTTTATTATTTTCCTGATTGTTCCTATGACAGCTATAAGATATAGTAGTCCGATTTTCATGAAATTAAAACCGAAATTCTAAAATATTAATTAATGGCCAAATATCAAATTTGATGGAATTGTGTTGAAAACTGACAAAGTTATAATTTTTTTTCAATAATTTTACCGATCGTTCCTATGGCAGCTATATGATATAGTCGTCCGATCCAGCCCGTTCCGACATATGTACGAGTGAGAGTATATAGAAGACTAACTGCAAAGTTTTATTCAGATAGCTTTAAATCTGAGGGACTAGTTTGCGTAGAAACGGACAGACAGACGGACAGACGGACAGACGGACAGACGGACAGACGGACAGACGGACAGACGGACATGGCTAGATCGACTCGGATGTTGATGCTGATCAAGAATATATATACTTTATAGGGTCGGAGATGTCTCCTTCACTGCGTTGCAAACTTCTGACTGAAACTATAATACCCTGCAAGGGTATAAAAAGGCTTACACATTATATCAAAAAGTTCGATTAAAAAAAAAAAACTAGTTTTGTATTCTTTTTTACCGTTCACCTGAAAGTATACAACACATAAAGTACTGCACTCAACCTTCATTTCATAAAAAAATATTGATAAGACGCCAAGAGCTCCCCACGCTCTCTCTTCGAATTAAATTCAGTTTACGCCGCGATAAGCTGCATACAAAAGCCGGTTGCCCTGCTTGTTCAGAATTAAAATCTGTCCTCAGTTGATAATTGACTTGCGACTCGGCCAGTCGTGAACTCTCAATCAGGAGGCAAACAAAGTGAGTACCAACTCAACGGAGATGCTATCAGTAGATCCGCGCTGCTGGGGATCTAAAAAAAACTTTCCAGCCAGCAACCAGAAAACAGACGGAACAGTTATCGCTCGATAAGAATGGTATCAGGGCGTAGTAATCAGTAATCCATAAATCTCCTCTCGCTCTTCCACAAATAGACCTAAAATCCTACATACATTTCATAGATATGGACTTAAATTTAAACATTTAAAACTTACAATTATATGTTTATTTTAATGTTTTTTAAATCCACCAGTCTCACTTTAAATTTTCACGTCATCTTCCTTGCAGCATGATAGCACAGTTAAGAAATCTTTCGAGGCTCGCCTCGCCCCGCCGAATGATCACCCAAGCCGCTTTTAGCCGCTCATTGTCCACATCTTTCTTGATCGACCAACCCGAATATAGTTTTCTCAAGGAATTGGGCTTGGAGAGGGATAATCCTGGCGTTTATTCCGGCCATTGGCAGGGGCGTGGACCGTCCATAACTAGTTATGACCCTGGAACCGGACAACCGATCGCCACAGTGCGTCAGGGAAATGTCCAGGAGCTGGAGCAGACAATTGGCTTGGCTGTCGATGCGTACAAACAGTGGCGGCAGGTGCCAGCTCCAGTTAGAGGAGAGATAGTACGTCAGATCGGTGATGAGCTCAGGAAGTACAAGGAACCCCTGGGCAAACTTGTCTCCCTCGAGGTGGGAAAAATTTACAGCGAGGGACAGGGTGAGGTACAGGAGTTTATAGACATCTGCGACTACGCGGTGGGTCTCTCCCGGATCTATGCCGGTCAGCTGATTAACTCCGAGCGCGCTGATCACTCAATTTTGGAGGCCTGGCGTCCCCTAGGATTGGTGGGCGTTATTTCGGCCTACAATTTCCCAAATGCAGTCTTCGGGTGGAATGCTGCGATAGCTCTTACCACTGGCAACAGTGTCCTCTGGAAGGGAGCTCCCAGCACGCCCTTAGTTTCGGTGGCGACCACCAAAATTGTGGCGGATGTGCTACGCAGAAATAACCTCCCGCCAGTGGTTACTCTCTGCCAAGGCGGTACCGATGTCGGCCAGACTTTGGTTGCTGACAAACGAGTTAACCTGGTCTCCTTTACGGGCAGCTGCCAAACTGGTCGTGATGTGGGCGTAGAAGTCCAGAAGCGATTCGGTAAAGTGATCCTTGAGTTGGGCGGCAACAACGCCTTGATCATTGATGAATCGGCCAACGTGAAGATGGCTCTGGATGCCGCTCTCTTCGGTTGCATTGGCACCAGTGGTCAGAGATGCACCACCACCAGAAGGATTATTGTTCACGAGAAGCTGCACGATCAGTTTGTAAAGGCTTTGGTTGGTAAATATAAACAGTTAATACCCAAAATCGGTCATCAGCTTGAAGCACAAACTCTTGTTGGTCCCGTCCACACCAAACAAAATGTGGAGAATTACACGAAGGCCATCGAGGAGGCCAAGACCTTGGGTGGAACTGTGGCCTTTGGTGGCAACGTCATCCAGAGAGCCGGTCACTATGTGGAACCCACTGTGATCACAGGACTAAGTCATGATGCCAGCGTTGTTCATCGTGAAACCTTTGCGCCAATCGTTTACGTTCTCAAGGCCAAGAACGTAGACCAAGCCATCGAATGGAACAACGAGGTGGAGCAAGGTCTCTCTTCCGCCATCTTCACAGAGAATATTGGACAGGCTTTCAAGTGGATTGGAGCCAGCGGTTCCGATTGCGGCATTGTCAACATCAACACCACCACCAACGGAGCTGAAATTGGCGGAGCTTTCGGAGGTGAAAAGGCCACTGGAGGAGGTCGAGAGTCCGGATCGGATGCCTGGAAACAGTACTGCAAGCGGGCCACCATCACCGTCAATCATTCCGGCGAACTGGCCTGCGCCCAGGGAGTCGTCTTCAATGTGGAGTAAAGAGAGAATTTATACCTTTAAATTCTTCCTATATTCTTTAATTTTAATTATACAAAAATAATGTCCATAAATGAAATGCAACCGAGTTAATTACTTATCCTTGCTGATGTCGAAGCGCCAGAAATCCACTTCAATGTCCTTGGACTTGTGCTTGTGGAACTTGTAGCTGGCCTCGATATTGTAGCGAAGTTCGGCGACCACTGAGCCACGAGCACCCCACTCCTGGGCCTTTTTCTGAATGTAGGCACTACGGAGTGGAAAAGAAAACACATTGTTATGGTCATAGACGTTCATAGACGGTTCATAGGTTCATGAGACATACCGTGTAGATGTTTTGTGGAGTGAATAAACCGCTCGGTTCGCCAATCTCAGGGCAACCTCTAGGAATCGCATGTCCATCCCAGCATTGTGCTTCGTGCCAAACGGAGGATTCATCACCACTGTGTCGAATGTCTTCTCCCACTTGCTCCCCGTCAGCTGCAGCACATTCGCTCTGACGCAGTCTACATTGGGCAGCTCCATCTCCACCACATTGCTCCTGAAGGTGTCTACCGCATCGCCGTCCAATTCGAAACCCACTGTGAGCTGGGCGCCCAGGAGAGTGGCAGCAATGCTGAGCATTCCACACCCACAGCCCAAGTCTCCCACCAGTTTTCCCTCTATATCTTCGTGTTGGGACTGCATGTGGTGCGCCATGCAGGCAGCTATGTGTGGTGGGGTTGGATATTGCTCCAGGAGGATCTTGGGCTGCTCGAAGCCATCAACACTCTGCAGATACTCCTCCAGCTTTTTTAGCTTTAGACGGGCCATTGGCGAGCCGTCTATTTGCTGATGTGGGTGGCGGGGGCGGTCGGAGTGGTGGGGGCGTTCGCGGGCGACGGCAACGGTTCCAGACGTGGCAGCACGGGTATGAAACTGTTTCCAAAATACGAATCCTGAGGTATAAAGAAACCCAGAGTTGTAGAGCTCGTTGGATTAAATGCAGAGCGGGCGGTAGGCGTGGCATTAGTGGCAATGCCCACGCCCAACTGGAAATCCGGATTCACGGTCGTCGGCTGTCCCAGTAATTGGGGAGCGGGCATCTGCAAGGAATTAAATTCTGAAGTCTTGTAGGAATCCTGCCGGTCCACATGCTACACACTCCCACCTGACTCGTGGTGCTCAATCCGAGATTGATGATGCCGCCGGCCAGCAACTGCTTCTTCGTCTGGATCTCCTCTAGTATTTTGCGGTTCGTCTCGGCTTGCTGGGAACTTGTGGTGGGAAAAGACATCCCGTTGACTTTGGAAATAATATGAAAACAAGCAATAATTGTGGCAGAAAAGAAAAAGATATAATAAGTGTTGCCAGTTCGCCGGCAGTGAAAAGTCTGGCAACGTAACAGCTCGATATCGACTGGCAATGTTAGAACGTTACCAGACTATGCACATCGATAGATATCGGAAACGCTAAGTCGAATAATTGTAATAAATTGTAATAATTCTAAATAAACACATAAATACATATACATTGTATTCTTCTTCGACACTAAAACTATCCAATTACTTTGCGAAATTATGAGTATGAGCGACGACGACAGAGACATTGATATCGAGAGTGACGTAAGCAAATAATCACAATATATATACATATGTATTTATGTTTATACTATGGTTTAACTACGAATTTAATCCTTTTTACAGGACGATGGGGACTCGGATAATGGTTTGGGCTCGTCTCGGCATACAAGCACAGCTAACTTCACCCAGGTGAGTGTACACATAATGGTATAAATGGCAAGAAACTACTGCACACGTTGCCTGTTGTTGATAAACACAGCGCACGTTGTTACGAGTTTACATATGTATATATATTTATTTGTATGTACTTGAAGGCCGAGAAGCGCGCGCATCACAACGCCTTGGAGCGACGGCGGCGGGATCACATCAAGGAGAGCTTTACGAATCTGAGGGAGGCGGTGCCCACGCTCAAGGGCGAGAAGGTAACGGAGGTCAACAGCTGATTTTGGAGAAATATAGTGGCGGCCATGACAATATTAGGCATACAAAAAAGACAATAGTCCAAAAGCTGAAGGCAGCCATAGTGATTAACCAACAATTTATACTCAAATTTGAAATATAAACATTTATGTATACAAATAATTTATCCTTTTAGGCGAGCCGAGCTCAAATATTAAAGAAAACCACAGAGTGCATACAGACCATGCGACGAAAGATCAGTGAAAACCAAAAGGACATCGAGGAGATCAAGAAACAAAACAGCATACTAGATCAACAAAGTAAAGTCTAAAATAGTTTCAATTTCAAACTTATTTTCCTGATACGTTTGCTTTCCTCACCCCCCAGTTCGAGCCATGGAGAGTCCGAATGCCGGCGATCAATTCTCTGAGTTTCTCAGCGAGGACGAAGTGGGTAGCGAAGATATTGAAGATGAGGATCTTGACCAGCCCGACTTTAGCAGACGCAACAAGAAAATGAAGACCTTCCATGCTTAGCTGGTTTGCCCATTCAATGCACGCACAGGAATGTTCCGGTTTTCATTTTCACAGATTCTATGGATATTTTGTCAATTCCATTTATGTTGCATTCATTTTTCTAGGGTTGTGTTAACCGAAAGCAATAGCCTTTAACGTTGTGAAGAAATCCAAGTTCCAAATTCAGTTAAAGTAGAAATGACTGTGGAAATGAAAGCTGCAACATGCCCGTTAATCATAATCATCATTAGTTGTAAGATCAAAGTGTAGCCCACCCTCTATACCTTAATTCGTATGCGTGTCGTTTGTACTCAGAACAAATCTCCACCTTCTGTACGCTAAATAATAAAAGTTTGTAAGTTTATATTTAGAAAAGGAATGCCCTAAATAATTCTTTCAGTGGCGACATAGTGATAGAACATGCCCAAAATATTATTTGCAGATTGAAAACGGTTAGAGATCGCTTAGCAAAATATTATAGGATGCCAAATTAGAGTCATTACCAAACCGAATAATTCCAAGGGTCTCTGTGATCTTTTCTCCTGGAATCACAAAAGAATCACAACTCTGTTCACTAAACAAACTAAAGGTTTGTTGGTACATACATATATATATTTTACACAAATTAGATACAACTACTTAAACTTAAGGGTCAGCCAGAGGATCAGGAAAACGACGAGGACGAACAGGAACATGTAGCACATCTGGCGAGCACCACCGCCTTGTTTGGCCAAGCGCAACACGCGGGTCATGGTATTGCCCAGGAAACCACTCGTCCGATCCATGTCATCGTCGATTCCGCGCAATAACTTATCCTGGTAGCGCACCTCATTGCCTATATCGATGGTGAGCGATTTCAGCGCTCCAATCTTCTGTTTAAGCTCCTCGGCGGCCAGCTCATTTTCCGCCTCCAAGGAGTCATGACTCGCCGGTGCAGCTCCCGATCCTGATGGCTGTTGGTTCAGGGGCTGATATGGATAGTTATTGCGGCGCATGCTGCTCCCAGTGTGTGCCAGTTTTGCATTCGGATTGCTTTAGATCGGTACAAATATATTTGGAGTTAATATTAAACCCCAAAATCACAGCCATTCAAGTGACACGTAAACGTAAACATTGAATCTCACCCAGCGGCAGAACAGCTGTTGTTATGATTGTTTTTGGGTTCAACCTCTGTGGCTGACTTTACAGTGACCCTTCACCCTACCTTGGCACTTCGAAATTGGCTGAGTAACGCTTCAATTCAATATATGTAACTTTTTAAAAACCTATGCAATTGTTGGTCGTCGTGCTGTGTGACCAGAGCAGGCAACAAAAATGTCCTGAAATAAGCTTGATTAACCCTATACACTCTTCACATTTTTTTTTGTTCAAAAGTTTATAATATATTATTACTTTATTTATAATTGCAATAATTTTGTGTATTAATACATATATTCTATTTTAACTATTCTCTTCTAAACTAAATTCGACCTTTCCGAGCATTATTGTCCATGGGTCGATTCATAATTTGAAATATATAAAGGAACTGCAAGAGACAGATCGATATATCGATATTTTGATATATTCCCGATATCAAGTGTTGCCAGCTTGGCCATTTTCTGGTACGGAATGCAACAAGCCCGAAAATATTGCTATGACTATGACGTTCCAAGCAAATGGACTCGGCAGATTGGTACATGGAAATGAGCACTAATTTCGCATAATAAAGGAATAAATATAACTTATTAATATTAATACGTAAAAATATTACTTAAAAAAATTCGCTATTTATCTTGCTATTTTTGAAATTTTTAAAGCTTTTTTTTGGCTACTTTAGTTGGCCCATTCAGCTACAAACGACAACCGATTGTTGGCAACACTGGTCTAGTGTTCAATAACTTTAGGTAATCTTAGCCAAAATTTTAGCTTCGCGCTGTCGTTATTTTCCCATTAATTTTCCTGGCCCTGCTTTTAAATCAATAACCATAAAATATTTAAAGCCGTCTGGGCCACAAGTGCGTCATTGAATTTGGTGATTCCGTGGCGCTTATTCCACATTTGCATTCTCATTGACCCTGACCAAGTGCACTCGTTTGTTGTGGTTGTTGTTATGCGTGAACTCTTCTTCTTCTTTCATTAACCCCTTCAGTTCTCTTCCGTTGATGTTGTGTTGATCAAAAAACAATCAGTTTGCGTAATAATGCGCCAATAACAATAACAACAATTACTAAGTGATAAGCACTGCAGAACGTTGAACCATCGAAACACGCGAGCCAAGTGCTGATAAGCCCTGTAACTCTTTCATTTCCAGATTTAGCATGACGGAATTCACTGAAGTGTTGCCCCACAGGGGTCCCATGGATGGACTCGCCTCGATAGTGGGCGTTCCCGTGGAGGCTCTGCGTTTGCTGCTCACCATTTTGGCAGGTAAGGCCTGGATATATGTACGCCACTGCTGCTATATATAAATGTGTATATCGGTTATATGTACAGCTGTTCCGGACAAATATTGTATACCACCTGCTAATTTAAGTTTGTCTTATATGTACATACATACTTATATATCCCACTTTTCAGGGTATCCCGTGGCTGTATTTTATCTGAAATTCGTCGCCGCCAAAAGCGATAAAAAAGTGCATCACTTGTTCTTTGCCGTAAGTGGCGCTGGATTGTGCTTCTTCAACTATGGCTCCGATACATATCACTCCCTGGTGGGCATCCTGACCACATATTTCCTGGTACTCATCCTGCGGAAAAAGACACAATTATTTCTGGCCCTAAACTTCGTATTCCACATGTCTTATCTGCTGTTGGGTTACTTCTTCACCTCCAGCAACGACTACGATATCCTGTGGACGATGCCCCAGTGTATTCTGGTCCTGCGAATGATTGGATTTGGCTTCGATATTGCAGATGGAATGAAGGCAGAGTCTGAGCTGTCCAAGGATCAGAAGGAAACGGCATTACGCGAGCCACCATCACTGCTAGAGCTATTGGCCTTTGCCTATTTCCCCAGTGGATTTTTGGTGGGGCCGCAGTTTCCATATCGCCGATACCAGGCCTTCATCAACGGGCAGTTCCGTGGCCGCGAGGGAAACATTGAGGCCGGCGTTCGTCGCTTCGGAGCTGGCGCATTCTACCTACTCGTGTGTCAAGTGGGACTGAGTTTTTTCCCCGACTCTTACTTCCTAACCCCTGAGTTTGCGGAGAAGTCATTCCTCAAGAGAATTTATTATTTGGGCTTCTGGGCAAAGTTCAGTCTGTACAAGTATATCTCTTGCTGGCTGCTTACCGAAGGAGCCCTCATAAGCATTGGCCTAACCTATAAGGGAGAAAACAAGGACGGAGAACCTGACTGGTCCGGCTGCAGTAATGTCAAGCTGATACTCCTGGAAACTGGCAACACGATGGAGCACTACGTGCAGAGCTTCAATGTTAATACGAATCAGTGGGTGGGACAGTACATCTACAAGCGGCTCAAGTTCCTCAACAATCGGACTATCAGCTATGGCGCAGCTCTGGGTTTTCTAGCTGTATGGCATGGATACCACAGCGGATACTACATGACTTTCCTTATGGAGTACATGGTCGTGAGTACTGAAAAGCAAGTGAGTATCATATTATCGAAATACATCGTATTTAAGCAGAGCAAAGTTATTACTACGTAACAAAATATAATGCGCCATATTCCACTTTGTATAGATTACCCGCTTCTACACCAACGTAGTTCTGCCCAAGTGTGGCGACGCTCTCAACAGCTCTGACATCTACAGGCTGCTGTACTTCATCGCTCTGAAATCCTACAACATTTGCTTCATGGGCTGGTGTCTCACTGCATTTGTTTTCCTGAAATACGAGCGCTGGATCGTGGTTTATGGCGCAGTTAATTACTATGGCTTCACTTTCCTTATCCTCTGGGCTGCCTTCTATCACACTTACCGAACCTTTTTCGGGGTTAGTTCGCGAAAGCCAGGTGGCGAGGATGAAAAGCCAGTGGAGAATCAGACAGAAGACAGAAAGTCACAGGAGCAAATTAATGGAGAGAAGAACGCAGTTGACAAGAAGTCTGAGTAGCAAGGAGAATGTGTGGAAAGATAGTAGTTTGAAAGTTTTCAAAATTTTAGTTACTCCTTGACAATTGTTTGGAATTGGTATTTATCATAATTTTACTAACCAAATAATAAGTTTTACCAAATAATATGCCACTGTAACTAGAGATTTGTTAACTAGCTGTCGAAAAAAAAGAACAATTTTTTACATATAATTCGGCTGCCTAGTCAAGGAGGAGTCATCCCCAAGTATGCAGTGTGTTTTATGGCGATAAGATACTGGCTTATCTAGCCCCAAAACAGCACATTGTCAGTCGTATATATGTATGTTATGGAATTGTAAATTGTATAAGTGTTAAAATCATGTTAGATCAACTAGTAACTACGACAGATCACATACAAGACTTTAGGAGGCCTGGGTCTATGAAATTCAAATATTTCTGTTACATATTTCTTGTATTTAAAGAGGGAGAAACATTCACGGAGATGTAACTAAGCCATAAAGACAATTTTATACCAATGCAAAGATGAAGGAATGGAAAGATATATTTTGATATGCTCACATTAAGTGCAAATTTCATAAATGAAAACGCGAAATAAATGCAATGAAATTATTTTTAGGTAATCCCATTACTTTATTATTTGGGTTTGGAAAGTGGGTGTCGTGCTGATCTATTAAATGCCCTTGATTGAGACATAAATAAACTAATAAAAACAAACTATGTAAATTAATTTAAATAATATGATAGCGAAAAAAAGTTCGATATCTCTTATAGACAAATATGGGACAAAAATATGAAATGAAATATCATATCGGAAAAATGGTTTAATTTATCGAAATTGAAAATATCGAAAAATATCGCAATTTAAAAAATCGATATTATCGAGCAAATACTGGGATTTTTTAAATAATATTTATTGCTTTTAACAACTAAAATGTGTATTGCCTTTTTATAATTGATTCGTACAGTTTAAAATGTTTATGCGCCCTTTTCATACAGTTTTCTCTATATAACAGAATACCGACTTACGCACATATATTAATCGATGAAATATCGATTTATATCAACTCAATTATGCAATAAATTCTCGATATATACATTTTCTGACATCTCCCAGCTCATTAAAACGAAACAAATTTTTGAAGTCATAGACAACTTATTTATTTTTATGATCAATAAAAATGGTCATGAGAATGTATTCAGAGATGTTATAATGTACTTTTAGTGCTCCATGGGCTGGGCATCGCCACTGCCGACGTCCACACGACGCTTAGCTCCTCCGCCAGAGGCCGGATCCTGCTCCTCTTGCTCGTTTATCTCGCTAAACATGTAGTCGTCTTGGTACTCCTTCAGGATCTTGCTCGAGCGATTCTCGTCTAGGAACAGCGAGTACACCTTCTTCACATCCTCCGTGTTCACTTCTGTGGCCTTGCGACGGCGACACACCAGGTTGGCGGTGGTGATCAGCTGAATGGCGTAGCGCAGACTCGTATCAGTGGCAATACGCGTGAGAATGGTCAGAGCATCTGGATGCATGATGCAGTCCTCTTCCTCGCAACGAATCTTCAGGATCTCCTTGACTTCCTTTTCCGAATAGGCAACCGTGCGAATGATGATCATGCGATCGAGCAAATCGATTGGAATGCCATGGGGACTGCGGTAGTTGGTGCCCCTGATGCGAGTGATTCCTCTGTTGGTGGCCATCACCACTACGGGAGCCATGTCCGACTCCAGAGCTCGATTCAGGAAGGAGAAGCACTCGATATCCAGCATATGAACTTCATCGATAAAGAGAACTCCCGGGTTTATTTCAGCTTTTCCCTCCTCACGCCACTCGAGGACTTTGTTGTTGATCTGGTCGCGTACTTCCTGCTTGATTTCACCAGTGTCACCGGAGAACAGAGCCAGGAATCCGTGGGTGCGACTGTTGATCACATCGATCTCGTGAAGGGTGACAGTGTGCACCACCTCCTTGCGTTTCTGAAGCTCACCCTCCGGGCACTGCACGAATCTAGTTTGGGCGCCGGTAGCATCGTAGTCCCTGGCTCGGGTGAAACTTCTGCCTAGTTTATTAACTTTTCCGGAAGCCTTATCTATGGTGATGACATCGCCAGCCTGGATCTTTTCCTTCATGAAGCACTCAATAATCTTGTTGCCCAAGTCGTAGTTGGTCTCCATCTCTGTGGTCTTCAGGGTAACCTTACCCACTTTTTGGCCAGTTCCCGTGGCTGGACGCTCGATTTGAATTTCCACCACCTCTCCCTCGATGATCTCAGTTTCCTCCTTGATGCGAACGCCAATACTCTTGCGCAAAGCCTGTGACAAGGCCTCAGTTTTGCTCATCTCCAGTGAATATATCTCCGAACCCGACATACTGGTGAATGGGGTCTCAGTGCCCAGGGCTTGAGCCATTCCCACGGCGATAGCCGTCTTTCCGGTGCTGGGCTCTCCGGCCAAAAGGATGCATCTGCCGGCGATTTTGCCCTCGCGCACCATTTGGACCACAACTCCGGCGGCTCGGCGGGCATCCTTCTGCCCCACCATGCCCTGGGAAACCAAACGTGCCTCCAGAACATCGTCCAAACCCAAACCGCGAATGTGTGAATGAGCGCCAATGCGTTCGATGCGCGTTATGTCGCGAACTTCAATTTTCTCGGTCTCGGCCATTTTTGTGATTCTAGAAAATATTTTCAATTATTCGTTTAGCTTGATGCCGACCTTCTCGACGACTGACTACTTGTTTATGGAGCTTAAATAAGTTGCTAAGCAAATTATTGGAAGCAAAACGCCGGGCCTGCTTTTTAATGGTAGTGCTGGAAAACGGCTCAACTGACAAGGCAGCATGCTGTTAGTGACGGAGCATGGGATGAGAAGCTAGAAAATAGCTAAAAATAAATATTTTTTAAAATATTAAAGTTTACAGTAAAAACTTTTGACAATTAAAATTAGCTATCTATAGTTTATAGTAAAAAGCTATTAGATTTTTAATAAATTTTTTTTGATGAATTCAACGCTCATGTAAACGCACTCGATGTAACACAGCTGATTAACGCGTTAGTGCGTTTCATATTGTTGTTTGCGAACACTGCCCCAGGGTTCTTTGATTTTGTGCAATTTATTTATGTACTTTTTGAGTTAAAAACTGCACAAAACAATGTCGTTTCTCGCGCAAACTGTGCGCCAGATGCTTCGCCACGTGCCCAATCGCACTCCGGCACTCGCAGGTTGGTGAAACATCAGTTAAACCCACGAAAACAATGTGACATAACACTGGGTCTTTCTAGGTGGCATGCGTTCGCTGAGCATTTCCCCGGGCTTTCTTCAACAAAACAAGCCGGCGGCCGAATCTGTCAATATATCCGCTATAAGAGAGGATCAGCAGAAGGAGTGCTCGAATATATGTGAACGAATCAACCAGCAGGTGGCCAAATCCGAGCAGGGACGTCTTTTCGCTGTGGTTCATTTGTGCGGAAAACAATTCAAAATAACTCCCGGGGACATAATATTAGTGGAAGGCTATTGGCCACCAACGATAGGCGATGAGATCAGCTTGGACAAGGTTCTACTGGCAGGAGCCAGGGACTTCACCCTCGTTGGACGTCCGATTCTGGAGCCAGGTCTCGTTTCCGTAAAAGCTACTGTGGTGGAGAAGACACTGACCCACACGAAGACACACTTCCGGAAGAAGCGCAGGAAGCAGTATATGCGTATCAACTTCCAGCGATCTCCCAACACCATGATCAGGATTAATTCCATTGAGCTAGCTCGTCCGGTGGAGGGGAATAGCGAGGCGGATGTAGAGCCCTCGAAGCGTTTGTTTTAGTTCAAAAAGCTGTTTATCGTGAAAAATAAATCAAATCGTTAAAAGGTAATTTAGAATTGAAAAATGGATGATGTACGAGCTATGGAAACTACCAGCGAATATTTAATACAATGAATTTTTTAGGCACTGCCTCCAAAATGGCAAAATGGTCAAAGCGAGTTTCGAAAAACTCAGCGAAGGCTACAGTGCACAGGCTCATGTGCTTACTTAATTTTATGTTTCCAACTTTTTTAAAAACTATGAATGTTAATCCGTTTTTCAGCGCTTAGCACGAATGTCTTTTACTAAATGATTACCTCAAAGGACTAAAAATATAAAGATACGAAGTTATTTTCTAGCTTATACGTCCTAGCAATACCATAACTGGTTTATTGAAATCGACCCATTTCGGTCAAATAAAAGAAACCTCCCACAAAACATTTTTTTCTTGAATACATAGACCCGGGTGCTACTATGGCAGCTATATAATATAGTTATCCGATTTAAAACATTATTTTAAAATCGTATAAAAGAGCTATATCTGAGGCTTTATGCATATATTTTATAAATTAGCAAATCAATTGCACATTTTTATTCAACTTTTGTATTAATTTTATATTTTTATACATTTACATTTTGAAATTTACCGATAAAAACCAATTTTGCATAATTTAATTATTTAATGTTTCCATCAGGGATCGTAACAGTTATAATTTTTAAAATAAAAATTGGAGAATAATAGTTATTATTTAACTTTTATATAAAAATTGCTTAAACAATTTTATCTTATTTCTGAATTGTACTAAAAAAAAAATATATTATACCTATTTTTTCAGCTTTCTAGCTCAATTTTTTGGTAGTAATTTTTATTTTACTCATTACTCTTATTTGCAAATCCTGGTTTCAATTGTTGTTTTAAAAAGTGTTGTTAAGTATAAATAGGAGTTTTTTTTTGTCAAAAAATTCAGTTTTGAGGGAATTGCCCTTCTGACGTTTTTTTTTCATTTGAAATTCCACTTTCATCTTGATTCAATGACGTTTGCCCGCACTCCGCGCTGCATGACTGGTATTTACTCAAAACGGCAACCTAGTTTGGACTATAAACCACCTGGCGCCCATCTCCTGTAACCCAGCAAAGAAGAGGCGTCGTTTCTAATGAAGCATCCAGCGGCAGTTGCTGCAATATTAATGACAGACTCTTATCGCCTATGTTGTTGTTGCCATCTTTCGTTAAAAGACGTCGTCGCCCCCCTGAATGCTTCATGGCTCTTCCACCAAACCGCCGCCCTTTGACCAACCTCTCAGCGGGTTAAAAATTGCACGATATATATGTATGGTACACATGCACTCGTGGCTGTAAAGGATGCGTGCTGCTTTCTTTATCAGCAGATGTAAGGTGCTCTCGAGTCGACGGCTGTCGTATTTGTTTACGCTGCTCTTTCACTTTTCACTAACCAAAGGCGTTTACTTTTTAGCCCATCCTTTGTACCTTGATTTAGCTTTTGATTTTCCCTGGCCCCAATTTCAAGTTTGGCCTTTCCGGTTTCAGCTTTGCTTTAGGGGAAAAATTCAAATTGAAACCCACTGAGGTTAAAGAAAAAAAAATAGCTTTTAGTTGCTGATAAAACTAAATTTTCCTAAATATGTAAATATATCTAAAATATAAATTAAAAATTTAGTTTTACTACGATTTTCATTGTTTTTAATGTTAGGTTATTAGGTTTTAAGTTAAGCGTATAATTTACCTAGAAGCTACAGGATTACAGTATGTAAACTTGCCTCATATACGATAGAAAATGAACCACAAAAGCTTATCAATAAACCTTTTGACATACAATTAAATTATACAATCTTCTGATTTTCTTTTACTTAGGTAATTTTCTTAATTCATCTTTTTCTTTAGTTATTTATTATTGTTTTTTTATTTAATAAGAGTGAAAAACTTTTAAAGATTACCTTTAATAATAAGATTGGTACGCCATAGGATATTTTTGCATGAGAATTTTGTGTGCTTCTTTCAGAATTGTGGTTCAAACGCCAGGGAGAGATCGAGCTAGGGCTCTAATATTTTTAAGCATGCTAGATCAGTGTGCAGATAAACGCACTTAACTTTGTGCAGGTAGATAAGCATTTATCTGTTGTATGAAAATTCTTATTTAAAGGCCTTTACTTTCACCTAACATCCTTCCATATCGAAAGAGTAAAGTCTTCGACTCATAGCTTCTGGCAGCACAACCCAAAATAAAATCACTTTTGCTCCATATAAAAATGTCATTAAAAATTATGGTTTCACCTCACTTGCCTCGTCCTCGGCAAATAGGAGCCGACACGCGATGAGTCTAATGGTGCCACATCAAATTTCGCAAATTGCACAAGCAACATAAATTCAATTGTCGACCCTTCGGGCAAGTTTTGCTCAAATATCCATCACAGAATGTATATTCCTGGTGCACTTTGCCAGCGCCAAATCAAATTTCAATATGGGTAGCGCAAAATGAAAAATAAAAAGAGTAACCGGAAAATAGAAACACAAATTGAAAGCATTTTGGTGTGATAAAATTTCACCTGGCACACAGCTAGGCACTGCTTGGTCGGGGTAGTACTTTCGGCAGATTTCCCTCACTACTCTTTCGGTTGATTATGTTATTTGCCTAGGAAAATTGCATTTGATGTGCGTTAAGTGACAAAACGGAAATTGCCACCAAGCGGATGCTGGGTTTGTTTGTCTTCCTATGGCGCCACCCTCCTGTTCTCCGAAGTAGAGCCACCCACCCATCATCAAGCGTCCATCTAAGCCACCACTTTCTGGCGCCCCGCCCTCGCCGCTTTCTTCTTCTAGTGGAAATCCCATGTAAATGCGGCTCAAGTTGGGCCAAATTTCGTAAATTTATGCGTAGAGGCGTGTGATGTATGAGGCGAAAAAGGGAGGAGCTGGGGAAAGGGGGAATGTGGACACAAGCACTGAAAAAAAAACGGGTTCAGATTGAAGAACCATGGAAATCCAACCTAATATTAGAAAATATATGTATTAGGAATTTTCGTTCAAATCGTTCATCATATTCATAACATGTCATTGAAAAATGCAATTCATTTAGAAACAAATTTAAAAATTTCAAGGAAATATAAAAAAAAATAAAAATTAAATATATCTCGTGAGAGAAATATAAAAAATGTAGAAGAAATATCTTCTATAGAGTTTAAAATTCAAGCTTTCTACATAATTTTTTTCCGTGCAAGGACGATGGTTACTGTATTATGATCAGCCATCCATCATCAGCATCACTCAGTTTTGACATATCATTGAAATCTTATGCCAACGTCGTCATCATCTGTGACGTTTCATTAACCCAACTCCCCCTCATCCCTTGCCACGCCCAACAATCTGGGGGTGTTGATGGGAGGAGATTGGAAATGGGGGGAGGAATGTGTTAATATCAACAAGCGGCGAAAACTGTGCGAACGCAATCTACCGATTTCCGCTTAACCAAGCCAAACATTGCATTTTTGATTAGACACCAGGCCCGTCAAGCCCCCAGGCTGGTCAAATCCCAAGAAGTAAGCCTTCCAAGGGAATGTTTGCAGGGGTGGCTTTTTGATGTGACTTGGGGCTCTTTGGTCAGAATGCGGGGATGGACTTGGCGGGCAATTGATTGTAATTCCACTTTTATTGCCGTTTTGCACACGGTTTTTTCTCTTCTGTAAAGCTATAAATATGTATCGTTAAGTATAATAAATTATTTCTATATTTTGTTTTTTACATAGTGTAAGAATTACATAAGATAGGACTTAAATGGCATACAAGTTTACTTTTAATAAACATCTTTTTTAAAAACGGGACCCAACTATAATTTCGACTTAAAACAAGTTTTCTGTTTTTACAACCCCTCAGCCATAATTTTCTTGGGCTTCAAACTCAAACTTGGACAAATTGTACTCGCATTATATCGATTCCTTGCCAAATACCCTCGTCATCATCACTTGCCTTAAGCATATTACATACGAATTATAAGACCACATATCATTCTTCGATAAGGGGATGATGATGATTTCTGTCACCTTACGCAAAACTGGAAAAAGTTTATCTTGAAAATTATGCAAACATTTGGAAAATGTTGGTGTTTCTCTCCTTGGGGATATTTTTCAGTTCACTGAATTGTTGTTTGCGATGCCACAAAAAAGTGATTTCCAGCCTTGCTGCTGGTTGTCTTTAGGGCGGGCTGCTTTTTGATATCCTGATGGTGATATGACAATCTGCTTGCTCTACCCTGCACGTGTCAGAATTCGAATTTAAATAAGTTCGACGAGCAGGAAAGTTTGGGGCCGACGCCAACCCGTTCCCCCTTTCGGGCTCTTAATGATGAAATTTCAATAAATGTCATTTGGACCCGGCAAAGTGTCAACATGGCACCTACCCGCCCCTATTTCCTCGTTGTCGACGGCCTGCAACAGCTGTCAGCGCCGCGTTCAATGCGTTAATAATGACAGTTTTCCCCCAATATTTCTTTTTATTTTGTTAGCCTAACTATCCGGGAAATCGACAGAGAGTGGAGAACAGAACGGACACAGGACACTCCACACAGTTCCCGTTGCAGTGCCTGGTAAATTTAATTACTTTTCCATTGCTCATACGCACTGTGAGTCCATGCAAAGCGAAGAATAGTGGTGACACAACAACAAGAGACGGAAAGCTTAAGGCGAACTAAACATTAAAATTTTAAATAAAATACTTGGTAATTTTGTATATTAAATTCTTTTAAAGGCTGCTATAATTTAGCATGAAATATAGACTTTATAAATCCTAATAATAAAAAGGAATCTCAAATTCGTGAAATTTTGCTCCCAAAGTCAATTTAAATGTATAAGGGCTATTTATCTTGTTATTATAAGGGTTTGGCTATCATATATTTTTTTTTTTTGCATTTCAAAAGCTCTGGATTTTCTTAAAATAATTATTTGATTTGGGTTTAAAAACATTTTAAAATCTCAGTTCTAGAGCTAAAGCAAAAAGTTTAAGTGCAATAAAATCGTATTGAGTTACATATCTTTTTCTCTATATTGTTTTTGATTTCGATAACTTTAGTTAATGACTAAGTAACCTTTTTTCACTTATACTCCTTTATATTATTATAATTTTTATTATTATAACAAATTAAATGTTACAATTACAATGAGTTAAGCTATTGCGACTAAGGCATTCAGTCATATATTCCTTTAAAAAAATTATACGACGGAGAAACATTTTCTTTCCTTTTAAAAATACTAAATTTTATCGTAGATACAGTTATTTAGTAAACAAAAGTATTATAAATAAATATAAATAGTACTTGTTTCATACATAACTATACATCAATGCTCAGCACTGGCAATGTGTCACTGAGAGGACTGTAGTGAGTGTGAAGTTGTGATTGAAAATCGTTAAAATTTGCATGTTACACGAAGAAATTGCCAACTGCGTTTGTCACGCCCTCTTGCCACCATTGCCGCTCACTGATTGCAAGCGGGGTCTATTCGATTCGGATGGCTGAGGTCCTTTGGTCCCCGATGGCCGGCTGCAGTGCGTCATCGTCGGCATCGATAGTTGACAGTTTCATAGCCAGTTGGCGGCGTCTGTCACAATGGCATTTAATATTTGGACACTGGCAAACCCCATTGCTGCCGCCAGGAAATCGTTGGTCGACGCAAAATATTTGATCAGGTTCTCGTACATATCATTGTATTTGTGACAACGGAATACAGTTTTTAACTCAGTTCTTAAGAACAGAATGTTTGACGATTTTCTCGTGTTATTTTCTGTAATTTATTTGGCAGACATATTGTTTTTATTTCATGTACCCGAACCACGTGTTAGCTTTAAAATTTGATCATATTTACAAATCGTAAGACATTTTTAACAGATATATTAGAAGGCTCAAGAGTTCAGTTTAAGATTGCATACCTATACAATCCCTAACGACATAATGTTTTCATATGAAATGGTTTCTTTTCACTTCTTAATTAGTTTATTGTCTGCTATCCTCCATCGATAACTTTTCTATTTATGTTGATTTAGGTGTCTTGTCGCTTTGACTTGTTGGCTTTTTGGTGTTTTTTTGGGATCTCTTTGGCTTCGGAGGAGCGTATAATTTCTTGTAGGCCCGAACCCATTTGGCAAGCTTGTTAATTTCCCTCTCCAACAGCACAATACGCTGGTTGAACGAAGGTTCTGGTTTCGGTCTCGGCTTGCGTTGACGCTTCGGCTTCCCATCGTTTACAGCCTAAAATTGTTTTATTAGTTACTTGTTTTATATTAACTGTAATTTGCTAACCATCTTTGTTTGATACCAGGCACTTGGTAACAATTAAAATTCCAAAAGAAGCTTATAGAAAAGAAGAGCAAGAAGAATTCCTTCCCAACACATGCAAATTTTAACCAACACTAAAACCAGAGTCGCATTTCTTTTTCCGATAGTGTAGCAGCGTGCTTCTGCTGAAGTTGTGACGTAACCTATGCTATTTTAGGTTATTTGGATTTTTAAAATTGAAAATTTGTTAACTATTATAAATGTATGCTAAAAAATTTGGTTGTCTACCGTGTCAAGGATCCATTATTTCAAGGCAATTTTTTTTTCAGCAATAAGAACAAATTAAGCAAAATCCCTGCGAAGAGTTATATTAACTTAAAATGGACGTAAAATCAATTGATCTATTGCTAGGTGTTGATGCCTAGCTGAATGACAAAAATAATTAAAAAATGTAATTATATTTGTTTCATAAAAATGGCTAACACAATAATTATACACTTTGCGAATCTCTATTTATAAAAATTGTGGAATTCGTGTGACACGTAGCGGTTTTGTTTTTATATTATCTAAAATACATATTTTCCAAACTCATGTAGTAAATGGTTATGTTCAGGAATAATCGGAGGAAGTTTGTTCTTGTGAACGCTCATGAAGCAATACGCCGTCGGTAAAATAATCGGCTTGGAAGCCTTGTAATCGCCTGGCTTTCCGTCCACGATAACATAACTGAAATGGAACATGGACAACTGTGCGTATACCTAAAAACCAGCTTGTGATGTTCTAAAATAATCCTTAAATTGACCAATAATAATATATCATACTTACCTCCCAATATTAAAAACATAAAATAATTACATATTAGTTCCCCATGCCTTACATTAGTTACTTTTTGGGTAGGATTTAAGTTGTCCTGAATTTAATGTTTCATTATCCATAATGTGACCGAACTTGGCAACAGATTTCCATAATGGCTATTTCATTGGTCAGTCAGTCAGTGCCAGACACACAGCCCATCCTTTATGGCCACTGGCCATAAACCATTCCGCCTACTCTTTACATTTTACTTGCGGTTTCGGGTGGATTTCAAAGCCCTACTCCGCCGTGTTGCCAACTTCCACTTCCGGCTGTTGAGTCGTGTGTGAAATATTAAAATTCAATTAAAATGGCGTTAATTCCAGAAGCAGAATCTGCAGTAGCAGCAGGGGCATCAGGAGCAGCGTCGAACGAATGTCGAATGCCTGCCACTGTCATAATTGTCAACTCCTGGGAGCCCGATCTCTGCTGGACAAGCAGCATGTTCTTTGGCATAATGATGCTCATCAACGGACAGGTTGCCATCACGTCCGGAAGTCCCTCTGTCCGTCTGTTTTGTGTCCACATCTCAATGGCATCAATGGCTGCCGCTGATTTCCTCTTCCCCAATCCCCCATCACCCCTTTTTGCGCCGTCACTCCTTTTTTGTTCAGCTCGCATGCAAATTGCTCTTCAGACATCCATTTATCATCGATGCATCAGAGCCAGAGCCGGAGCCGGAGCCAGAATCAGCAGTCAGCCAGGGCCCAGTCAACGATAATGGTTAATTAATAAATATTTCCCTACAGGGCGGTCGCATTGAACTATAAAAAAAGAGTTGCCTTTGATATAGAAATTGAATGGAATTGTATGGCTTTTGCCATTCTAGGCCCCAGGACGAGTGCCGACTTATTTGGTGTTCAACTGTTAAGCCATTGACCCACTCAACTTGTCTGCTCAACTGTTAATTATTTATTTATTTAAGAGAAGAACCATATTCTATATAGTAACGAATGTTAGGATTTAAAGAAATGAATGCTAAAGCCTTAAGAGAATTTTATGTTATGAGAAGAAAGCAGTGTTTTAAAAGCATAAAAGTCATAATTATACTAGTATAAATCAGAATATAAAGAATAAGATGTGTAACGCCAAACAATTTGTTTGTGCTTAAAATTTTCCTCATTATGTCTTGAATAGTATTGCATTTAGTAAAGACATACTTAATATAGTAAGTAAATTAATAACAACCAAGACTTAATCCAGTGGAATCTTTCATGGACTATCTCATCAATCGAAAAAGCTATTTAAATAAAAATATATACAACCCTAAGGGGTTGTACTTTATTCCCTTTTTCGAAACTAATCCCCGCCATTCGGGAAATCGGGATTCATTTTCTCCCTTATATTCCATCTTTACTAAGAAACATACACACAACTTCTGGCTTTAAGGATTTGCCTTTGGAAACACCCAATGCCCGCTCACAACATTAGTTGTATGCTGTGTGCTTAAGCAGCCCTTCAAGTACACTCCTCCTCCGCCGACTGTTTGATTAGGCATTCCGGCTGTCGAATAAATACCAATAAACAGAGTCGTAGAAGGGGATTCCAGGTGTCAACTGTATACAACAACACCCACTTGAGTCGTAGTCGGAACCCAGGAGCAGGGGACTTCCCGACACGAGTCAATATTTGATGTCATAGCAGAAAGTTTGACTAACAACTTTTCTTTTTCTTCTAATTTTGACATGTCTGTCTCCTTTTGTCGGAGGTCAAGTTATTGGTTCGTGTTTGTTCAATTTTTAAATTTTATTTCCACTCACTTTTCCGTGCAGAGTTTTGCAAGGAAACCTCTGGCGGAGGAACGCCTCATTGATTGCCCATTTAGAACCGCAAAATTTAATTTATCTGCCATCAGTTGATGTTCTTGCGGTTTGCCAATACAAAGGCACTGTCCAAGTGATATCGAAAGGTATCCGTATCCGGATCCGAGCTACCGCCCTCCTCCCCAGGTCGGTGGCCCTTTGTTTGGAGCAACCCATGTCAAAAATTGTACAACAGTTTTGTATTTTTTTGCGTGTTGCTGGTTTTCTGATAACATTTGGCCGGGTAGTCATGTGTGATTGTCTGAGTGTGTGTGTGTGTGTTTAAGATATCATCTGTCTCTGACGATACCCAAGCAGTCCCCACAGACCCTCGGGACCCCCAGAAAGCAAACCCCAAATCCGTTTCCAAACCCGAACCCCAGTCCGCAATCGAAGGACGTCAGGCACTTCCGTTGGCTGCCACTGCCACCTGCTGTTTGACACCTAAATTCGCTTATTGTTGCCTGCTTTGGATTTACTTTTATGAACTTGTTCGTTCATAGGGGAAATCTATATCTACATGTACGTTGAACTCGAAGAAAAATACAAATTCACGGCCTTTGGAAAGTTGTTTTAAAAATGGGAAAAGGTTTAATATTGATTGCAAAATGTGCAGCGACTTTATTTTATTTATGAAAAGCGTTTAAGATATTGAAAATTTTACTTATATATATTTAAATATAATGATTTATTGACTTGTTTATAAAGATATGGCTCTAGACTCGTAGAGTGAACGCCCTTAAATTTAAGATTTGGTTTTTAAAATAAATGTTAAAGTGTTCGACTGCTATCTTTCCGGAAATGATTCTATGGTGTAAATACACAATAGACAAAACTAAACTTTCCTAGCCGGCTTTATTCGACCGCAAAATGTTGATAAAAAATATGCTTAAAAAATGTTTCCAAGCTTATTTTTTAAGTTTTATGAATGTTTATTAATTTTTATGTTAATTTTTGTAGTATCTTATGCATGCCTTTGCGTTCTAATAATTTATCTAGTTTGTTCGAGGTCCTAAAGGGTTTCCATTTTGAGAAACTATATATTAAATAATTCTACGTCAATAAATTTATATTACTTATTTTTTAATATTTAACATATTTTTCCAAGTGTAGTTATGTGTGTGTCCCTGTATCTTTTGGCATGGCTGCAGAAATTTCAACACTTCATTCAATTCGCAATTCGTTACAACAATTGAAATGCGATTAGCGCCAAGGTGCACACGGAGAAACGAATAAATGATCGCAGGGAAGAGGATAGGGCTCTGGGAGCAGGTTTGGGTTGGCTACATTTTTGATTTATGTGAAATTGAGTTAAATTCATCCACACATCCACATCCACACACCCAACCGACCATACGCCGTACAGCACTCACATCCTGTCCCGCAGGCTTCTGTGTCGGTTGTCGGTTGTCGGTTCCCATTGTAGCGAACGCGTCCTAATCAAGGCTATTCACTTGCCATAAATCAAATTAAATGGCTGTCACATATCGCCGGGCGCCAGTGGGCCTAAAGCCCCTCCTCAACCTAATCCTCCCCATTGTCCTGTGCTCCTGCTCCTATCCCTATCCCCGTTTTATTCCCCTTTCTGGCACTGGGTCGCTATTGTAGTTGGCGCTGTCAGCTAAGCATAATTAAAAGCGGGGAAAATTGTGAGGAAAATAAGGGCTTTGGACCGGTCTTGGGTTTGGGGTATTAGACGTCATGATAAGCTTTTTCTGTTGCTAAAGAAAGTTATGCATTGATTGAGATTTGACGTTTTGTTTTTTATTTTGGAGATATACTCGAATCTTAAGGCTTTCTTAATTTAATAAGCGACTTAAATCGGGTTTAAATATTCTTGTATTTAAATTAACTTAGTATTCTGTTAAACCACAAAGATATTTTTTCTAAAAAATGGGAATATAAGCTGATAGATCTTATTTGTCATTAGGCTTCTCTACCTACTATTAAAGATAAAGATAATAATAACAAGATGCATAACTCCCATTTATTTGAATTGCCAAGTAGAAGTAATTTCTTTTCTAACACAGTTTCTATATTGAAAGATAAGTATGGGGTGATACAACTTATTATTATAAGGTTTTGGCGTCTAAAAAGAACTAAATACCAACTCTGTGAAGTAATATATGCAATCCAAAAATAAGTTGTAGGTACTATAAAGTTAAACACTGGTCATATAGATTACAGAAGCTACCAAGTCGATGGACAACTCCCAGGAATATAGCACCTCTCACCCCCACTAATTTTCCACCTTGATTAACTTGACATCCGGCAGCTGTCACGTGAATTTTTACTCGTTCGTGCTGGAAATCCTTTGTCCCCTTTCCCTTGGGCTCCACAGTCGAGTGAAGTGTAGCTAATTTACTGTGCCTCCGATTTTCGCTGCAGCCTGGAAAAAGTCCTTTTGACTTCAAAGAAGAACTGTTGCTTGGAGTGCACCCGCTGGGGGAGAGAGTCCTGGAAGGTCCAACAATGTTGCCAAACACTTCACGTGGTAGGCTCTCTCGCTGCCTTGGTCCTTTGACACTGTCAAACGCGCTTTCCATCTAGCCCATTCCCTCCGCTTGAAGTGCATTTGTTTTTTGGCTTTTGTTTTAATTGGCTTGCGCCGGGGCTTGAAGGAGTCGTGATCCTCTACTCCTTTTTAGCAAACTACATTCCCCGCTCGCCTCGCTCATTAAACATTTACTCTCGACGCTTTGTCGGCGTGAACTTTGATGTTGACTTTGGTCCCCATGTCCCACAGGTCCAGAGGGCCTCGCAGATAACCACTTGAGATTGCATTGCATCCTCCAGCTTCTGCTCGGAGCTCAAACTCACTCACTTTCTCTGTCTCTATCTCTCTCTCGCTGGTTTTGTCTTTGGAAAAATGCATTCTGCCGCAATTTGTGGCGCTCGTTTGGACCAACATTTGAGTCTCATGGCATCAACCCTCCACTTTTTTCCATGTTTTAAACATGGCCGAGTCCTCGGCTCTTCTGCGCTTGCATCTTCACTTGGTGTTCTATGTGGCATGCATTTTTCACATTTCCACAAAAATGTACATGCGATTTGTCAGGTAAATGGGGTTGTGGTAGGTTTTGTTTATTTATATTTTCTATTTGTACATAAAATAGAAAAGTAATGAGGCAAATTAAAAAAACAATTTATAAAATATAATATAATACGAACCCAGATCCTGCTGTATTATTAACAATGATTTATTTTTAGGTATTTATTTTCCTCGCGACACAAAAAATCAGTTTGACCTTCATTCGAAATAATCTTATTAGTTTTCTTGAACATCTATTACTTAAAACGTTTAAAAATAAAATCATTAACAATTTCCCTCTCTTGTAGTTCAGCCTGATAAGACCGCGCCAATCGCAAAATAGAACTTCCCCGAATACCTTTAACTTTTCACCGCATTGCCAAATAACAATTCTTGCTATTGCCAATTAATAGAAGAGGCAACTGTACCAACATCGAGCAAACTTGAGCTAAAAAAAAATCAAACTTAAAACGCACATGTCATAAATCAAAAGGTCTTTGCAACAGGGGGAAACCCGGGACTAGGACTTTCGCAAACTATGCACAACGAAATTGCAATGTAGAGAGGCCCATTGTCCCGCAGTCGGTGTGTGTGTGCAGTGTGTACGGCAATTCCCCTTGGGATCCTACACCAACTCCAACTTAAACTCCACATCCAGTTCCTGTTCCATCCCCTCACTTGGCATCGTTTACGAAGCTATTCAGTATGCGACTACCTGTATTTATGGCCTGAAGTCTCCAGGCCCTGTGTTGGTTGCGAGCTAGATAGTTCCTGTTAGTTGTAGTACTTAGGTACGAAAGTATTTTAGTTAATATATTTATTATTATTATTATAAATGATTTAAATAAACTAGAAAGTTATTTGAGTCTTAGATGTTATTTAAATATTTAAAAGAAAAATAATAGATATAAGCTTAAATGTATATTAACATTTAATTAACTCGAGATATAAAAGTCTTTGTGTATCCTAAATATTTAGAAACTGGGTTATATACTTTTATCTATTTCATATTATATACTCCAAATCGCAGACAGATCTCTAAACAGAATATGAATACAACAAATATTATATTTGGAATTGTTTTAAAAATCAATTATGTACATCAGTACACTTTGTACCGATGATTAGAGTTTAAGATTTCACTCATATTTTTCAGATTTTAAAATTTCTAGAATGAGATATAAAAACTTATTTATATTTATTTTTAAAAGCCAAAAATACATTACTTTAATATGGGATTTGTCAAATATCCTCCAAAATAAAAGTTTATAAAAAAAATACATATAACATAACAAAGAATTTATAATATTTTTTTAAATATCAAACCTCTTACTTTTTCTTAACTATAATTTTATGCGCCAAATAATATTTGTTCTAGATTATTAGCTTGCACAAATTATGGCCTACAATTAAGCGCAGCTTCTAGGTTTGTTAGTCACTATCAAACTATAGGGTTTTGCCTTGGCAAAGACTAATTAAATTTATATTTAAAATACAAATAGATTTATATTCGGATGAGGTACAAGAATATATCCTGCCATCACTGTGTAGGCCACGGCTTTTATCTGCCAGCGGTAGTTACATTCCATTCATAAATATTTTTTCATTCACTTATTCGCTGCTGCCTTCCCCTTTACCCCACAAACCATTTTTTCTGCGTTTAGCTTTCACCTGGAGGTGCATTTGTTATTGTTGTGATGGCTCGACTCGTTTTAAGCGTTCTATATGTACTCCATATGTTCGTGGGAGGCTGTGGCTTCTCGAGTGGAGTTTGAGCTCGAGGAAATATCTATGAGGCAGCCATTGTTGGGCATATGTTTGTCGCTTTCCTTTGATCTTTGGCCAAAGTGAAAGCGATTGCATCTTGGGGATAGTCGAGCCTCCACTTGGAGCTGCCTTTGCCAAAGTTAATTGCAAAAAAGAGTCAAAGAGTGGGGCATAGGCCTCAGTTTTTGCTTCTAATTAAAAATATTTGTTGCACCGTATGCTGCCTTCCTGCATATATATTTGTTTTTTGGTTGCAAGTGCAATTAAAACAGACATCAAGGGAAATTCGTTGGTATTTTCAAGACTAATTAGGATTTGCGGGCAACGAAGCAAGAGTTGAAATTGAAGGGCAACCCGAAAAAGACTTCATAGGTCAACCTACAGTTTTTGAGGTTGCTACAGTGAATTTCCATAAATTTTAACTTGGAAGTCGGATTTTAAGCCTAAAAAATGTTTTTGGATTATACAAATTATATGTTTTACTATTTTTATATTACTATATAATTTATAACATTTAAAATCTTGAATAAAAATAAATTATAATTGATAAAAGCCATGCCTACAATCCCCCTTTACATTTTGCAGGTAAACCAAAAGTTTGTGTCATAATTATAAAATCTGTGCCTCCAGTTTAGGCAATAAAATTCTTTATTGCTTCCTGAAAACTCCAAGGATGGCAGTTATACAGGAACTTGCTAATGTTAGAAAAGGACGAAGGCTCTAAACTCACAGACTCTCAGGCCACCACATGGTTACTTAATCATTCATGCAGACCCTATAAATTTTCATTAAAGTTTGATACCAAAAATTGGCTGCGCCCAAGCAGATGTTCCAGGCAACACACAACTCCCCCTACTCATCCTCTAAGACGGGCCGCTGTACCATCTTTTGCAGTGTGTTGTCAGTCAGTGATTATGTAAATATTTCAACACAAATTAAAATCAAAATTAAAATTACAAAAAGCTGCCACAGGCAACACATGTCTGTTAGGCAGAGCGGCTGAAAACTCCGGCCCAACACTTTGCTTAGGAGGCTCCTTCAACACTTGGTCCTTCCCCGCTCAGCATAACCCTTCGCACCTCCCTTCTATCCACACCTCAACCTACACCCACCGACTCCAACCTCCCTCTAACTTTAGTCTTCGTTCATGTGTGTCTTATGGGAAATTTAAATAAAGTCAGCAGGCAATTTATTTGCATTAACATTTTGTATGTCTCCTCACCCAGGGTTCGTTAGTACACGGAGAATAAATTAATTAATTGAATAATAATACATATATATATTAAACAGCTTAGTTAACTTAAATTTATAAAATTATTTTGTTTGATTATTCTATTCATTATATATTTGAGTTGATTTACAAAATTTATTATCCGTAATCTCTGTGTACTATTTTAGGCAATGTTTAGGTAATAAATTAAATGCTTATTAAATTTGAGGTGCCCAAGTGAATACTGATAGGTAATATCTACTTGAGATTTTATTTAATGTTTTATATATTAGGATTCTTTATATTTGTAGGTTCTTTGACTATATAAAACTATTTGGTTACAAATCAAATTTGGGATTCCTCTCGAATTTTTTCAGATATATTCTACTACGTTTTGAACCAAATTTTTGTAAAATTGTAATTAAATTCTGATTTCAAATGTTTTTTTCTGTGTATGTGTTTTTGAGCCTTATGTTTTCTGCCTCTGTCTGTGTGTTTGCTGGTTGTGTGTGATGCAAATTTCTCCGTGCGCCTGCTGTCGGGTTTTTGCTGCTGGAGATCCGCTCTGTTCTGACGTTTTGTCGCTGCTGGTCGCTTCATTGAATTTTTGCACATCCCATAAAATGGTTAAAAAACAAGCGGAGCGGCGGCAACAACAAAAGTGCATCCATGGTGACTGCAGCATAGCGCGTTGTCGCCCACTTTTACCATTTACTGATTTATAGCATTTTCCGTAGCTGCCCGGAAATACGCCCCGAAAGTGTGCTACGCCTTTTTGCATTTCCCACTATAAATCAAAAGCAAGCAACAAATTAATACGCCGTCGTGGCTTCTGTTGCAGTGTATGACGCTTTTGTTGGATGTGTTTAATCATTACCTTCCCCTCCCCTCACTCTACAATCCGTTTTTATTGTTATTAATTAATCAGTAAAAATTGCTGCAAATAACAATAAAATAATAAAAAAAAAGGTTTTTGGTAAGCAAATGCTGCACGGCAATCGGTTCAACGACTTTGGGTATGCACTGTCGAAATGGTCATAAATTACGGGTTATCCAGGAGCTCTGCTCTTATCTCTGCTTTTTGAAAATTGCTGACAAATTTCCACGCTCAATCGGCATTTAGTTTTGTTTTTGTTTTATCTGTAAGCCAAACATTGTAAATCCAACGAAGAGTCAGAATAAGCTTTTCATACTCTTGCTGGATATTATAATTTCAGTCAGAAGTTTGCAACGCAGTCAAGGAGACCTTTCCGACCATATAAAGTATATATTATATATAATTGATCAGGATCTATCCATGTCCGTCCGTCTGTCCGTCTGTCCGATTATACACAAACTAGTCTAGCAAACTAGTTTTAAAGCTTTCAGAATCCCACTTCACAGATAGTCTTCTCTATATTCTCACTCACTTTTCAAAATATTTTCACCAAATTTAATATTTTGCGATATTTTATTATTTTAAAATTTCAGTTTTAATTTCATTAAAATCGGATGACTATATCCTATAGCTGCCATAGAAACAATCAGGGAAATAATAGAACAAATTATTACTTAGCTGTTTTTCAACATATTTTCATCAAACTTGAGATTTGGTCACTTGATATTATTCCAGATTAACATTCAGGGAAATGATAGAAAAAATCATAACTCGGTCGCTTCCAACATATTTTCATCAAATTAGAGATTCAGCAATTCATTATTTTAGAATTTCGTTTTCAATTTCATAGTTAACTTGCAATCTGCAAGGGTATATAAAATTCAGCATGCCGAAGTTAGCTTCCTTTCTTGTTATTTTATTGAATTATTTGAAGCCGAGTAATAACGTAAATCATTTAAAGTGCTGATTTAATTTTAGTTTTTATTTCTTATTTATTTAGTTATCTTTGAAATGTAAAATACTTTCAAATACTTTTTTTTTACTTATGTGTATCATAAGTTTACCATAATATAATAATTCCATCCTTTTGTTACTCACATAATGCTATTTAAAAATTAAATTTCAATTGATGTGAAAAAATTGCTTTCATTTGTGAGTGTCCGGTGGCAGAGAGCGACACATTGAAAGCCCAAAGGTAAACACTTTATTCAACTGTCAGTTAACAGATAGCAAGGCAAACATACGCCCACATATAGAGCACGTAGTATTGTTTATAATATTTATAATTTAAATTAAATAACACATCATGGACTTTGATTAAAAGCGGGAATGGAAATGGAAAGGTCGACTGATGGCTCACTTGGCAGCTTGGCAATGCGATTGAGAGGATGAGGAAATGGCTGTGCCTGAGTAAGTACTGGATCATCAGTTTCAATTTGGTTCCCGGGACAAGCGAGAATTTCCTTTTCCACACTAGAAAAAATATGTATTTGTATTTAAGAGAATTATTTTTTTCTTTGAATAATATAATAGTTTTTAAGCATATTTTTACAAAAACAATAGGCATATATGTATGTATGTACAAAGCTGTAGAAAATGAAATGTATAGATATATAGACAAATATTCTAATTTTTTTAATAAGATTAGTTAAATCTATTAGTAAATAATAATAGTGTCAGGCATCTAGATGCTAACTAGGTGTTTTAAAACCTCTTAAAAGTATACAAAATATGTTTTTAGGTACCAAATGCGCTGTTAATTTGTTTGATTTTACTATAATACACTTTGTACGTTATTTATTGATAATTTGTAAGGGTATTTAAAAATCATACCGATTTTTGTATCTCTTCAGTATATAATGTTTGAAAAAATATGTAACTAAAACTCCGAAAAACAAACCGCAACCCAACTGCATTAACTCAATGACTTCTAGACTGCAAACTAGACGAATTTCTTCCGAGTGCACAAAATGGAGAGTTGATGGGACGGAGGCACACTACGCCCACTGTGCCATTAAGGTCACTTCAGATTGACAAATGTCAAATGGCATTTAACGGCATTTGCACAAATCATTACGATTAACAAATGAGAGCGCGCTCCACAAAAATTGCGAGTGAACGTATAGTAAATTATTCTCAAGAGGGAGACAAGGACAGTTCTCTGACGAAGAGTGCGGATCCGCCAGCATGATGGTTAACTCAATTCCCGCTGATTCACTCCAGCCACAGCCACCCTGTTGATTGTTTATCCCTCCGACACACCAAGATGAATCCAGACGGAATATCTTGTGGGCTGTTTTCAATTCGCTTCCAAGCGCCCCATAAAAATGGCAAATTGAGTGCCGCCCCCGTTGCGAATCTGACAGATATAGTAGTGGCAGCGCCTCCCCGATCCGCGGCTTTTTAACTAATTGCCCCAGCACGCGTGCCATAATTTCTGGACGATGTTTTTTCTTTCAGCTCGCAGGTAAACAACGGCAAAGATGGTTTTGTGTTGGCCATAAAGTATCGCTCAGAACAACAGCATTCTTGAAGCTCTCCGGGGACCTCTTAAGCATAGTTCTTTCCCAAAAATTCACCTCCATCTAGCCATAATAAAATTTCTAATTGCAACGAAAACAAATTCAGAATTTCAATGCACTGCAGGTGTGCCAATTCGAAAACAAGCCCCCGAATGTGTTTCAATGAAACTAATTGTTATGAAAATATGTGCCGGTGCCGATAGATGGACTGTGTGGGTGGGGGAAATTGGGAGATAAGGTCTGCGTAGTATGAATATTAGGAGGAATGAGTCATTGATTGATTGGGGCTAAGAAACTAAATATTTTATGGATTAGTATTATTAAAAAATTAAATATTATGATAGGAGCTAAATAATATAAATACCTGTAATATAAATTTTTCTAATTTAAAGAAATGTCAGAATAAGTATTCCTAAATATTTTGAATATTTTATAATAATTGAATTGTTTATAATAATTTAGTGTCAAATTTTGTATTATTCCTATACAATTTTATAGCATTTACTTTTGCTCTCAGACTCAGGTACTGAGTGGTTGTAGCCCCTTTCAATATCTCTTGGTAGCAGACAGTAAAGTCCAAAAACCTGAATGCAGCTTAGCATTTGTCAACGCAAATGCAACAGCAACAATAGCAATAATAGTGGCAACAACAATTGCAGCAACAATAATTTGATCCTCCTGGTGTTCCTGCCTCTTGGTCACTTGGTCCTTTTGGCTAACCGCATTCAGGTGGTAGAGAAGGCCGGCCGGCAGTTCTTGGTACTGCTTCTGCCATTAGCAGTGTAGTCATATACACCCGCACACTGGGTGCTTTTAACCCCCCAAGACCCCTACAGACCCCCGGTTAGAGCAACCCTCTCCCCCGGCAGAATAACCCCCTTTTGGGCTCTTAGCCAGGCTTTTGTTTTTGTGTACTTGCGAGAGAAGTCGGTTGAGAAAGGATCCTGCGCAGTTTGTGTTTCATTTTTCACTCCATTGCGAATACCATCTTTGTTGGCCCGTTCTCAAGTTCCGCGTTTTTAAAATCAGTAAAAAGGATTTCATTTAAAAAAAAATTTATATAAAAACAAGATTTTGGGATTTAAAAAATTCTGGCTGCAGTCGTACCATTATGATACTTAAGAAATAAAACGCAAATTTGAGTTTTCTTCAAAGTAACTTAAAAGTTTTCATGTCTGATCAAAATATTGCTACTTTTAACTCTAAATGTAATTTAAAAACTATGTTGTTTCATTAAACGCTTAGTTTAACGGCAAGTTTTCCAGGTAAATAATAGGCTTTTTACACTAAATGTTATTATTATCGGATCAGATAAAGAGCCTGTTAATCCGGTTTGTCGATGTAAGAGTTAACTTCCTGTCAAACTTTTTTAGCTTTAAATAATAACCGTATTTATTAGATAAAAAACTGAAGAATAAGGCAGACTTCTTTAGAGCATCAAAAATATTTTTATTATAATATAAATATTATATAATATATTTCTTTAACTACATACATACATGCAAAATTTGTACTTATTTGAAAAACAGATTTTAATTATTGCCTTATAGGGCTGTAATATTTTTATTATTATTTATGTCCAGCCCCCCGAATTTATGTAGAATAATCGAAAGAGGAGCCTTCAAAGACTTTGTTTTTTAACATACAATTTTCAAATCTAACGTTTCCCGCATACGATACGTTACGTTATTGCTGACTGGCTTTACGTCATGGTGTAAGTGTTTCATTTGCCAAAACGTTTCGCGAGCTTTCTCTCCTTCTCTTTGTCGCTCCCACCCCCGGCTTTCTCTCTCTTTCACCGCCGCTCTCTGTGCATTTTGCAAAACAAAACTTAGCTTGCCGCTTGGAAAAGTCGGAAGAAACGTCAGTTAGCAAGTGGAAATCACCGGAAAAACTACACAACGCGGCAGAAGGAAAATCGTGAAAATTCTCACATACCGCAAAACGGGAAGTGGAAGGAAAAATAAAACAAAATCCCGAAGGCAGCTCTGTCGGCGTCGGCAGCGCGGAATGCTGATAACAAAGCGTGCGGCGCGTTAATAACAATAACAAAAGCACTGGCAGAAAAAAAGAACCGGAGAAAATAGGAACAAATAAAAAATCGCGCGTTTAATTAACGAACAACGACGTTGACAGCGCAGTCGACGCTGCAGTCGCAGTCGGCGTCGCGGTCGCCGTCTCGTGTACGTGTGAGAGTGTAGTTGTGCGATTAGCATCTGTGTGTGTCTGATATAAAACTGCAATTGATTGCAGTTTCGGCGGCATTTGCGAAACAGCAAGCCGGCGAAGAACACACAACAACAAGAAATCGATAAACAAGCATACTAAATAACAAGCAAAAAAGTATAAACACAGCATATAAAACAACAGACAAAAACTACAACAAAAACACCGACTAACAAAAAAACAACGAAGCAGCCAAAACGGTAAAGATACAAAAAGCTTCCACATAAATACATACGTACAATATGTTTGTATGTATGCGTACATTTCTAAAAGCCAACAAAGATAATAGCGGAAAAAAAAATAAAACTTGCATCTGTGTGAGCGCAGCTGTTGATGAAAGTGAAGGAAAAATCATTCACATTTTCCACGGGAAAATGCGAAAAATAACAACAGCAACACACACTTGAGCCTTCGGACTCACACAGTTGCAGTACAAAAGAGAGCATAGAGAGCTAAAAACTCAGACGACGCCAATTTTTTTTTCGTTTTCCGTTGTTTGTATTTTACTTTCTTGTCTGTTTTGTTTTTGCACAGCAAGGGGAAAAATTAGAGAGGAAAATATTCATCTCTAAAATCAAGTTATCGTTTTCATCTTTAAAATATTTTTGGAATATTTGCAAACAATTAAATCTGATGAAGGGCTTAACGTATAAAATTCTTTTCTTTTTGCAATTAAATATTATAGCGCTGCGTAGGTAAAGGTGTCAGTTATATTCTTAAGTTTAATTAATTTTTGATAAATCTCTTTAACTTGTTTTAATACTAAAGCGGAACATTTTAGAATGGAGTCAAAAGTAAAAGTCTAAAGTCAAATTTATTGTTGCAACAAAAAATTAATAGTACGTCCTGCCAATTTTATAGAATAATAAATAAAATAATCGTCTATATCTATTTAATTCAAAAATTTACTTGATTGAAACATAAAACACTAAAAAATTAAACCAAATAGAAATCAAACTAACTATACTAACGTCTTTATAAGTTCTTTTGTTAGTGGTTAGTTAGTCCTTTATTTTTTTCTCTGTTCTTTTATAAGTCGAGTTTACAAGTCCAGACATCGCTGTTGCTTTTACTGTTTTTGTTTTTGTTTCGGAAGTATCTCTCGGCTAGCAAAAAGTAGACATTTGGCAAGCACTCTCAGCTCTTGCCGGCTGTCTCTGTTCATTCAGTCGCCTCCTCCAGTTGGGGTTTCCTTAAACTCTCAGCGCTTTAATTCCATAAATATTCTGCAACCGAAACATTTTCAGCTGTTTCAGAATATATTTATTTATTTCTTCGCACTCGCATGTTGGCCGGCAGTCAAAGTAACACTCGACTTCAACTTCTGTCTGCGCTCTCTAATTGAGTTAGTCTGGCGTTCGAATGGGAGCAGCCAGCACACGCATCACTCTGGTCGAAGGGGGGCGGAATTGTATTAGCAGGAACAGGGGGCGGGTCGGCAGGCCAGACCAGCGGGGGTGCTGGAAAACCCGAATGGAGGGTGGGTGGTACGATGCGAGCTTAACCCGTGTGTTAAATTATGCAAAATGCTCAGGGAATGCCGGAGCAATAAGTGCAGAAATTTTTACAGAGTGATACAATTACTTGTGAAGGAGTTTGGTTAGAAAAAGATAGGGAAACATTCTTAAAAGATTTCAAAATAACTGAAATTTAATCAAATAATTACATTTTAGATAAGTTAAATTTAAATTTAAGCTTATTTTTTGCATACAGATTTAATTAATTTATTTTAATACATAATCGATCAAATTATAGGGAAATCAAATGCTCTGTTAGCATTAAATTAACTGCAGATTCCTTAATGAAAATAAGTCCCCAGAAAATGCCCCTTTAGTGAGCCTGTTTCCCCCCTAACATATTCAGCTTGCATTAATGCAAATCATTTTTAAACTATCCCCTATATCAACTGGTATCGTATTCATATCTTTGCCAAGGCACGTTCATAAAAATGGAGCCAGCCATACCGCTTCGAACAAGTTTTTTATCTTTCCTCTGCCCACGTACAGTACAACAACAACCAACACACACATTTTTTCGGCTATTTTAAAGGGTTAACACACGCTTTACGACTGACAAACTTTTTCCACGTTAGCTTTTTGTGCCAGTCCTTTTATTTTGTGAAAATGTTTGGCATTTTTTGTATTAAATTGTCAGTGAAACAAGCGCCGGTCCGTTTCCGTGGGGCATGGCAACAATTCAAAACGTGAACTGCCACTAAAACATGCCAAAAATCTGCGCATTTAAAATATTTGCCCCAGAGCCCATTGAGAGTCAGCCAAGCGAGGGGGAGCCTGTGGGGGGTGTTGGGAAAATCCAGGCATTTTCCTGCGATTTGATTTAGTTGTTGTTGGCTGGGTTACACCTTTACCCTCACACCTATCCGCACTGTTCTTTTAACATATAAGTAACGTATATATTTTGTTGTTTTTAGTTTTTAATTTTTTTAAATACGGCGTTCATCGTCTGGCTTTTTTATTGCCCATGTAACATTTCTTTGTTTTCCATTTAATTGCTCTTCACTCCACTTATTCGTCAATAACTAATCTGAAAAATATCTTTCTTTAGGTTCGTCAAATCAAATGTGACCGTATACCCAGCCAGAAATTCATTTTACAGTCCGTAAACTTACGTTGCGAAAGCAAATTAAATAAATAAATAGATATACGAAAATGCAACCATCCCGTTCCGTGCCGTGCTAATGCAAAAACGTATACGATCCAAAACTGATAAATATATAAATAACTAAACCAAAGTGAAGTAACAATTTCGCAATCCATAAAAATAACTAGAATAGCAGAAGATTAATACCAAAGAAATCTTTTTCAAGGAGGTAAGTTCTGTAAACTAATTTTAAATAATAAATATTTTATTTTATTTCAAAACAAATTTTAAAACTTATGATACAGACCAAATTTAAATATTTCTAAAACAAACTTTAGGAACTTTAGGCAAATATGAAAAAAGTTTGAAGTAAAATAAATTGAAGTTAGAAGTCTTTATTGACAGCCTGGCTATTTGTGAATAACTCTTCAGATAAATGCAATAAAATCTTCAAATCCTTTTAGCAATAATAATTCTCGACACAGACATATAGAAAGAATTTCATACTTACTCTGGCAAATATCATCTGCCGAACTTTGCTTCACAGCTTCGTGTTATTATTTTCATATGTTGATTGCCTTTAGCTTTTCCTGGACTTCTGTTTATCGACTTCAATTTGCTCTCAAACACTGGACCCAAAACTCAATTGGAATTGCAGAGAAAAGCAGGCAAAGGGAAAGGCACAAACAGAACGGTGAGAGAGAGGAAAAGCCTAGACGAAAACAGGCAGGGAAATCGGGAGAGCAGGCGGAACAGGGCATAATCCAGAAAACACCATTCAAGGGCAACTTTCACCAGTTTGCTTGATGGGTGACTGGCGAGATTGTGAGGAAGATCGGGATGGGGGGGATGTGGGGCGGGGTGAGAGGTCAAACCACCCGACTGAAACACCCGGTGGCAACTGCCCATCCATCGCTTAACATTTTCGTCTGCTATTTTCATTTCGACCAGGGAAAACTCTGCCGCAGTGGTCGGCCGCATTGGCAGTTTTTGGGTCTCCACAGACATCGGACATACATCAAGCCCAAGTTCAAATTTCCTACTTCCTCTCGGCCATCTCACCCACCTCCACCTCGACCACCCTTCGCCCTTTCCCTTCTTCTTGGTCTATTGCCTTTTTTATGAGTGGCAAAATTGTTGTTATTTTTGCCGGGTTTTCCCCGAAAAAGAACCAAATGGAGAGACCCAGCAAATGTACTGTGGGAAAAACATTTATATTGTTGAATATAGTTATAATATTATGTAAAAATATATAATGGTTTGCAATATAATAATTAATATTCTATTTTCTATTCAAAAACTTATGCAAAAGCGAAAGAAAAATTGCCTTAATCCTAATTCTTTTTATTCGTAAAATTTAGGGTACTCCAGAAATGACTGGAGTTATTAAACTCTTAAAAGTGGTCTAAAAGTACGCAATAAAATTTATAAAGTATCAAATTCAGTGTAAATTGATTTTCTTTATTAATTGTTGATTTTTTTTTGGGCTTTTTATATACTTAAGTGCTTTCTGTACCACTGACTTCATAAATTTAAATTTTATACATTAAAATAATTTTATGAGATTTTACAACATATCCACATGATATATGAAAAAATGGTAAAGTATTTTTCGATAATAGTTTTGATTTTATGAACGATAAATATAGTGAAAACAATGGATATAAGAATATTTAATGACTCTAATTGAAATATCTCTGAGAATGAGTAAGTTTTACGAACTGACTAACGACAGACGATTGTCTAGATTAACTTGGCTTTTGTTGCTTTGAGGTCGATTATTTTAATCTGTTAGACGTACTGGTTAAGCCAGGACTTACTACTAACTATTTTTATGAGTACATTATTTTATTAAACTTTTAAATTGCTGCTAAATTTAATATAATAATTAATAATTAATTTAATGTAGCATTTTTCTCTGTGCATACGGAAAATAAAGAAGGAAATTTTTTGAAAATGCCTGCCAGCTGAAGAAGCAGCGGGAACAGAAGACGGAGGCAAGGACATGGAGTGAAAACAGTCGCCGTATTCTGTCCTCCAACATTTGTCGTCCTTCGTCCTTCGTCCTTCGCCCATCGTCTGTCTTCTGTCGCCGTCTCACCTTCCATTTCCACTTCTGCGAGCTTCAAGCTGCGTACTCCCAACTCCCCATTGCCCAACGCCCAACAACCACCCCAAAACAGCGGCATCCATCCAAGTCCGTCGACCCGGGTTTTCCCCACATAACGATGCAGCACCATCGGCTGCCTGAAAGGCAGGCGGCATTTTCAACAATTTCCACATTTTATCTAACCACCCCCAAAGTGTCGACTGCAGAAAATATACGTATATACATATATAAAAAAGGGAAAATCCTGCGGGGGAGAGCCAAAGCCGAGAGCGAGTCCAGAGCGAGAGAGGAGAGAGTGTATGGGGAAAGCGGGAAAAGCGGGGAAAGGCAGACAAAGAGAGCGTAGACGCTGTAGTTTTTGCTCTAGTCCTCTGTTTTTGTTATTTTCCATAACCTTGGAGAAAAGGGGTAGAGCTACTTTGTTAATATTTTCGAATAGACCTCGGCTCTTTTAATTAAGAGCCGAAAGCCTTGAATATTCATTGGGTTGGGTAGTTATGCATTATGACATTAAAACCTGAAATTACTATAAATATGATTAAAAATTTTAAACAATAAATATAAAGGTTATTTTCTATGGAAAAATACATACGTTTTATCATTATCGTTTTATCACAGCAGTGGAATTTCTATTCTAGTAAATAAATTGTTTAAGATAACTTGTAGAAAATAGTTCAATAATAATTCAATAATGAAATAAAAATAATGAATAGAATAGAATAGTATAGAATAAAGAAAACAAAAAAAATGCATTAAAATTGCATTTTTTCTTATAAAAAACTAAAGTAGTAATAATTTTGTACAAATTTGTGTGTGCTTAAGGTCTTTTAAGATATGAAATGTAAAGATATACGTAATTATAGATATATTTATAATATTAATTTAAATAAAACGTCATTATTTATTCTGATCTTCACAAAAGAAAAAATATTAATCCAAAGATTCTCAGACCGTTTGGATTAAAATGCACTCAGGAGATTTTCACATAGCCTATCCTGAAGCTTTTTAACTTTTCCACAAAAAAACACATTCCAACTTTTTCCCCAACTTTTGTTTGTTAGTTTTTCCTCCTCGTGTTGCTATATTTCCTATTCTTTTCACCTCTTGCACCTAGACAAATCACACAAACTGACACGAGTCAAATAAAGAAAAAAAAAGAAAACAATTCCGAAACGTGTTTAACATTTTCATCTTCATTTCGCATTTTAAACAATTTTTCTTTTGCGTAACTTTGGTCTCCAAAGATTTTCTAACCCTTAAAATGGGACTAAGAGAGGAAAAGAGAAAATTGTTTTTCTTTTTTGCTTTAATTTTGGCAATTTTTCTTGTGCCAGAAGAAAAATCGAGTTGTCGTTTGAGGGGTTCCGGCTTGCGTTAGGTTTTTTTCCGGCCAAAAACCCCCCGCGTTGAAAATTGGGGGTTGCTTTTCTTGCTTTCTTTTCGGGTTTTCCTTTTCTTCTTTTTTTTTTAGTACTCGGTACTTAAGGTTATGTGGGGTATATTGTATTCGGATAAATGTAGAATTCAAGGTAGGACATTAGGTCTTAAAATAAGTTCATTATTTGGTGTATTAGCTAATAGAAATTCATAAAATTTATGCTCTATGAAACATAATTAATACAATTTTAAAGGTAATAAGAGAAGTTTTAATTGCGTCGGCTCTTTTTTTTTTAAATGGTCTAAAAACATAAGTTGTAAATGATTATTAAGGTTTTTCTTGCAAGACAATCGAATGGCATTTAATTACGAATCCCCGGTTCCTAAAGACCTAACTCGTAGGTTAGATATAGATTTAAATTTAGATTAACAACCAATAAACAGCGGGTATTTCATAGTCCGGGCACTGAAATATATCGTTCTTTCTGTTTTTTGGTTAACTGCCACTGCCTTTTGCCGTTGTACTCTCTACTTTTGTTGTATGTTTATGCGCTACGCGTTTTTCCTAAGATTGACTTTGACATTAGCCTCACAAAATACGCACACACATACACACAATCACCGCACACACACATATAGCTTTCGACACGCTTGGTTGTTGTTGCTCGGGTTGTCCGCCATGTTGTTTTATTTTAGCACATTTACGTCATAATGGCATTTCCTTCCGCTACTTTTTCTTCGGCTTTCCTTTTCAGCCCGAGCCTTTGACTTTTCTCGGCGTGTTGCCGTAATTTTCATTGTGTCTGCTGCTTTAGAAAATTTATCTTAGTCCCTTTGGTTGCCTTAAATTTTCGCCTCATCTCCGAAGTCCTTTCTCTGGTTTTATCGTCTGTTCGTTGTTGTTGTAATTGCCCTGCTTTATTGTTACCATTCGCATTCTATTTTCCTGTTTCCTCCTTTCTGTTTCTTGCTTGGCTGTTTATTTAATTTGATTTCATTTTGATTTTTATTAGTTTCCATGCGTCGCTGGCCTAGTTTTAGTTTATTTCTTTGGTTTGAGGAATCTTCCTTTTGTTTGACAAAAATTGGGGCAATATTTGAGACAGACCCTTGCACCAATATCGCATAATACTTCAAAAACCTTAAACAAAAAAATTAAATAAATCAAGAAGGAAAGTTACACTGATACACAAATCATAATGGGTGAATATTAAATGGAACATAAAAAATATTATCCACTTTGTCTAATTATATCAGGGATATAATTATTATTTTTATTTTTGAAATATAAAAATCAAGCAAGTTTATGATTTTATCCCTTGTCATACCAAATAATCATTAGACTTTAGTAAAAAAAAAATAAAAATTACAAATAGAAATACTTTTTGATCAAAAAAATAGAATTAAAAAATACTGATTATTCATGATTTTATTTTATTTTTTTGTTCAAAATAAAACTCAAAAGCAAATCACGCGTTTCATGTTAAATTTTTCACCAATCTTATTTCATATTCTTGTATAAGGACCGGAAAGCTTCCCCCAGTACCAAAATATTTGTTTTAAGAATTCGGTATTGGGATGTGGTGCAATATTTTGTGTTGCGTTTAATAACACAACTCGACAACATTAGAAGTTTTTTCTTTACGGAGACAAAACGCAACTGAATCTGAAAATCGAGGTGAAAGTATGTAAAAAAGGTTTGTTTTTTAACTTTTCAAAAACTAAAAAAACGCAAACCAGAGCTGAAATTGGGTTTAAAAAAACCTTAATCTTTTTACTTTAATATTGAAAAAGAATCACCAATGAGGGGTCTTAGGCTTAACAGTTATATTGCCTCATTAGTTTTAGGTTATGATTAGTATAACTATTATACTCAAATTTACACAAATTTATTAAAAAAAACTAAGCAAACAGGGCAGGGCAAAGGCAGAAGAAAATGATGACAAATTAAGGCAAATGTTGTTAAACAACAGCACAATAAGTAAATAAGTAAATGAGTATCGGGTATAAATATACATTTAATCTTGATATATTATATTTTCTCAAATATATTCCTTTAAAGATTTACATTCAAGTGTTTAAAACCTATACAACTTATTCGTCGAAAAAATGACACAATTCGTATACCCCTATTCGCTCAGTGAAGATGTAAGTTTGGCCTGGACATCCATCCACCCATCCACCGAACCACCTATCCATCCATCCACCTATCCAACCCCTGTGGCATGCAGACCACAGCATTGACAGGGCATTGACAATGATTGATTACCTACCCGAAAGTGGAAACTGTTTTTAGGGCTAACCAACATTTAGCGTTACCACCCATCACACACACACAAAAATACCTACACACTGCACACACACTGTGAACCTGCCACGCACAAAAAATTATTTCATTATCTTTCAGCTTTTTCCTCCATTTTCCTCCCCCATCTAAGTTAATTGTAATTACACGTAGATAGTCGCACGATTAGATTCAATTTGTGGGACTTCTTGCTTAGCCTCAGTCTTAGCTTTCCATGATTCCATTTCGAGACTGAGGTTATCTGAATCTGATTCGATGTTGTGTACAGTACAAATTTAGTTTGGTGATTTTGTAATTTTAGTTGTTCACTAAATTAAAGACACTTGAGGGGAACACAACTGCACCTGGCTGACTGGTGACTCTGATAACTCTGGAAAGGAGAGCAATATATAGGAATTGGGCAAAAGTGACATCGGTGGTCGAGATTTATGAAGAGGCACTCATTGAATTGTGCCGTAGAACGCGCTGCGTTGACAGTTAGTTGAGATTTACGATGACGACAAAGGCCACTCGGGATGTGAAATGTGAAATAAGAGTGCTTCGGGTAATGGCTCTATCCGGCGATAGTGCGGCAAAATTTATATTTATTGAATGTAATTTACAGCCACATATGTGAGCAGTGACAAATATAGTGCATATATGCTGCACTTGTATCGATATTGTTTTTATTTCGGTAATAAAAAAATATAGTAAAATGCTTGCGATCGATGGATATTTAAATATATACAAATCAATTTTACTTGAAAGCTACTTTCATGCATTATGTACATTCATATAAAAAATATCAACCAAGAGTTATTTTTAAGAGAAAAAATTGTAATTTAAAATAATATTCTACCTCAAAATGTTTAAAAATACAATTGTTTGTTAATTTTTTAAAAATATTACTCCATATTTCTTTTTTTTCTTTATTCAATTGTATACTGTTAAATTATTTTAATTATTATTCATGTTGTTAAATCATTCTCGATGATAATGGCATTTAGTAAAAGTCTAGTCTCTTTCACTAAATTCTCTGTTCTTGAGGATTTCCGTCTTGAATATTGTGACATCACGTTCGACAACATTCCCTGTCTTCTACAATAATGCGTATTAATTTATCTTATTACATTTGAATAAAGATAAAAACAAAATTTGCTGTACAAAATATATCTAAACAAAATTACATTATGATATTATTGTTGTAATCGAGGTGTTTAATAAAATGTTCCCTTAATTACCGCCATCAATGCATATTTATGCTTCCACAATTCCAATTTTCTGTCTCGAGACAGCCGAAAATAAGAATACACCCCAATTCTGGAACCTTCTTGAGAGCCATAATTATTTTTTTTCTTCGATCCGCCCATTATCAACCCCAAAAAAATAACAAGGAAAAAGAGAAGAGATCCCCGTAATTGCGTAGTCCTACATCTGACACCCATCTGGGAGTTAGGGAACCCTTGTCACTGCACTGACGTGCGAACGCCATTTATTCCCCACCAAACCGAAACTGTTTCAGTTGACAATCTTTATTAATCAATTAAGCGGATGTAGGAGTAAATGTGTCTTCGCGTTGGCTCCTTTCGCCGCTCGGATGCTGTAAGTAATTAAATTAAAATGCGAGCATGTGTTTTTTCGTTCGTTTCGGTTTCAGTTCTCTGTTTTCAGTTTAGGTTTTGTCTGCCTGGAGGCTGGATCCAGTCAGGATCCAGCTGCAAGCCCTGGGGGATTTACCCGCAGACGCTTGACAAAAGCGCTGACAGTTTCCTCACAGGGGGAGAAGCGATGTTGAAAAAAGTCGGAGGAGTTCGGTTGACAACGGCATTTAATCAATCAATTTTGAACGGTAATCAAGCGGGCAGCTTAAACTAAAGTAGGGGATGGACAACACCGAAGCCTGGGGACCGTAAGGGTCTGGTCTAGGAAACGGACTCTCCTCTGCTAGCTTTGATTGATTGGTTTTCCCCGGCTCAATGGATCACGCGTGCACTTCTCGCCCAAGTTTAATTTGAAATTATAAATATGCAGGGACTGCCGAAGTGAGATAGAGAGAAAATAAGAGGAGGCAAAAACATCTGGCGATTGGATAAGTAATTAAGTGATTAGCATTGCCTCGCTTTTAGTTTAATTAATTTTAGTCCTTTTTTTGGGTTGATGGATGAGAGGTTTTTTGCAATCATTGGGAAGCTTATCAAGCTGAAATGATGGATAAGATAAGCTATGGGAAAGCACAACTAAGATTTGGATTTCTGGGATATATATCCAAATAAATTGAGTGGGATTTGGTAAATAGGTTAATAATTTTTGGGTATTGGAAATATATCATTCACATAGCATTTCATAAAATATTTTAAACCCCCTTTAAGTTTGAGTTATTACGATAAATTTTCCTTATTTGTATTAAATCCACTAATTTGCTAAACGGTAAAGCCACCTTTTTACTCATTTTCCTCGACGCTACGGTAAATATATGCAAAATCCACATCGTATGCTCCATAATTTCTCAATAATTCCCATTTGCATACAAAACTCGTACCGAAAGAAGCCAGAAACCGCAACCGAAAACGTTATAAAGAAACGAATTCATTTCGTTGGCACCTTTTCAGTCGCGCGGCAATAAAAATACCAAATAGATAATTAATAATGGGCCACAAATAATGGCAATAAAAATTAATAAGCATTAATTTGAGTTATGAAATGTCTGCTGGCAGTGGCAGTAGCACCTAGAAAACCAAAAAACTTTGCCGCATAAATTTTGATAACCTTTTGTGAGTAACAAATCAGAGTAACTGCAGTTGGGTAATTATTATTTATATTTGTTGTTCCCTTCGCTGCTCGCCCAGGTGCCAAACGGAGAACTTTTGGGCCATGGTATTCATTTCTGGCCAACTATTTTGCTTATCTTTCTGGTTTGGCAAAAAAGTTTTCATGGAAACAAAATAGACACAAATTTTTACAGCGTTGTCGTCGGCATTTCCCTTTGATAGCTGGCACAACTTGATTGGAATTTCGCTGCCAGACACTCACACGAAAAAGAATAAAAACAAAAAAGGCTGAAATAAAAGCCAAATTGGCGCTGGGAGATCAAAAAGGTGCCGCCGATGAGTGTTAGACGACAAATAGTCAATCGAGGGCTGCCCTTATAATTTATGCAGATGTCGCTTGCATAACGCAGCGTTTGATAGCTCTTTAAACTGTTTTGATCGCTCTTTATCTTCATCAGCTGATCGTTAAAATATTCCGAAAAATGTTGTCTCCTAATGAAAAAGCGTGAAGCGAATTATTCAAAAATGCTTAACCATTTCATATTTTTTAGCCGACGTGCAACGGGTGTTGGGCAGTTGTTTTATTTTCCTTCATTTTTCTTCCTTTCTGATTGATATCCATAATTAACATCGGCAGCAGCAGATGGTTTGAAGTCCTCGAAATCAAAGTGCAAGTGAAAACATCAAGTACTCGACTGAAATATGTCATTAGTTGATGTTGAGAGGGGGGAATATAAAAAAATTCGAAATATTTCTTAGTTTGTAAAGCGTCAGAAGTAATAGTTAATATAGATAATTTATAACAATATCAATATTTTTGAAATTATTTCATAAAAGTCAATGCTTTTATGAAAACTTATAAATAAAACCAAAATAATCTATCTTAACTTAATCTTTATTTTCTCTTCTTTCTTCTACAGGTAAGCTATTGCGAGAAATTGACATACTTCAATATATGAATTTATTGATATCAAACGGAGGTAAAGTAAATTAAATCGGCGATACGAAAGATAGTTTTAGGTTTTTAAAATTTTTTAAAATTGTCAAATTTACTCTGAATTACTCAACTAAAATTATTTATTGTGTGCTTTATCGGGTATTTTATATATAAATTTTTACCAGCCAATAAGTAAAGTTCAATTTTACATGGAAGAATCGAATTTTACAATGGTTAAGCATTATGAGTTTTATATTATTCCTATGATTTTTGTTTATTTTGTTCCTCTATACAACAGAAAGCTCATAGCAATATTCCAGCGCATGTCCCTCTATACTTGTAAGAATAGTAGGATCCATTTTACGATCCAGTAAGAGATACTATCTATAGCTTTTCGAAGGCCAAATATGACACATAATGTGAAAAATGTTTAGGTGGACAAAAGTATTTTGACATTGCATTTATATTATATATATTTAGTCGTCATTTATTTCGATATTTGTAACACTAGTTATTAATATTTTACTCGATTTAATATTTTTTTATTTATTTAATTTCATTTATTTTGTACCATTATTTCCTTTAAAATACTAAAGCCAAAAAATATACTATTATTATTTAATTACTATTACTATTTACTATTAAATTTTCAAGCATAAACTAGAAAATTTCCTGGGAAATTTAGTCAAATAGGCCCGATCAAGCAAACCTACGCCAAGGCAAGATCGTGTAATCCTGGACAAATTTAAAATTTATGTCATTAAACACAAAACAGGATCAATGGAAGTAAAAGAAGATAATAATATTTTAAAAATTAATTTAATTTTCTATTTATGTAACCCTTTTACTTCACCTAAAAATATTCTAACACTATCAGCATTTTCAAAATAATTTGTTTATAACTCCCTTCTTCTTTTGAGTACCATGGCTCAAAAAATAAAAAGTAGCTGAAGATTAAGTTAACGAGAAAGCATTAAGAGACAATTGGCGAAGCCGAAGGACTTTAGAAGGAAATTCCAATTAAAAGGCTTCAGAATTTGCTCAAATTTGCTTCTCCTCGTTTGCAAAAGGCAGTAGATGATAAAGGAAGGTTTATTTTTAATAAACTATTTTTTATTCTTAAAAAAATTGGAAATTCATATTAATTTTCGAACAAATTATGTTTTGATGACTTATCAGGGTCATATTTTTCCTTCTCAAAGCTATAGATAGTATCTCTTACTGGATCGTATAGTATAGAGTATAGAGGGACACGCGCTGGAATATAGCTATGTTTTGACAATGAAATGACAACAAAATGAAGTAGAAAGGTTGACAGCTCGTTGAACACAGAACACTGCACAGAAGGCACTACCTAGTACTACACTGAAAAAAATTATGTATCATAAAGATTTGCTATGGATTATTAATTTTGTAGTTAATATTATATATGTGATGTTTTTCCCCAAATATAAATATGAAGAAATCGTTTGTATTATTATTAGTATTACAATGAAAATAGATTATGTACCATGAGGTATTATTAATTGGAATTTAATTTTTAATATGGGGTATTTTTCTCAAAAGTTTTATCGTCTGTGGGATGTTGTTATTCCATTTCTTTTGTGAATTAAATATTACATTATTTTGTATTGAGTAGGTTTTTAATAATGTTTAAATTTGCAATTATTTTTTAAATTAAAATTTAAATTTAAAATTAAATTAAATTTTAAATTAAAAACATTTTTATAAACAGGGAGTACATTTTCAGAACTAAGAAAATATATTTTAAGAAGTAAAAAATATCCTCTGATATATTACAAAATAGTTTAGTCATACATAAAATATAACACATAATACAAGACTGTTTCTTTCTGTGCAGGAAACAGGCTTTTGGCATTTCCAACTGCCAAAAAAATAAAAGTGAAAAGGGGAAGATTCGTAGAGAGGAAAAATAAGTTGGGAGTTCGTAGTTCGTGCATTCGTTCTGGGGCCAGCATTTGCTGCCAAATTATTGCACTAGTCGGAGGTTGCCATGTCGCCATGTGTGTGTTTGTGCAGAACCACGCCCCCTAACAAACACACCATCGCGCCCTTTTGGCGGCACCATCATCAACTTTATTGCCACAAAATGTCGCGCCACAGTTGTGTGCGACTCCGCCGTCGCCTCTACTGTTGCTGCTGCGTTAGTTGTGGCACTTCATTTAAAACTTCATTACATGACGCCATCGTTATCACTAAAATTATTTTCAAAAGTAAGGAAACTGGGAAACTCTAGGTAGGAAAAAAAAAGATACAAAAGTTTAAGGCCTCGAAAAATTAGATATAATACATAAATAAAAAAAATAATTGGATATTTGAGTATAGATCCAACTTGTTTTACCATTCCTCTATCAAATTGATTGTTTAAATCATTTTATACAGTCAAAGATTTGAACTTTTAACCATTAGCCTGGAAAATTATCATATTTTTAAATTTTCCAAGTTATCTAATAAAGTTCCCGGTCAAAAGCTTTACAAGTGCTCTTATTACTTTATGTTTATAAGACCTATTATGATTTAAACACAATTATTAATTGCACTAAAATTTCCAAAAATATTTTCAAGATTAACATCCCACGGTAACAACTTTTTAGTTGTATTTCCTTCAAAAGTATTTTAAGCTTCAGTCTCAGTCAGTAGTGTGTTGCCTCTTGGTTACCACTATTCCGTATGGATTCGTTTTGTGTACTATGGCGAGTGTTTTAACAGTCTTTGCCAAGTGGCAAACCAGTTGAAATCTAAAGCCTTAGCCTTCTTTCGTTACCGCCAGCATAATTGAAAAATTATTTTTATGGAAATTTCACTCACACAAAAACAACACACTCCCAAACAGGAACGGGGGAAAACTTTAAAATTTAATCAACTTTTTACGCACCATTTATAACATTGCAGCGGCGGCAACAAAAATATACAGAAAATCAACCGCGAAACATCAAAAGTCAATTTGTGTGTATTTTAAAAACTTTTAATGCACGCACAACAGACAGAGGAAGGCGGCGATGGGGAAGGGAAGGGGGAAACGACATTGCAGGACATAAATGTGGCAATTTTACGCTTTTGCGGCGTTAAATTTTAATAACGGGGCAATTCTGGTAACGAACCAACGATAGCAGGGCCAGGACTATCTGGGGTTTATGCGCGAAGCTTAGATTGAATATTCTTTGGGTTCGGAAAAATATATTATATAAGCTTTTGATGATAATATTATAAAATAATATTTTATTTTCTTTTGTCAGTAGTTTCTATTAAAATTTAAATATAAATAATTTCAGTTAAGCGAGTTAAGAAGAACTTCATTTTCTTGTTTAATAATTATATATTTATAAAGATTAAAATATTTTCAAAATCTCAGCATTTATATAACAATTTATAAATATAACATAAAATCGTGAATATAATTTTCGTAAAAACATTTTTCGAATGCCAAACGTCATTCTGTCAATCAGTTTTTGGCCAGCATTTAGTGCGTTCGTCAGTGTGCAATGTTTGGTGCCTGGCTAATAGTTGTGCGGTTCGCTGTTGGTTTTTTGGCCAATTATGAAAATGACAGCCTGGCAGCGTCTGGCAGCCAATAGATAGATAGTCCCTCCTCTGGTGCGGTTCCTAATGTGATTAGCATAACTGGCAATAGAGACGACAGCAGCCGCTGCCGCCGCCCAAATTAGTTTGATTAACAGGCCCTTAATCGGGCTGTGTTGGAGGAGGGATAAATTCATGGCCTAAAAGCTTGACAGTTTTTGTGCGTAATGGTATTTTACGAAAAACATTTATTCAATTTCCATAAATTTCTCTTCACTCGAGTGCATTTGACGTGTACATTGTATGGGGATTTATTTATTTATTATGTTGTTAAAAATCCAAAAGCGTTGAACAAACAAATGCAATTTAAATTCAAAAGCGAAAATATTAAAACTGAGGGAAATCATTTCAGAGCTGCTTGAGTTGGCAGAAATGAATGAAGGGTGAGGTGCGGGTGCTGTGAATCTGTATTTGCATGTGTAAAATAAGCAAAAATATGTTTTTCCATTATTCAAGTGGCCTGTCAGTGAGACACTCGAGTCTGGGCAACGAAAAAGAAATGCAAAATATTTAAAAACAATAACTTTGCGTAATTAAAGGCACGTCAGAAGGTGATCATAAGTGTTGGAAATTGTGAATGAAATATCAGTACAGCTCTGCTCTTGAAGCGGCATAACAAATTATTTAAGGAAACTCATGGTTAGCTTGAGAAAATTGTTTAAAGCTTTTTTACTTATTGGTGATTTCTATTTTAACTTTGTTTTTAATTTTTTTCGTTTTTGTGAATCAAATAAGAAAAAAGTATATGTGAAAAATTTTCAAAATTTTATATATGATATATGTATGTAGAGTTATGCGTATCGCTAGTTGTCAATGTACCTGCCAGTCGATAGCCAATAGTAGTAGTAGATAGTAACATCACAAGTGATGTGATGATCACTAGTATCGAAGAAAAGCGTACGAAAAGCAGAGATCGTTTTTGTCAAGTTGGAGTCCAGTCTTCAGTCCAGTCTGCAGTCTTCGAGGGATCAAGATCAAGTCATAACAGTCGGTGCGTCGGAGGGTCAATCGTCAGTGAAGTGGTCGAAAGCAGAAGTCGTCAGCAGAAGCAGTGAAGTCGCCAGTCCCGTTTAGTTTTCATCAAATTGCACACACACTTTGTAACACCAATATCACAGGCCACCAATATCAAAGATTTCGGTCTGTATATTTCATGTAATTCAATCATTAATTAATAAACAGGCTTTAATGCCTAAAATATATTAGTGTCATGGAGAGGAACTTATAAAAATTATTATTTGAGTTGGCAGCACCGAAGGCTGTACTCAACATATTTCTAGCAACATTGGCCTTAATTTGGGTGCTGCGCAACATTTGTCAACATTTTCTTCTGCCTTCCGACTTGTGTAATCTCAGTTTTTTTTTTATAAATAAGCTCTGCTCATGTTTTGTTTAATTTCACCCTCAATAAAACCTGGATTTTCGCCGTGCACTGTAGTTTTCCTTACGACTTAAACTGTTTCCTGAATGTTTTATTTTTGTGTCTCCAACAGCTATTGCCCATCTTTATTTCGCCCCCATATTTATTCTCCCTACTTAATCCATCGCTGAGATGTCCCACTCCACCGCTCGGATATCCATCCATCTCGGAGACAACGATGCGGGAGACACATTTACAGCTCAAAGTGTTTCCTTGGGCAAGTGGCGTGACCAAACGAGGAGCAAGTGGGTCATCAGCGCCAAAATAGTGGGCCAGTCCATCTCATTTGTCATTAGCATCGTTTACCACTTGCCACAGTTTGCACATTTGATTGCATCTCGCCCCAGCGATGTATTTGGGCAATTTTTGCAACTCGCTTTCGCGTTTTAATAGACCCGACACGTTCTGGCCAAAGTTGGGTGTGCAAGTGTATATAGTTTATAGTAGTGTAGCCTGGCGAAACAGGTTTTTATGGCATTCGCACCTAAACCGAAATTGAACGGAAAATAAAGTCATTTATTTTGTGGCCGGCTGGAAAATTTAATTGAATCTAGAGAGTTTGCGGTGTGCTGTGGTGTGGGCACATTTCAACAGCTTTTGGCTTAATTATAAGCTCCGAGACCAGCGACACTTGAGATCTCCCTCTTTGATTGGACGGACAATACAGAAATTGAAAGAGTCAACACAAATTATGCTTTTCTGTTTTTGTTGGGTTATTATTTTTACGCATTATTTACACACACACCTTTCTGGCCATGTTTACATTACCATGAGCCGGGGGCTCATGGGCTTTACTTTTAAGCTCCAGCTCTCCGACCCGCTCACGTTTTTGTTTTTCGTGGTGGTGGGGCGCTCAGAGGAGAGGCTGGGCGGCTGGGAGGCTGACCTCGGCGTTCTACAATTTCAATTTGAACGCCTTCTCGACACATCGGTCTCCGGTTACAATCGCAGAGAGAGGGGGAAATATGGTGGGGATTTTACCGAATTGGAGGCAGATCAATTGACAGCGGCTCAATTTTGTCATGCCTCGTTCGAAACTCGAATTCTCTCATTTGCGTGGGCAAAATGTTGTCGATAATTTCTTAAGAGGCTTTTTTCCCTCGTCTCGCTGCAGGAACGCCGTATTATTAACTTGAAATTGAAACTTTCGTGGGGTGTATAAAACAATGGGGGTCTTTGACATTATTAACGCCGTAAAAAGAGTTGTCAAAGTAGGCGACGGAAGTGATGGAGCTTTAAAGACGTTATGGGTCCATTTGAAAATGGATGAAGCTGGAGAAAATGTAAATTGGATTAATAATAAAGACATAGATAGTATAGACTTTAAGCTATTGATACTTAATCACGAAATTATACGTTTATATATTTATATTTAATGGGGAAAATGATGTGACCATTATTTATACTATTTTTATACCCTTTCAGGGTAGTATAATTTCAGTCAGAAGTTTGCAGCGAAGTGAAGGAGAAATCTCCGACCCTATAAAGCATATATATTCTTCATCAGAATCAACAGCCGAGTCGATCTAGCCATGTCCGTCTGTCCGATTATACGCAACGTAGTCCCTCAGTTTCGAAGCTATCTGAATGAAACTTTGCACGTAGTCTTCTATATGCTCTCGGATGCCGGATCGGACGGCTATATCATATATATATCATATATTATAACTTGGTCAGTTTTAAACATATAATCCCCAAATTTGATATTTGGCCATTTATCATTACTCCAGAATTTTGCATTAAATTTCATGAAAATCGGACGACTATATCCTATAGCTGCCATAGGAACAATCGTGAACAATAAGAAATATTAGCAACATTTTCGAGAAAAAAATATAACTTCGCTGTTTCTCAACATATTTTTATCAATCTTGAGATTTTGTCACTTAATGTTATTCCAGAATTTCGTTTTAAATTTTATGACATATGTAGGAACAATCAGGGAAATAATAGAAGAAATCTTAACTTCGTTGTTTCTCAACATATTTTCATAAAATTTGAGATTCGGCCATTTATTATTATTTTGGAATTTCGCTTTTAATTTTATAGTTCAATTTCAATCTGAAAGGGTATATAAACTTCGGCAAGCCGAAGTTAGCTTCCTTTCTTGTTTAAATATGTAACTGCCGTTTAATTTGATGTCAGTCAAGTTACGCTCTAGCCTCTTGCAATTTATTTAAATCACAAAATCTTCCATATAATTATCTTGTAAATTCAAAAGAAAATCAAGAAGGCAGTACACATCACTTATCTTAAACGAAAACTGCAAGTGGACTTTCACATCCTTAACCCATTTACATCAGTTAACATAACAACACTGAACCCGGTAGGCCAGGATTAAGGTGACTTTGGCAGCTTCACCTGTCTCAGCACGAATGACCTAGTTCGAACCTAGTGCAGAAGCAGCAAAGCTCAAGATTATCGCAAACTAACGTTGACACAGGCCAACAACGATATTATTTCACTTCCATTTCATGTTCATGTTTTCCTTTTGACAAAATTTAGCTTTCCTGCCTGCCAAATCCCACCACCCACTGCCCACTGAAGGTCACTGGGGGCCATCTTGGGCATATCAGTGCCTCAAAATCGTCAGCCATTAAAGGCGCAGTATCCATTATAATACACAATAGTGCCATTGCCCAAAGATCTGGAAGGAGAGGGGGCTTAGTTACATAATGGCGCCCAACAAAAATGGTCACAAAAAATGTGAAATATTTAAGGCAAAGTGTCACATAAAAATGACTTATCTGCTTGTATCGTAGGCCGGGCTTGGGGGAAAACCGCTTCGCCACGCGCTGGAAAATTGTCAGGCAGGCGAAGGAAAACTCTGGGGTGGGCCAGGGGCGCTAGAAGATTGTTCGGATGGGGCTTGGAATATTGCCCTCGAGCAGCGGTTGCGACAGTTGAGAGCTTCGCAGTGCTGGTCGTCATTTTATCTTTATGCCAAATCCAGTTGGGATTAATTGGTGGAGGCGAACGGGAGGTCCTTTTTCGTGAGAGGGAAAAAGAGATGGAAAGAGTCCCTGAGAAAGGGAGAGAGGGAGATGGAACAAGATTCGTGAGTGTTTGTAATTTAATAATGTGAGGCAGGCCCAGGCCAGATTTGCCAGACTTTGCCTGATATCGTTATCATTGCCAAAGCGGCACTAACTTGTGGTTAAAATAGGGTATCATAGGTATTACAGGCTGTTTCAAAAACTGTAATATACATATTTAATTTTATTTATAATATTTTACAAAGAAAATAGCTCATGTGTGGCAATAGATTTGTAAAAAAAGAGATAATACAACCGTAGTATCCAAGGAGAGGCATTCAGCTGCAAGTTATCATCATCAAGTTATTTCAAATGAAAAGAAATATAAAGGTAGAAGTAATACAATTAAGCTCCCTAGGGTATCCAGCAGTCCTTTCTAAGGCACCCAATTTTATTGTCATTTCGTTGGAGAAGTCAGCCATGCAACTGGGTCCATCATTCATTCATTCATTCATTCAAGTGGCTCGCTCAATTTGCGCTGCTCTTGCTTAAATCGCATTAAATTGGGCGCCTGCCTCAACGCTGTGTCAGCATACAATATCAAGAACTGGGCATAGATACAGATATATAATATGTATATATCCATACATACATATGAAGATATATAAAAGTGTACTTGTATCCGCCTCTAAATTGAGTTTTAGTGCATGTTTACCCACGCAAATTGCTCGACTGACTTTGCCATAAATCTAACTAAGTGCGATTGCGGCGGAGCTCCGGCTATTGTGTAAAAAAAGAGAGAAGAAGGGGATAAAATATATAAGGGAGGAAGTTGCTCCAGCATCTCATATGCGTTCGCCATTATTTTTATATTTCCCTTTTTTATATATGCATAATAAATTATAAGTATTATGTACTTGACTATTTATTGCTGACAACCAGACTTCAGATAGTCAGCTGAATGATCAAGAAAATCACTGAAGAGCGGGCCGGGGGGCCAACACCAGTTTATAGAATATGTAAAATGTGGAGCAACTGCAGCGAGGCACAGTTTTGCAATAAGCGCCTTCTTGATTGCCATTTATTGGGGCGTTGAAAGCAAATCAATCTCCCCATGTCGATGGCGTCAGCTTTAACTAAATGGCATATGCAGTGGAGACTGTAATTAGTTTACAGTCTCCAGAGCAAGTCGAATTTTATATTCACTTAAAAAAACGGAGAATTTTGTCTATTGAGAGAAGGCTTAAGAATATTTTTTTTTTAATTTTTATACATTTTATATTGTATAATATCCAATGTATGTTATAAATTCTCCTTCCCATACAGTTTGCTTAATTGAGTTCTTATTTTTATGACCTTCTTTGTGGTCAAAAATATTCAGTAAGGCAGGAAAATATTTATTTTTCTTATAGGTTCTAAATAAATAAATTAGATTTAAAGCTTAAAATATATTAAAATTTATTCAAAATGGTTGATAAGATACTATTACTACAGATAATTATATGAACTCCAAAGAAGGAATGTTATACTATGCCGTACTGGTCATTCGTTAAAGTCCTTCACGATGAGCTTCATGTCCTGCCATCGCTTCAATTTGTTGACTAGCCAGAACCATTCACCGATCCGTTTTAATTATTAAATTCAATTTTATTTACCAAAATATATATGTATGTCAAATGTCTGGCTCCATACTCTAGGTTCATTATAGAGTAAAACCTTTCAAACGCTTCAAGCTGTCCCGACTTAACTAATTAAAGCGACTCGGATAAATTGTGTTTTCTTTACAAACTGTTGCCCCGCCCTCCCATTTGGGATCTAAGCAAATGCAAAAGCTTTGGCCTATAAAAGGCAATGGGCTAATTAAAAGAATTCGCCGACTTGTTCAACTCACTCACCCAGAACTCCCTCTGTCTGTCTCTCTTTGGCTTTGTGTTGCTGTCTTTTTCTAGTGCTAAGTATGTTGTATCATGAAGAATCACTTGAGGGAGATATGCAAATGGATTTCTATGTCAATTGAGATTCTGATAACTAGGAGAAAAATTGCACGCAAAGAAAAGTTGAATAGTTGAGCAGCTAAATATTATTTATTGTATTTAAAATAAAGTATATAATGAATAATTAAAGTTAAAATTTGGAATGAGGATGAAAAATCAAAATAGAATTCCATTTAAAATACTTATGATTTTAAAGACAGTTCACTTATGATATGCTAAATATATAAAGTTTCTAAAGATATATATTTATTATATACCTATAAGAGTTTTTCCTTAGTTACCTCAAATTATTAAATTTATGCTGAATAAAAATATATGTATATTGCTATCATTATTTCTCTCTGCTACCTATATAATCATCAGTATGAAGATGCCTTCAAAAGTCACTCGTCAATGCACTTGACTTATTTTTCCGCTCGCCCATAGAGAGGGAGAGAGGAGAGTATGTAAAATTGTTTACGACTATTTTGCATACAAATTGCTTTAGTCAAGAACTGAATATAAAAAAACTCGTAATATATAGACTAGAGGGAGATACACATAAAATGTGTAAATGAGTCTAATATGTCATTGTCAGCGACAGACTTGCATTTTCCATCATAGTCAGCAGCAGAAGCTCAAAGGCCTGGCCTTCACTGCGTATGCTTAATCTGGGGGGTGAAATCAATACGTCCTTTGTGCGCCAAATTCAGTTTCGAGTAATTCGGGTGGTGAAAACTTAAGTTGGGCAATTGCGGGCTACACTTCCGCACCACCCGCTGGTCTGGTCAGCTCATAAATAACACCCAGGTCTACCTCTAAATAGAGATTGACTAAGATAATACCACCCCGGAAAATCAAATCAGGGCCCGGGGAGACAGCAGACTAAAAAGGAACTCGCTTAGAATTTGCATGTAAGAGTAAAATAAAATTTAATTACGCTTGTCGCCTGTCAGTCCTCATTAAACGAAGAGCGAGAGACAAGGAAGGAAAGTAGGTGGAGAGCGAGGGACAAGGTAGGAAGGAAGGTGGAACAGCGGAAAGGCAAATCGCCGGACGAATTACACGAATTCAATTAAGGACCCAAAGTGAAAGAGGGTTCAAGGTGTGAGGCTTTGGATTCACAACGAAAGAAAAGTTAACTCAATGAATTGAAATGGGTCCTGGTAGTATATGGGATTAGTAAATGGGGAAAGGAAAAAGAAACACATTCCATAGAAAAAATGAGTAATATATACACAAATAATATATATACATACACATATACTCCTATTTAAATAGTATACTACTTATTTATATTTACTTATTTACAGTATATAATTTATGCAAATTTAAATATCAAATTAAAAATACATTCATACATAAAACGCCTACAAATGCATCACATAATGTATTTTTGTATGTTTTCATACTTATCAGGCTGCTTATCGGGTTTCTTAAAGTATTAAAATGAATAAAATGAAGGCTACAATATTATACATCGTAAAAATAACTAAATAATACAGAAATCAGTTTTATTGCATATTTTTAGACACAGTTTTTAAGGGTTTTAGAAACCCGACGTTTTTCTATAAACTTAATAAATATCTTAATAAAGAAATACGATAATATATCATCATTAGTCAATTTAGTGTTTTATTTATTATATCAAACAATTATTCAATCAATTATTTTCAGAAAATACCTATCCAAATGGATAATAAATTGATTTAATAAAATAAGCTATAAAATCCTCTCTAGCACATCTGAAAAATTTAAAATTGCCCAAGTAAATTATCCGAATAAAATTCCCCAAAATGATAAGCAAATTGATAAATTATAGGATAGCATGAACAAACTTTTGGCAAGAGCTGAGCACATAAAATAAAATTGCAAATTAGTTGCATATCAACTGGCCATTAGCATTTCGTTTTTGGCATTTTAATTGAAATTTCATATGCCTATGGTGGTGGTTTTTTTAGGGAGCGTTGGCGGGAGTCCCGACACAAAAACTTTCTGTCAACAGCGACAGGAGACGGATGATGGGAGAAATCTCGGCTTGGCTCTCGGCTCCTCCTCTCCGCTTTGCATATCAATCTAAAAATCAATTAGAACTTACCCGGGCCGCACAGAGAGCCAGGCCCCAGTTGGGGTAACTTTTTTCATTAAAAATAAGCGCCTGGCCGGGATTGGTGGGCCAAAAAGTCGAACCTGGGAGCAGGAACTTTTGCAAAAATGTATAATTACTGGCGTTTACGTAGCGCTCTTCTATCGACCCCACTTTCCCCCGCCATGCCATCACCACACCATGTTGAATATCTTTTTTAAAAGCAAGACCCGCTTACAGTTTACATTTCAAAAACGCAGCACATATACGCATGTGTCCTCAATTGCAGAGAAAAAACTGAATAGGAATGTTTCCTAGTAATATTTTTTATGTAGTGTATTAAAATTTATTTCTTTGACAATTAATAAAAAAAAACGTAATATATTAATAGAGTATTTGGATGTGAATTAAAAGTTTTGAATGGGAATATTGTTTGTTTTGTTTGTGATGTCAATATGAAGAATAAGATATATGGCCTAATCCGTTAAATTTATCTTTATAATATTCAGAAAATGAATATATATAGAACAAAATAAGTTTAAAAATATAACTTTTAACATATGCTTGTAAAAATAATTTATTTAGTATATGAAATATTACTGTGGAAAAATGTTTCCCTTAGTATATACATTTTTGAAACTTTAGTAAAAAAAAAGATTTCTTAATAATCAACATTTGATTTTTTCTCTACACGAGTCCATATCCTACCTTGCCACTAATTCCAAGGTATTTTTTGTCAGTGCACAACCGTTGGATGGTTTATAGAAAAAAATTTGCATAAAGTGCGCATAAATTATGCCGTGAAAAAGTTATAATACCATACTTACAGGGCGAGGACGATGACGAGGTCTGGGGCCAAGGAGGAGGAGTCGGCGTGTTGCGCCAGATACTCATTCTCGGAATACGAGTATATCCCTCGGCCCATCCTTTCGCCCAGCACTCTCAGGTGTGTCCGGGTGACACAAACTGAACAAGTTTCAAGCTCAGGAAGGAGGGAGTTTCGTTTCTCTGGTTTCCCCCTGATTCTGCTTACATTTAAGTAAAACAGACAAACACAAATGCAAACACCATGCCAAGCTGGCAAGCGGGCAACAAATTTGTTTAACAAAAATTTCATAAAATAATGTAAAAGTTTGTTGTTGCTATAATTCATTTGAAGGAGCCAACAGGACCCTGTCGCAGCTGTTGTCGCTCAGTTGGAGTTTAGTTATCTGGAGAAGGGAAAACATTTGGCCATTATCAATTCAGAGGAAATCCGGTAAACGGAAGTTTCGTCAGGCAATCGAGAAAACTAATGAGAGCTTGGAACGGAAATAGTTGGGTTAATAGGGAAGCCAAGTTAAGTTGAGGATTAGTTTCATATAAAGATTAACGGGTCCGGAAAATGCCTCCTCTATTAATTCATCGCGGCAGCTGTCGCTAAGATTAAACTTCAAACATAACCTTTTGATAAGTAAATTGTTTTGTGTCGATCGTAATAATAAAGAAACGATAGTTTAGTTTGATAGTTATGGTTATTTATCAAAGTTTTACTTGGCTTTTTTACAACGAGAAGGAGAGGTCATGGTTTTAAAATTTCATTATGTATCTCTACGTTAAAGCTCGATTCAAGCTTAATTGTTATTATATAAATTACAATTTTCCCTTGGGAAAATGCATTGTTTACCACAATTAGTGGTTTTCCCAGAATATGGGGTTACCTTCTATTGTTTTTTCATAGATTCATAGACATTATTAGCTTCCAGCAACCCTTAAAATGGCTTTAAATTCTTTAAATCCTTATCCCTTCTTACATACTTAACGGCCCTGACACTAGCGCTGGCTCTGCATACTCTCCATATCTATTCCGTATATTTTCCGAATAAAAAAAGGACTTGCGTTCCGCTTACCATGTCCGTTTGGGATTCGCACCAGCTGCACTTTAACTAAACTCTAATGCAAAATTCATGGCCAGGCGGAAAAATAACTAGAGCTGATGGCAGAGGGGAGTGCGGGGAAAAGTCTTCTGCATTTAGTATGCAGCCGGAGTGGAGTTGAGCGGAGCCCAGAAATTGACCATCCAGACAATGGTGCGGTGACCACAGCAACGACACCACCGAACAGAGCCAAAATTATCGGTGATACAAAGAGCTCGGCATGAACTAAACCCAAATCGGAGTGACTTGGTGGAAGACTTGTAAAATTTTAATGAAGAAAGTGAGCAACGACGGCAAGACAATTTTATGTCTGATTGATCGTTTAATATTACAAGAACTAAAATAACAACTGTGGTCACTCGAGAAAATACAATAAATTAATTATTAAATATATATTGTCGGTTGCTCTCCTCACTCATAAATAATATCTTAGAAACAAGGTTCCCGATAAGTTTACATTAACAGGGACCCAGACTTCTAGTCACACCTTTTTCTGATCGGTAAAATAGCTGCAGGCTTAACATAGCTAAATAAAAAAGTAAATAGATAAAGATATAAAGAAAGAGATAAAGTTATATCTTATTTAAAGCGAAAATATTTTAAATTATTTTTATTTTACCTCTGTTCAATTTTGTTCTTCTGCAGTTTTCTCCTTTATTCGTATAATGCAATTTCTCGATTATTATTTATGTAACTTTAAAGATATATGTTTAGGTGGTATAAAATTATTAATTTAATTCAAAGGAAGACATATAATTTTGTTTACAATACTAAAACGTTCGCAGCAAAGCCTTTTCAAGTTTTTTCTTTCTCTTACTTAATGATCCCATAACTTAAAACTTGAAAGAACACCAATTCTGTCTCTTTTTGAATCCTCCGGTACATAAATTTAAGGGAACAGGGAAAAAAACTAACCGCAAATTAGCTTATTTGGCATTTTTACAGTCATTTCATTTAATTTACACAAACAAATTTGCGCCTGGCCAGACAAACAGCCAAACAACCAAACTGGCAAACAGACAATGGCGAGCCAACGAAGCGCGCCGTCAGCTCCATAAAAGTAATGAAGCTGTTTAGGCGTCTCTAAGTAGTCGTCGGAAGTTGGAAGCGATGGCTCCTCCATGTCTTGTGTCAGCGGGAAAATGCCCTCGCCCTTAGTTTTCCTTTTTTCCCTGGGAGCTGTGAGCGGGGAGCTGAAGAGCCGCCGTCGGGTACTCCCCCAGCTTTTGCTGGCATTAGTTTCTGCCCTTTACGTTCATTCAAAATTCATGAAGTTGGCATCGAGTTGGCGCCGTTTTTATATATGTATATGCCCTCACTCTTTCGGAAAGAGGTTCGTTTGGCGGCTGAAAGCCGTCCCCACATAACGCTATATTGCCTAACTAAATTGCCCCAAACTTGAATGCAGCCAATTGTGTTTGGCTTGAACGTCTCATTACGATTTTTCTTACACCTTTCCGGCTGATGATGTTTGATGGTATTTTCCGGATTTACCTCCACCTTTTCCCCCATGCAGTTTGAGCCAATTAGCGAGCGTCTTGAAGCCGTTTTAGTTTGATGGAATTTTCCTTTTGTCTTTGTGTCCAAGTGCTTCGGTCCCTGAGTTCTGAAGAACGTCGAACTATTTTGCATTAACTTATTGCCCGTCGCCATGGCATCGTCACCTGTCCTAGGACTTGCTGGAGGCATCAAAACTACTTCTGTAATGGGAGATGAGAATATGGGTTTTTATGAGCTGTAGATTTTATCGAGACTTGTTAGATTTTATTAACCAAAAATAAATAAAAAATATATTAGACAGAAACCATATATAGAAATTGCTTATAAAATTTATGAAATGGTCAGTATTTAAACCTTTAATTCAACAATAAATATTCAAGTAAAAGAACAGTTATTCAGCGATTTATTCGAATCTAATCTGAATTGGAAATTCAAACTTCATTTATTTATTTATTTGAACTTCAAAAAAATTAAACTTTCTAAGAAATTAGTTTAAATCGAAACATGCTTAAAAATACAAAAGGAACATACGATTGGGATTTGGATTTAGATTTTTACGTGTTCCAAATATCTTTGAAAAGTTGTATAGCTTTTTATGAAATAAAATCTTCTCTTTAAACAATTTTAATCTTTGGATGCGTTCTGCGTAATTTCAGATTAGAAAATGGAATTCAAAGAATAAGGACAATATTTCTTATAATAAAAGTATTTATCCTAAGGAAAATCTGTATCCAAAAATTGGAATTTCCACAACTCTATAGCGAATCCCGTCAAATCTGGTCATCTCTGTTAGGCCACAGACAAGTCCTCCCGGATAAATGTCTTTTACTTGCCGTATTTCACTGCAGCCAACTTCTTTTTAATGAAATCCACTTTCATATGTAATTTTGCTATCAGGAGAAGCTTTGGTGCTTTGCCTGCCTTTCTGCCCGGCGATACCACTTCCTTGCCAGTCGGGCTGAGGAGCAGTCCTTGTCGAGTATGATTTTCCTGCTGAATGCCGTGCCGCCCAAGACAAAAGCCGCTCGACGTAGTTGACGACGCTTTTCGCTTTGTGTCTGGCCATAATTTCCCCCAAGAGCTGCCTGAATAAAATGAAGGAAAAAAGGGAAATAGGAAAAGGACGAGGAACAGGACGAGGATGGGCTCCAGGAGCTAGAGGAAAGTTAAGCAAAACTTTGTTATTTGTTTTAAGTGGCAGGTTGTGAGACGCACGCTAGCTACTCGCTGGCTGCCTCCGAGGGTTGTTCTCGTTCTCGTTTCATTCAACAGTTCATAAAGTTAATTTTACCACAGAAATTATGTTAAAACGATATATGGCGAGGCAGGGATTTTTGGCGAATGTCTCCGTATTTGCCATCTTCTTCGACTTTTCCCTCAATTTTGTGGGAACTGCAGCAGAAGTTATTGGAAATGGCATTAGGGCGCAGAAGGTTAAGGAACTTTTCCGGCAACTTTTCCAACCCCTAAGACAGCGTTGCGTATGCGTAATTAGTAACCTTGCGCCCCCAGGAAGGTAGGAAGGAACTTTTTTGTTTGCGGCGGTTATTTATGGATATTAAAGAGAATTTCTGCCTTATTGAACTGTCAACCCTAAGCCAAACAAATTGCCAAGAAAATCAGAGAAACTATTTCGGGAAAGTTGTGTTTTTTTCGAGGCCATAGAAATCAAGGCAGCAGCCAACTTTTGATTATAACAAATGTCTTGCTGCTCCTATGAGATGTGGAAATGATTGCTGGCGAGCAAAAAAATATATCTGGATCTGTGGGCATGTGTGGTCCTCCGACAATGACTCTTGATAATAAATCTCTTTTGGCCAGTCTATATATGAGTTTGTTCGCCATGCGCCATTAGAAATGTCTAGGGACGCGGCCAAGAAACGAGTACCAGAAACGAATTCGGGCCATATAAATGTAATTTCTGTTTGGAACGAAACAACTTTCGCATAAGTTACTGTCTGTTATGTTATGAAATGGTCAGTTTAATGGAAAAATATAATTTAAAATATTATTTAAAAGTAAGATAATGTGTTGCATTAATATTTTAAAGACAATAGTCTCGTTGAGTAATTTCTGACCACATACTATCCTGTTAAAATGATTTCTTAAAGTACAAAATGAATATTATTACTTTAAATTTCGAATATTAATTATTATTCACTATTCGTCAAGGACAACAACATTTTTCGAAGGAATTTGTGTAAAACATAAACTAGGCTGTCTAAAATATGTTAAATATTAAAAAGTAATTTAACAAATTGTTTAGATTATACATAAAGTAGTTAAAAACAAATATTATTCAATTTTACAATAATTTATTTTATATTATAAGGGTTTATAAATGATTTTTTTGACAATTAAATACTTAAATGTTTTCCTTTGGTATTCAATAGCTTGAAGCTTATTATTTCTTAGGTACTTCCACTCTTTGCATTTTATCCATTCCCAACCATTTACTTTTATTTATTTCAATAAAAAACGGAGACCAAAGTAACTGCCTGTCACAGGCCATAACTGGACAAGCCTCTTCGCTCCTTCTTACCACTTTTGGGGCTGGTCAATGAAAAACTTTTCCATTTCCTCTAGTCAATGACAGACTCTTTTCATTAGGCAAAAGGCACTCGACGCAAAGTTGGCGGAACTTTTCCCTTGTTATGGCTGGTTCTTGGGCTCTGAACCGGGTCTTTGGACCTGGACTTTGGCCGGTGGATGCGAGGCTTGTGACATGGGCAGACATTCCACAAGTCTGCGCAAGTATGACCATGTAATGGCATGTGTTTTGTCGGCTTTCAGGAGTCACTTCACCTCGAACTTTGGACTAACAAACATTCGTTTCCTTTGCTCTTTCTCGTTGCAGACATTTCTCGGGAAGCCTGTAAGCCACCGAAAAACAGGAACAACGGTAAGTGTCAAAAATGGTTAGTGATACCAGGGAAAAGAGGTGGGCAGAGTGGGGGTTTTCCCTTTTGTTTTGAGTGAGTGAGTGAGTGACATTTGCCAGAGCGCCTAATTGTAGGCAATTAATTTCTGGCACATCAAAGCAACGGAAGGAAGTTTAACCGACAGGCAGAGCAAACAAGGAAGACAGCAAAGCAAATGCAGCTGGTGTCCGCTCTTGGGGGTTGGTTCTCTACGCTTCGGTTGGGTTTTCCCTGCCCCAGGAACCGCGGCTCTCGGCTAACCGCACCTTTTTAACCCTTTGAATCCGGCTTGGGGGTAGAACCGGAAACCCCATGCAGCTCTAATGTGTTGGCCAAACAGAAAGAGTGAGAGAGAGCCTGGCCGAAAAGCAATTTGCTTTCCATTGCCCGGGCGTTAAGTAATAATGAAGAACGGAAAGCGGTAAAGGCCATATTAGATAGTCATGATGGCGTATACGCAATATCAATGACTCGGTGTATTTTTTGGGCGGAACATTCCAAGTTGAGAAAATGTAACACTAGAATTTTGCAATACGAAAAAAGGCTTCCTTGTCTTTCTGATTTCTTAAGCTCTATTGTATAATTTTAATTAATAATTAACTATTTTGTCATTATAAAAGGTAATGTAAAGTATTTTTATAAAGTTATAACCCTTTAAGGTTATATAATTAATTGAAATATATGTAGCAGCATTTATTTTAAATTTATTTCCTATCATCGATTCGGTTTTATTTATTATTGTTATTAATATGTTGACCTGAACTGTATTTTGATATTCTGCGGGTTTTTTCCTGTGGACCCCTGACTTATGGAGCAGGTCAAAGGGTGTGATGGCCAAATAAAATATTTATGAATTGCCCAGCCAACGACGAACCGAACATTTTTGGGGAGCGATCTAATTGCATTACCCGAGATATCTCCCAGTCGATAAGTCCTAGGAAATAACCCGCCCTTGCTCCCTAAGTAGCACACAAGTTGCACGAGGGAGTGTATGTGGGTGAGTGGGCAAGGGATGGTTGTGGATTTGGGGACTGAAATTGGAATTGGTTCGGCTTTTTGGGTAATTGTGGCTACAGGGCAAAAGGCATTACAAGTGCGGAACCTGTATTCCCGCTGCTTTTCTGGGGGTAATTTTACTGGTTTGGGGGGGGGTGTATTGCCTGCAGACACTGTTGCGGCGAAAATTTGCGAAATCAATCGTGTGGAAATTGTACAAAATGGCTTTCCGAACACTAAATCAAAAGGAGGAGAGAGAAGTCGAACCAAGGGGTAAGGCGCCTGACAAAGGATAACACTAAACCGTGAATGTAACTGAAATAGATACAGAAATAAAATAACTTAAATTGGAACAGAAGAAAATAAAATATTAACCATATTATAGGTTAAAACATATTTCAGAAAGTGGTATTTCTTGAATAAGCAAAGGGAGTTATCAGGTGTGGCTATAAACAAGGCCATTTAAAAAAAAATTGGAATGTAGTCTTATCCTGTGTCCTTAAAAAGTTGAAAAGTAAGTGATAGAATGGCTAAAAATTTAATTAAGTTAAAATTACACACCGAATATAAATGTAAAAACTACGTAGAAGCGTAGAAAAGCACTTTAACTTTATACAATTTTTTTTTCACTCAAAACTCCCTGTTTAATTCTTCGAAATGTATTTGCCTTACACTTTCGTTTGTTGTTTCTGTCATCAAATTCTATTTCAACACATTCACATGTAAATCGCTATTGCCTCTTCATTTCTTTCTTCCTTCATTCCACAGCTTCCTTTCCTTTCCTCCCTTTTCCCTGTGTATATCTCTAAGCGTTAATGTGCTCAATTGTTTGTTTGCCTCGTGCCGTCATTCGCTGAATTTCCTCCGTTTCCCACATTTCCCTCCCAGGCCGCTTCATTGTCAACGCAGCGCTGTGAAAATTAATCAAAAAAACTTTTGCCAAACAACATTTTCAATTGACAATTTAAACTTTTATCTTGGAAGACATTTTACATAAAAGTTTTGTGTTAAAAATTTGCCCAACTAAAAATGAAAAATGCCGACTGAGCAGAGCCAGTTTTCCGTTCCTTAAAGAAACGCAGAAGCTGAAGTCGGGAAAAGGAAGTCACTTGAGTAGGCAGCTCACAGGCTATCAAAACTTTTGACGCTTAACTTGGCAGCACCAGGAGTTCAAGGGGTAGGTGGGAAAAGGCACTCCTGAAGGGGGCTTTTTGTCTTGCCATTGTTGTTGTTCTCTGGGCCTGATGATAGGCTGCGTAAGCAACGCACAATGCTCGCAAAAGTGGGCTCTGAAAATAGGTAAATATTTGGGGGCAGTGCCCAGAACCAACCCCTTTGGGGTTAGCAGGAGGAACCAAAAGCCTTCGCAACAAGGCGCTGAAACCAGAAGCCAGAAGATACCACACAATACTCCTATCCACATAGCACATTTACTTTATAATGGTTTATGCGGCGCAAAACGAGTAGAAATTCATAGGAAAAGTTTATAACTCATTGAAATTGAAAACGTGGAAATTGAAATTGTATTATTTTTTGACATTATGCTAATAATTTGCGCCCAAACTCATTGTCAACATTAGTTTTTTTTTAATACCTGTGGTTATTTTCAAAAACTCAAACTTTTCTTAGCCGAAGCTATTAGTAAATAAGTTAATTTATCATCATATTAATAAACACAGTATTTTGTAAAAGAATTTAATTTAAATTAGTTTTAGAGTGAGAACCAACTGTATTAAAATCAAATATTAGTAATAAAGTTAAAGTCAAAGGTTAATTTTCGGCTTTTACTTCAGGAAATGATTTCTAATTAACAATTATTACCGCATAAACCTTTCAAATAATCCAACTAACCTAACAAAACTGATTTGCCTTTTTGGTCGTGTCTCTTCGTATTTATTTACATTTTACAAGTCCCAACCAAAAACACAAGAGCACGTGAAGACAAGGAACCAAGGACTGGAGGAGAAGTCCTGAAACATGACAACAAGGCGCAAAATTATGCACAGAGTTGCCATTTGGCGTCTCCCTCACACTGGTGTGGTCCTTGGGGCCGCAAAACGATGAAATCCCAGCAGCGTTAGCGATGTCAGCGATGATGTTGCTCCTGTGTTGTTGATGTTGCTGTTGCTCCTGCGTTGTTGATGTGTGTGCGACAGCCAGGCAGCAACAAGGTGGTATGAAGCCATGACACACACACACCCGTGCTTAAATAAGGCGGCACCACATGTAGGAAATTCAATATGGCGTCAGGGCTGCTGCTTTCGACTGCCAACTTCTGACAGATGACTGCCCCTGTGACTCTGCCCGCAAAGTAAGGCGGAAAAAGCAGGGACAATCAAGTAGAAGCGGGTTGGTGGTGTCATATGCCTGTCTAAGGACAAAATTATACCCTATTATTTGACATGAAGTCGTCTAGAGTTTTGAGAGAAAATCTATTATAATATATATTTCACGGGTTTTGCGAAAAATTAGAGATTGTTAAATTATTAAAAAGGGTTTTCTCATTATAGAACAGATACATTTTTACTTATTTTTATTTTAAATAATAATTATTCCCAATATTTCCCAACAGTTCAACAAGATACCTTCTTTCCCAGCCCTTTCCTCGCATCGACAATACGGTTTTGATGAAGTTTCCCCACCCGATGAATTCCCTTCTTTTCAACATCAGCAGTCGCTCTGATTTTATTGTAAGCATTATTTGGCGAATTTGTGCTGATTCCGATTTAGTTTGATTTCGTTCTGAGCTGTGAAAACTTTTCAGCATCTCAAACTTTGAACATAAATTGCTTATCGCATTCGCAATTCTGCTCAGAGCATATACAGCTGTGTTCAATGAAATAGCAGTGCGACTGGAGAACAACTAGAAAACGTTTTTTTTTCGTATTCCTTTTTGTTAGGTTATCTATTTCATATTGTTTATGTAAAATGGAACATAAAGATAAGAAACAAGCAAAAGTTCCATACGATTTGCTCTATTTTTGTGTTTTCCAGATATTTTTACATAGGTGCCAATCTTTTTGGCTGTTCAATGAAATAGCAGTTCTTGATTTTCCTTCGCCAAAATTGTCGAAATTTTTTGTAATTTTGTAAAAAATGATTTTTATTAAATTCGTTTATATAGTTTATACGACAATAAACTATTACTACACAAAAAAAAATTATTTTAGTGGGTACAGGACCTCTCTACTCTAAGAGAAGAAGGGAAGAGTTTATTTGTCTTAGAAAGGAGGGAAAATATATAAGGATTTACAAGGTCTGTTGAAATTTTCTTCCGAGATGGTTTCTAATATCATAAAATAATGATCCGAAGCCAAAAAAACGAGGCAGGATTCTTAAAACCAGAATTACAGAGGATCGACGCATGGTACGCTTGAGCAAAGCTAATCCTTTGGCCTCCTCTTGGGATATAAAACTGAAGATTGGCTCCGGAATAAGTGAGGGGCACATTCGCCAGCGACTTTTAGAATAAAATTTAAAAGAACGAAGTCTACGGAAGGACCCACTACATAGTTAAAGACATATCAAAGCCAGGTTGTAGTTCGCAAAAAGCCACTTGAACTGGCCACTACCAAAAAAGCGTAATATCCTTTGGACGGATAAGTCCAAACTAATTCTTATTTGTGGAAAAGGATAAGAGAAGATCTCCGTTGACCTCCAAATGCAAAGTACAATCCGAACCATACGCTCAAGACAGTAAAGACCGATGTCCTTAAAGTCATGGTATGGGCATGCTTTTCATACAACGGTGTAGGCCCCATACATATGGTCTATGCGATCATGGACTAAGATGCATATGTAAAAATGTTAAAAACAGTCATGCAGTCGTATTCTGAGGAAGATATGTCCATAATTTGGACATTTCAGAATGACAATGAGCCCCAAATGAGCCGCAGCATACTATCAAGGTGGCCAAGGGGAAGCTTGGAACATAAAAAGGATATGTAATGGCATGAAATCCCATTAAAATCTTATTTGGGGACATGTAGTGCTACGAATCAAATAAGTCCCTGACCTCTAAGCCGCAGCTTCGGCAATTTGTGCAGGATTCATGGGGCCAGACTCCCCTGAAGCCTTGTTAAGATTTGGTGGACCTCCTTTCACGTAGGTGGCAGGCTGTGATAGCCAACAAAGGCTATTAAATGAAGTATTAGATCATAGCCAACTTGTATTTCACAAGGACTATGTTATTTTAAAGAAATTTTGCAATTTATTACATTTTTCCTTCAATTTCTTACTTTCACTGCTATTTCAATGAACAGCATAATACGTACTTATTTTGTTATTATTGGCTATATCTTCTGAAATGTTTAAGTTACCCAAAATAAATAATTGTTATATTATTAACAATTAAATACACTAAGTCTTAATGAAAAATCTTATTGTCAAAATCGTGTTTGTAATAGTATTATCCTACCCTAAACGTGCAGGTCGTTAGCACTGCTATTTCATTGAACACAGCTGTATATATGTACGCGATAGGGCCTAAACAATAATTTTCATTTATGCCGAAAGAGAGCGGGGAAGGGAAAAGTTGGGCAAGTTTGCCTGTAATCCAATTTACCTAACAACAATTTCGGAAAAAGGCGAGCGCAAATTATGTATTATAATTTATGTTAATTACTCAATTACATTTGAGCCCCCAGAGCACCAGGAGCATCGGCCGTGCGGGGTGCTCCTCCGGCTCCACCCCCAATTATAAATTCCAAACACAAATGCGCCTCATTAATAAATATGAAACGTCAATTGGGGCAGGCGACACTATCACCGGAAAGGAAGGGGCGGGTTCTGAGAGGTGAGAGTGGGCGTGCCGCAAAGATTACGCAAGAAATCAATATTCAAGTGGGCCGAAAAATGGGGTTGAATGGGGATGGATACTCCAAGACTCTCGACCCTCTCGACTCTTAGCCGGGGCCCTTAAATTTAAATAAATAACACACGTTCGACTTTTTCAGTTCGACTAACATTCTGCTTCTTACCTAATCTCAGGGCATTCTCCTTTTCCTGTGGGTTGACATACGAGCCGGTAATTTTTCAAGGGCAACTTCCAGAACCCCAGAAGGTAAAACAAAAGGGGAGTCAGAGCTGAATGCACTGAAAAAAGAAAAAGAAAATAATAATAATAAATTGCACATAAGCATTTCTTAAAATACATTAGATTTTTAAAATAACTTTAATATCAATATATGAAACTAGATATATAAATAGATATTTTTATCGATATATTACATATCAAACCAATTTTTTGTACACTAGAAAAAATGTTTATTACATTTGCGGATATTTATTAACAATGTCGATATTTTATCGCTACATTTAATATTTTCAATATGACCATATTTTCGACAGAAGAATATAAGATAATATAACTTATTTTGAGTGCATTGAAAATGGAAACTTTGGGTGTGTTTTCCGGAGAGTTCCCCTTATATTAAGCAATTTCCTCGTATGTTTTTTTTATCCTGCTCCATTTTCATGCCATTGCCAGGCTGGGAAAGATTAATGAGGTTTTTTGACAGCAAAAAATTAGGCAAAATGTGATTTAAGGGTTGCTCGGGACCAAAGCCCACCTTTCAGCCATTTTCCCCATTTCATTTTGCTGGTGTGGCCAGAGATAAGCTCCGAAAAAAGGAGAGTGGTAGTAGATTGGTGGAAATGGGAGTTAGGAATGGATGGGAGGGAGAGCGGAAAAGCTCTGGGCAATTTATTTTATTTGCCAAATAGTTATATGGAGCACGGCAGTCAGGCAACACTATTTATTTGATGATGTATTTTTATTACGAAAGAATTTATTAGATCGTGTTTGCTTCGCTCTCGGAGTTGCGTTCCACTGAAACGGAAATAAACAGATGTTGGCCAAGCTTTTTGTTTCACTTAAGTGGGATAGATGGAATATTTATGGATTTCTGGTTTATGAGCGGCCATTTATGAAGAGCATGGTCTGTTTTTAGTTGGGCGAAGAAGAATTGGTGCAGGTAGATTGAATGGTCTTAGATTTCATTAAATTTTCAGTATTATTCATCTTTAAAATATTTTTTAATTATTACATTTTGCTTTTGTAAGGTAACTTTATAAAGAAGATCTGCATGCATATAATATATTTTACTTTATGTTACCACACCATAAATATCAAGTTTCAGTTGAGATGGAATCTGCAAATTGACTCATTACAATAAGATTAAAAAAGTTTTTACATACATTAAATCTGCAAAAGAAAAATTGCTTAATAATGCATATTAAGTGAATGGCCTCAACTCAAATGATTTTCTTGGTCGGTCAACCATGCTTTTCCGCCTTTTGATATTTTCGCAAGAGCTTCCTTTAAAGTCGGCATTTAAAATCCATCAAAATTAACTCGCTGGGAGTGCGATTTCTCTCCGCTGAGATGTTTTTCACGCGACGCACTCTGCACAAACTTCCTGCCTCCCGACGGCTTTTTTCCATTTTCCGACCTAGGCCATCTTCTTCCCTTTGGCTCACTTCCGTCCGAGCAACCGCTGACAGCTTAATGGCCGCCTGCTCAAACATTTAAAAATGAAAACGAAACGAGAGAGACCGTGGGGAAAATCTCTTATTTTCATTCGAATATGAGGAAAAATCTTCTTTGTAATCATATGATTTACAGACCGCCAACGTTCTGCCTTCGTCATCTTTTTTTATGTTCATTTTCCCTGGCATTTTTTACGCAATCCGCCAATGAAATTGTTTGTCAACGCATTAATTCTTTTGCCGGCAACAATCTCGCTGATTTAATAAGCAGTATATTTATGAATTCATTTGTCGATTGAGATTTCTTGAGCATTCGAAAAATGTTCTCAGCTGATTGTACAATTAATCAAAAGTTTACATTTTTCAAAAATTTAAATCAAAAATATTTCAAACTTTGTGCTTTCCATCAGCGCCAACAGAAATATTTCCTAAACATATATCTGAACTCCTAGTTGATGGGAAATGGTCGAAAACGTTGAGTGCCTTCAGATCAAAGGCAAAATCGTATTGCAATAAATTTCCTCGTTCCGCTGCTAATGAGCCAAATTTGATTTTATTGAGTTGTGCGTTGGGTTAAAGCGGTTTTTGGTTAACCCTTTAATTTTACATTATTAATTTGATATTTTAATATACATATATATAAATATAACCTTGTTTAGCGGTTTCGCTTCTTTTCCCGCGTGCTTTTTCTAATTTCATGCAGCCTCGTTCGTAGCCCCTGAAGCAGAAAAATAAAATGAATGCTTGTAAACATTTTCGGTCCCCATCGGTGGTCCCTTCATACATTTTTGGGGGCCCTGGCGAAATTAATAAATTAACTTCCTTGTGTCATAAATCATTTCGGTTCTTCTTTACCAACTGCGAACATTTTGCGCCATTAAGCAGCCGACGGCTTCCTCTGGTTGCGGTACTTTTCACTTACCCTTAACCAGAGCAAGGAACCCTGGCCCGAGACCGAAAGGAACCGCAGAGACCCCAAGCACCATTATCATCATCATCGTCCACATTCCAGGGATTTCATCATGAAGCTTGCATAATCAACGTGTTACAGCTGCTGCTGTTGCTCCACTTGGTATAGGGATAGGCCTAGTTAAAGGGATGGCTATGGGTACACAAAGAACAATTTAAGTGAGCGTAATACAAAATATGAAGTCTACGCTTAATATAATATTTAATATAATACAATCTATAAGATATACAAAAGAGTTTTCAAAAATATAAAGAAACGAAGTTTACGCTGAATTTGCTAATTAAAACATTTTTATATACATTTTTGTAAATATTTTTAAATTATAGTGAATGAATAATGAATGGCTTGAAACGTTTAAAAAGGTCTTCAAATCACAATAGTTTTTGGTATTTTTTTTTTAAACAATTAATTTAAGCCTTAATTCACGCACATTACTATTGAAAATCTCTTAAATCTGAACTATTGAAGATACCATAGAATTCGCTAAAAAAAAAAAAACGTATAAAGATGAATACAAATGTCAATATTTTAAAATGTCCAATAATTGTAATGAATATATACAATACGTATAAAATACGTTGCTAAAACCAATCAATTTTATAATTAATAAAACTCAACTCAAAAAAAAACTCAAATAATTTATTTAAAGACAATTTCCACTGTTCGATATTAGGCCACGTTAAAAATAACACTAACCAACTCCTTATGTTATATTTTTATTTTCCTTGTAGAAGCATGACCACCCAAATTTCCCTACACCCCAGCACCCCAATCATAATTTGTGCTTTACATAAATTAATGACCCACCCCCTGTGCGGAGGTCTGTTTTTGATTTCATTCCGAACAAAAAACTCTCGCACATAAATTTCGTAAGATTGTTTGTGGTGGGGCAGAAACGCGAGGCAAAAACAGATTCTTAAAGGTGTCCAAAGGTTTTTGCTTCACTAGATTTCCACTACTTCCTGTTCAGTGCTCCTGGGGCCCTGCTCCCCGATATCTCCCTCATCCTGCGGCTCCTTCTGTTATTTACACACTTCTTCATGTGTTTTATGGCATGTTCTCTTGGATTTTGGCGAGGGGCAGGAGTTCCTTGCAAAGATTTATGAGTTTGTCCTCGGTTTGTTTCTCTTTGGGCTGTGGGGTTGAGTGTGTGTTTGTTGCCCCTTAACCGCATACTGCCTCCAGGCTTTAATGTTTTAGTTGGGCGAATGTCTCCATAATATCAACGAGGCCCACACTAATTTGCTCTTCAATATTCAACCTCGAATTGAGTTGTTGCCTGGGTCAAATCAATATTTACGACATGTACGAGATTTGCTTGCCTTTCTCCAGTTTAATTGCCACATTCCCCCGACCCTCGCAGTGAGTCCTCTCACCCACACTCTCTGTAATTGTCGTAAACTTTTCCCCAGTAAAAACTAACGATCATAAAGTAGAGCCATGGAAATAATACCGAATGAAACAGAAAATACAAAGGAAGGGAAACAAAAAGCGAGCTGAAATCATAATAAAAATGCATTCATAAACATGAAATACGATGTGAGGCAGGGGTGATGTGTTCTAAGCGTGAGTCTATTAAAAGCGCATAAAAATAACTTCCCGATTTTACGAGGTCTAAGCCCAGGCATAACCCCGGGGAAGGAGAGCTGCAGGGAGGCAGACAGTGATACCCTCATCGCCATCATATCATAATCATCATGTGGTCGCCGTGTGCGGCAGGGGTTAGCATTGCTGTTCAGACTCCCTCCGCTGCACTGGCGGGTTAATTAAATGACGCCAGTTTAGTTTTCGTGCCGCACACGTGTTGGCAATTGTGGACGAGCCAGCCCAGAGAGGGACTGTGTAAATGCATTTTCCCTCGCCCAATTCACATTTCCCGTTTTCCCCCATTTTCCCGGCTCAGTTGCTCCGCTGATGGCCAGTGTAATGGATGGTATTGAATTAGAATACGTCTCGTAAATGGATTAGAAAAACTGTTTTACGACACAGTATATATCTGGCAACATCTGTATTCGGATGGATACACTCGAAAAGAGTCTGCAGATGAGATTTATGGATTTCCAAAAGCGATAAGAAGAGCTATTTATTTATGGCTAGAAGAGCCTTTAATTTAATTTTCGTTCACGATTCGAATAAACATTTACTAAAATTTATTTATTAACTTAATAAATTAAATGGATAAATTCATATCGATCGATTCTACAGAGACGACAAGAGACTATTTTAAGTAAATTTAAAAGAAAAGTTCTTGAAGAATTTGAGCTTACCTCAAAAGGATTTTTTATTTCCTTGTACAACCATCGCTCCCTAGATTAAACGGGTGATCTATGCATTTGGCATATATAGAAAAGAATAGGAAAATACGATATATGAAGAATAAAATATATTCGTTATCGTAAATTTATTGAAGTTTTTAATAACATTTACCAGTGAAATAGTTATATTAGATGACGAAACAAAAAAAAAACGGTGATCTTCCCGATTTCGTAAAATGTGAAATATCGAAACAAGAAATACTGCTTAATATAGTTTTTATCGCTGAAACATCGATATTTTCGAAAATATATCTGCAATGTAATATAAGTTTTGTCCGATAATTTTGTGAGAAATCTTTTGTACACTTGGCCCTCGCCTAACACGAACTCGTTTAGCACACTCTCGCTCTAACACGGTTTCAAATTTGCTCCCATCCCTCTTTTAACACGCTAAAAACATCGTTCTTACACGATTGCAAGATATTTGTATATATTTTTTTGCGGCCAATTTTGAATTTTTGGCTTATCACGAGGTTTTCTAGGAACGTAACCCCCGTGTTACGCGAGGGCGAAGTGTATTTGTTTTCAATAACAATACTGCAATCTAACACATTTCTTAAACACACTTTTAAGAAATTAGTCTTACATATAACAAAATATCGATTTATCGCAAATATTTGGTTCCTTTTTGTAGTGTATTTGTATTAATATAGTGACAGTATCAATATATTCTGGCTTCCTTTCTAAGCTAACGTCTTGTGCCCTGACTGCAGTTGAGTTATTTATTTATGCTTGCTAGTGACGTCGTCTTAGTTTGATTTATTTTGCTGGCCAGTTCGTTCCTTGATTTTGTTTTTTTTTTTGCAATTCTCTTAATTAAGAAAGTATTTCTTTTAATTTAAAGCTTTTCGTACACTGCAGACTGTGTGCCTTCTCCTGGTACCAGGGCCCTGACAGCTGTCAATCTGGGCAGGAGGTCCATCCCATGACGGCACCGCCCCCTCAAATTCCCTTAAAACCCGCGCGGGCAAAATAAAACAAGAAAAGTTTACTGGCAATGTCCAGTGTCCACTGTTGTCCTCATGTAGCCAGCCGTCATAATTGATGAATTTATGGCATTTCTTGGAAATGAATCGAAACGAAACGAGCCCCAAGTATGGGCCTCGCCATCAATATGAAACGCTACTCGAATTATTTTCTGTACTCCGAATGGTTCAATCTCTTTGTTTTACTTTGTTTCGAGCGAGGCAAACGTGCGAATTGCTCAATTCCTCAATTCCTGGCAGCCCGATTCTTGCCACGCTTGAAAATCTTGGCGCGGCGGCTTTTCATTGACCGCAACCGAATGGCAGAACAAGCAATGTACTCGTACTACAAAAATATGCGAGTGTAAAACCGACAAAACTCATTTTCAAATTGTTCGGCGACTACGTGACTTCCGCGAGAAATAATCTAGAGTGTGTTCTGTGTGTGTGTTGTGTGGAACCCTTTGTTGACCAGAAGTGCAATGGCAATGGAGAGTGGGTACCACTAATAAGGAGAACAGTTGACAGAGTCAACAAATTTTTAAAGATCCTGCCTATACTTGAAGAGAAAAAACATTTGAAAGGGGACTTAGCTTAAATTAATAAAATATATCAAGGTTAATTTTTTAAATTATTTTCACAAGTTACGCAAACAATTTTTAGGTTATTCATTTCTCGAATTTATTTTACTGATATTTAATTACTTGAAAAAGATACCATTCATAATTGCTGTGTAGCAAAACTATTCCCTCCCTTCCTCCATCAAAGAATGGGCTATAAATTTCATATATCAAATTCAGACATCAGACATGAGTTAATTGCATTTCATAACTGCCCAACTCTCGCCCCCATCGTCAATTAAATCGAACACAAATCATTTGTGATAATTATCGTTCCGATGATCAGAGCCTTTATCTGTCACTTATTTATGGGTTTTTAAGCATTCAAATCGAATTGTATTTATATATATTTAACGGCCAAGTAAAGCGAAATCGAAACGGATTGAAAACAAGGCAAAATTAAAGATGCCTTTAATTAAAAACGGGTTTTTCGTTACGGCTCTGATATCTCCTTGATTGGTGCTTATTTTGTGTATGGTCAAGAAAGATGAAAAATAAGTCTCATTAAGGCGGTGAAAGGACGCCAAGGAGAAGGTGGCCAGACGGCTGTAAAGTTGTCAAGTTAAATAGGAGCAGACTGCCAGAAAAAAGAAGAAGGCAAAGTGCCAGTTTGATCTGAAAGTTTTTCCTTTTCACCAATGCCAAACACGTGCTTGCCTGTTTTGCGGAATATTTCGCCTTTAATTCCACTGCAAGGCAGAAGGCTGAAGGCAGAAGGCATAAAGCAGAGCTCTTTACTCCCCCAAAAAATATCCTAAAAACCAGAAACTTTTTCATTCACTTGTTAAGCGCAGAGCAACTTTACGGCCTCTCTAGTTTCGTCTCATTTTCAAGTGGACCGGCCATAAATCTTATGTTAATTTATGCTAAAACTAAAGACCAAAACAAATTTCTGTTGTTACCACACACAAACACACACACGCAGAGAGACGCCGAGATCCAGCCATATAAATACAAATATTTTGTTACCAGTTTTTATGCCTTTTGTCGTCGTTTGCTGTGGCTGTTGATGACTCTTTGGACCGGCTCTTTGGAGGAGCTCCTCTCCACTTCACTCCGAAAACTTGCTTTTGGCCCCGACTCGCTTGTCATAAAGAAATTTTAATAATGTGCGGCGCCAAAAAAGTTTTTTTTTCGTTCGTTGTTGTTTTTACGAGCCGGCGACGCTTGGGAGTTTCATATAAAAGTGTTAAATTCAAATGAGTTCAGAATGGGCTAAAAAAGCTAAGCGTCAGGCAGAGCAGCGGGCAAATGGCTTTTCCAGCTGGGGCCAACAGTGCGTATGTGTGGTATTCGAGGCATGTCAGGCCATCAATAAGGCATTTATAAAACTGATTATATAATAAATTTTACCAGGAGTTGGGGAAAATAACTTGCATAATATGAGTTTGAATTTATTTCTATGTATCATTAAAATAATAAATAAATGGTTTGCTTTGCTAATGAAAATGTCTTTGTTATCATTTCAGGATTGTCTTCGTCATATCTTAAACTCGTAAGTATATCTTATTATAAATTATAAAGCACCTACAAATTGATCATTCCTTATAGTGAACTTTAATAAAACAGTTTGCCTGAACAGATTTTTTTACGATCTCCATTTGCTTGCAAAAACAAATTGAAGCTCACTTTTAAAATCCCCCAAACCAATGAAACATTTTTAATGCGTTTCCTTCCATCTTTCCGACCAAATGTCAGGAATTTGCTGCTTTTTATTGAGATCTTTTCCTAATTTGACTTTACACCATCGCTCAGTCTCCAGCTTTGTGATTCCCCGGGCTAGAGCGACCCACAAATCAAAAGGCATTAAGATGTCTGTCTCTCTGTCAATCCCCCTGAAAGGCATTCAACTATCTTGGGCATTTATCGCATCGCTATGGCCGCATATTTACATCAAAGTATACTTATACATATATCTGAAGAAGAACTGCTCTCTCTACTTGCTTTAATGATGCGCATAAAATCTTCGAAATCATTTACACAAATTAAAAGTTAACTCAGGCATAAAATTACCAACTTAACACCCGCTGAAACGTGAGAGCGGAGGGTCCATAATTTTTGCGGACCAAAAAACCCACCTGACTAGGCCACTTCTACATATTTCCCCCTTTGCCTCGCAGCTCTTGGCTTTTCCTTTCATTAAAATTTCTGCCACCCCACCTTTGTTTTTCTTTTTATTTGTCTCCCAGCTTAGCTCACTCTCGGTGCCATTACCCATGTCTGTCTCCATGTAATTTGCAAATTTTCTAATTGTCGTTTGAAATTCAAGCCTTTGGTCCACACTTCGGAGAGTGACGTCCGGCACGGCACGGCTCGGTCCGGTCCGGAACCGGCTCACAGAGCTGTCCAGCTGTCCTGCTATCCGGTTGTCCTGGTGTTCGGTCTTCAGACTAGGTGTGTTTTGTGTTTGCTGGAAAGTAGGTCGGTCGGTGGCTAACGCAAAACTCAATTTAATTGAGGGTGTTCATTTCGCGGCGTCTCGTTGCGTTCGCTCTCGCTCGCTCGGCTCTTTCCTTCAGCACTCAACTTTAATTGCAATTAAATTTCAGTTTCAATTTTTATAACCATATTTTTCTGCTCTTTTTTCTAAGTAAATTGAGCACAAGGCCTTGGGGGCATGCAAGAAAATCCAATTTATGCACGGAGCCTCTCAACTATGTGGTTTGATTTTTTTCTGCATATTTTTTCGTATTTAATATGACGTGTATGTGGAAATTGTAATCACAATTTTTGACATTTAATTACTCTATAACAGGGTATAAGGGGATGTAAGCTTTTGAGTTGACCAAGAATGAAACCAGTTCCTGTTAAGGTGAAATGAAAGAAATTAACTTATTTCTCCCAATTTATCAGCTCTAAATATAGTAAGAAATATTTTATTTCTTCTTTACATTTATTATTACAACTTTTCTATATTAACATCATCCAGGGCATAGCCTATTCGATTTCAAAAGGCACCCCTTTCATCCTTGTAATTTATTAATCTGCCTGACATTTTTTCCTGGGTTATACCCCATAAATAATTCACAATTCATTGACATATTTTTATGAATATAACTTCCGATCGTTAAACAAGGCGCATAAAAGCTGAGAGGGCAGCAACCGACCAACCAACCAACCAACTGACTATCAGCATGTGCCGCCCCCCAGACTCCCATCTGAAAAAAACCCCGACATTATAGGGAGGCCCATTAAAACAACATGAACGCATAATTTAATTTATATTTTTTCAAGCGTGTTCTCCACTCTGGGGCGACACTTCATTGTTGCTGAACAAACAAACTGGGGGAGTGGCGATGGAGGCTGCTCTGCCCTGCTATGGCTATACCCCTCATATATAACCGAGTCATCGTCAACCTTTTCGGAAATATAATCACAGCATAAAAATCAATTCCAAACGCGTGTGCAGAGGGTAAACAGACAGCGTGGTCCAGAGTCACTGGGCTGAAGGGGGATACGCACACATGGCATCGCCTGTGCCCCCAAAACCCCCAATCCTGCTCCCCAATCGCTTCCATGCCACCGCACAAAAATGTCACACATTTGTTAAACATTCGTGAGTCTCAGTCGGCAACGGGTTGACACCCCTTCTCCCTGCTTCATTTTCACTAAAATAAAAAAAGGAAAGCCCTCTTGTCTCTTGTCTCTTGTCTCCGATTCAGCATCAGCTAAGTAAACAACACTGCACTGCCAATCTGCGGACGGGAAAATAAGCTTGCATATAAAATAAAATAAGCAAATAGGGAAAACAATCAAATAAATGTGACCAAAATCTGGGGAAGAACTTCAGTGTACCCTTTTTGATAATGAATATGAATAAAATTAAGAGAACTATGGAGAATCCATTTCAACGCTTAATTTAATGATCACATATTTATTTGGTAAATCTTAAGACTTAAATTATAAATTATTCGGTTTTTAAAACCCTAAAAAGGAGTAAATGGTTTGGCTACAAAATTGTACTTCAAATTGTATTTTATTCATTTTTAACGGGTTAAAATCTAGAGTATTTTCGTAATATTCTTAGTCTTATTGAAGGTCAATATATATATTTAATTATCTAATATGTTTTGTTAACATTTTTACAATCTCTCCTTTTTTTCTAAGCTTTACATTCTTTAGAGAAGTATTAACATTTATTATACTATTCATCATGTTTTTTACTTAAAATGTAAGTTTTATATTGTATAAAGAACACTGTTCTTTACAATATTTATCTTAAAATATATATTTTTCTGTTAAGACCAGTTCCTATATCCCCAATTTCCCAGGGTATTTAGCTAAGCAAATCCGAATGGAAAAATGTCGCGCGAAAATCATAAATAGCTGGAAAACGAAGTCACCGCCTGGCAGGAGCCTAGCCAGGAGTCGCGCTGTAGGTTCAGCTCCCGCTCCCGGATTTTCCTGCCGACGACGAGGCGCAAATAGGCTGTCAGCCGCATACCAAATGTCCCCCCAGAACACCTCCCACACCCGGCAAACGCCACCAAAGTCACAGATGTGTGTAGGAGCATTAATATAGCCAGAAAAAAGCTTTATATATATACGTACATATGAGAGAAAAATGGGAAATACTTTTTTGTGATTTATGGGAATGTGTAGAGGAGCCCCGGAGATTTGCTGTAAATGCGTACAGCCCCGCTGCATACCGCCCGGACCCTCCCACCTTCTCAATGTCACACACAAAAATGTTTTACAAGCAATTTTCCAGCTGGTTTTTATGTGTGTTTGTGCATTCGTTTAACTATTTGGGCATAAAATATGACAACGATCCCCCGCACATTGTTCCTTCTTCCTCCGAATCTATAAGCTAAATTGTTTTTGCCTGTCGCCAGTTTATGGTCACGTGTTGGTCCTTCTGGCCTCGCTCTCTCACGACATTTCCTCCGCATGGCTTTTGGCTTTTCCCTCTTTTTTCCCGATGGCTCCACTCTTTTGTGTTGTATTTGAAGTTGAGTGTGGAAAATTTGTATAGTCAGTTGGCAATTTTTTTGAGCTCAAGGCAAGCGCCCAGCAAAAAATTGTCATAAGTGCTAAGGTACAGTATGATGATTGTGAAGAATGGGGAATTTTAAGAATATTTAAGCTCATAGGATTTAAGTAATTTATTGTTAAAGTATTTAATTCCTTGTAGAATTTGTGATTTAAAATACATTTTCAACTGCTAAAATGCTTACTGCCTGTAATTTGCATGGTCGCAATCATTTACAATAATTTTAAAAGCTTAATGTTATTCATTAAACCTAACAGTATAGAACTCTCTTTCAAGATTTAATAAATTTCTTTAGTAAACATTTCAATGTAAAATTGTGTTTAAAATCTAATTTCCAAGTATTCTAATTTTATATTTAGAATGTCGTAATTTTTGGCATTATTAATACCCAGAATATAACTCTTAACAATTTGAAAGTCTTTAAAAAGAGAATATAGTAACTTCAAAATTTGTCTAAATATATTTATGACTTGTTTACTTTATGTTTATTTTATTTTAAATTTTTTGCTGGCCCCTTAAAATATTTAAAATGCCTAGTTATTACTGTTAAGGTGCTTCCCCATGAAGTTGTAACTTTTTTAAGTTGTTGCTGGCGCTCTCGAGTGGCATAAATCTTCAATACATCAACTTCAACAATGTATCGTTGTCTCTTGAGGCTGCCACAGTCTCTTGCCATCCCCCGCTCTTTCTAAAAACCGTCAAGTTCAAGTGGCACTTGCCGCGTTTTTTAACAACTTCATAGATACAATGGGGCAGAAGAAGAAATCCGCAGGCGAAGAGGCGCTGCCACAAAAAGTTTGCGTGTGCCACTTGTAAGCAATTTCAGCTGTCAATAGCTCTGAAATCTGAATACTAGCGAACATAAACAAATGAGCGGAGCGAAAACTGCTTAGGTTGACACCCAGCGGGTCTAATAGCTCAAAAAACCGCCGAGCTGGCTATGGAAACTTGTTTCTGGTCCCGAATAAGGCATGTTGCGGCTTTGGTATTGGCAAACCCATTCTGCTGATTTGGCAAAACAAAGTGTGGCAAAAAAAATCTCCGAGATTCGGATCTCACAGATGCAAAATGGGCGCCCAGTGTTGATGCCACTCAACCATCCATCCATCCATCAACAACTGTGACAAATGTCCATCCGGCAACCTTTGGATAGCCACTCGAAATCAATTTGCATGGCATACTTCCCATACCCGAAAGCCATAACTAAATTATAATTTATAGGCCCTAACCCCAGCTGCTGCCCGGCGAATTCCTTCCTTGCCGTCGCCCACAAATAATTCCATTTCTTCGCTCTTCCCTCTCCGGCCAAAGAAAAATATTTTCAACAGTGGGTGGAGCTGTGAATATTGGCCATTAAATTTATGCCCAGAGATAATAACGCAAGCGGCAAGTCGTTATAAGTACAGGGGCTCAGAGCTGGATGGATATTGCAGGAGCCGGGCCAAAGGAGCGAGGAGCGAGGCACTGAGGATGCGATGCGATGACTAAAAATAAAATTATTGCTTAGCAAACTCGTCTCGAGATGCAAAGGCTGCGATAGAGAGACGGACTCGAACTCAGCTCCAGGTGGCGACGGCAGTGCCACTGCTGCCTGAAAGAAGGGGAGGGGCCAGCAGAGCAGAGGGAGACCTGGTCCAGGCCGAGAGCTGGACCCGGGCACCTTGGCCAATTACCCAGAGCCCCGCGCTTCGGCGGTCCCTTGTTTTCACTGACAACCACAGTACAGTGGAGCCAGGAGACATAAACAATTATCAATGTTAAAAGTATAAATATTGTATAAATCTCTATATAGGAAATAAAAAACACATGGAAAGTTTTTTACTTTTAAAGAAATTGGTAAGGGAATCATGTTAAACACAGCTATAGATATTTGTAGTATCTATTTCATTGGAACTGGAAAAATAAAGTGACACTAAAACCAAAAGTTGTACCTTTAATTCTGAAGAAGGCACCTGCAGGTCAAAGATTTATACTTCCTTCCTGCTCTAATCTAGGCTGCATAGAAATAATGAGAACAAGACTTTTAATAGTAACACAATAGGTAACAATAAACGATCTACGCATTGAGCGATGGCCAACGATTATATAAAAAATTAAATGTATGGGCGTTATGCATCTTGTTAATACAAGTTCTTTCATATCAGCAGGATCATCTAATACTTATACAAGGTCGTACACGTTTATATTAAATAATTTATATCAGAAAGTTAAGTTTTTGTATTTTTCTTCCCAAAAAAATTATTCTAGCGCCATAAATATTTTTCCATTAACCTTTTACGTAAGTTTGTCCCACTGTTTTATCCTCTCCCTTGTTTTGTATCTGACTGCAACAATATTTGGTTGCCAACTTTGCCAATGTATCAACAGCGTTTAGGCTGCTGCTGCTGTTGGCTCTGCTGGTGCTTCTCCAAGTTCTTCCGATTCTGCTTCTGTTACTCCAGGTTGTGGTCGGTATCGTTTGGCTTGTGTCCGTGTTTGTGTTTGCATTGGGGCTCAGGCTTTGGCTCTGACTCTGGCTCTGGCTCTGACTCTGAGTCGAACTCCAACTCGGACTCGGTCTCGGGCCTCAGTTTTGGTAAATATGTGTGAATGGGCCCTTGGCTAGCAGATTCCCCACTTGTAGGCAGCGACTAACAGCCAAGGCACACACGACCACAGTCCCGTCGTCATCCACGTCCTGTTGCTTAGTTAACTATGCAGTCAGCCAGCCTTTCGTGTGTTTTGCCCACTCTCCGGACCTGGTGCTCGTATCTGATATTGCCAGCAGCCCACCTTCCTCCTCCTGCCCCGTGTAAGTTGCTGTTGTTATTGGCTAACATCGGATCCACAAAGTCATCAGCATCATCATCCTCGCAGGCTGCAGATGCTATGGCCCAGTGGAGAGCTGTTTAGCTGTTTGACTCACCCTCAGCCACCGTCCGGTGGCAGTCTGTTTGGGCTGCTAATATGCAAACAGAGATGCCAACTTAATGAAATTGAAATGAGCAAATTAGACAACGTTTGTGCAATGGGCGACGGGGGAGTTGGCTGCGAGGACAGTGTCAGCAAAATGTTTCCCAAGTTGCAACAGAAGAGCATAGGAAGGTCTACCTCGCCGACAAAAGGCCCTAGGATACAAATAGAAAGGAAAGAAAGAGAAAAATATAGTTTATTCGCTTAAATTCCTTTAAGAAAATAATAATAATAACTTTAATTTTTCACTCTCCAAATATTAGTGAAATTCCAACACAAAAGAAAATGACTACTTTAAGAGATCAGTCAGCATATATTGAGATAACCCCCTGAAATGATGCATCCCATTTGCATTCTTCCTGCAGAAAAGATAAAAGAAAGGACATGAATCAAACAGAACGACTGCCAAACTTGGATGCAGCAACTCCCCCAAGCGAAATCATTTCAAACATTTCAGCAGTAGCCAAAGCCCATAAATCTCTCATCTCAATTTCTCAACTTAGCAGCTGCTGCCCCATGGAAAAACTAGTCTAGCCATTAGGACACTCTCCAATAAAAATGCAACTCCCACAAATAGCACGAAAAAAATGGGCTGGAGAGTGGTGGTAAAAGGAGACGTGGCAGATAGAAACTCACATGACATGGACTTTGGTGAAATGCAACTTCTATTCCAAAGCATACTGATAGATACAAACGACGTCAGGAGGATACAAAAGAACTTCAACGATGATGATGATTTGCACAAAAAAGAAAACCTCAGAGAGAGAGAGAGAGCAAATTTATTTTTTCATCTGTCTGCATCATTGAATTGGCTGAGCAAACGGACGCTTGATACGGGAAACTTGATGAATCGCCGAGCTCAAGTGGCAGCAGTTTGGACCAAGGAATACTGTGGCTAGATGCTGGGAGTGGAGATTCAACTCATTAACCCTAACTCCGCCACTCCACTCAGCCCCTTTCTTTTGTTTATTGAAGTTTAGCATAGCGCAAAGTTAAGTCGTCATGGTCTCTCTCTCTCATAAAAATTTATGTTAATTTCATTTAGAGCCCCGGCTGCAATCTGTGTGACTGCATGCGTAATGAGCTGGACCGAGTTGGGTAAACACAACACACGGGAAAGAGAGCTTCCCTCCACTTGCAGCTCATTAAAACATCACGAACAAATCAAAAATTTAAATAATGATTAACGCCGGCAGAGTCCCGAAGAGTTCGGATAAATCCACCTACAACGGCAGAATCTCCCCTCTTCGTATACGAAGGAAACTTCATGCAACAATTGAGAATTTCTACGAAAGATGCTCGTTTCGTGAAAATGCAGTGTAAACATTTAAAGTAAACAGAATATCTCGACGCCGACGTGAGTTCAACAAATTAACTGCAGTCGTTTTCGAGGAGACAACGCGTCGTATGAGCAACGGACGAAGCCTTTGTGTTGCTTTATTTGTATTTATTTTCCAGTCAATATAAACTATGTGAATTTTTACTGTACATAAAGGCAGTGCGAACAAAAAACGAACCAGCCGGGGCAGATGTAGAAGCACCCGTAGATGGGGCCAAGTAAATAAATCAAATGCAACAGCACACGATCCAAATAGTTGAGATGACTTCAGTCGCATCGTCTCCGGTTGGGTTTTTCTATAGCATTTCCCGGGAAACGCAAGCCAGGCTGGCTGGGTAAGAGTTTTGTAAATAAACAAAACTGATAGACTTTGAAATAAATTCTAGAGTTTGAGTTGGTTATCTCTCCATTCGAAGGGCGATAGATTTCTCTATTGATTAGAGTCCAAAGAGATGGGGTAAACGGATGATTGCGTTGCCTCTTTTCTTGTGAAGATAATCTGTGACCTATGAAAAGAAAACTGATCTCCAGGTTTATGAGAGCTTCAAAAGACCCTCTTTTCATGAAAAGAAAGCTAAAATTGAAGTTAAAATAATGGTAATTAATTAAAATAAATGAAATTAGTTTATTAATCAGATTTTTAATTGAATAAATTTAAAATGATATTGGTCAGTTAATTTTCTAGACTTTTAGCTGCTCATAATAATTTACTTCTTGTACATAAAACATTTTCTTATGTCAAAGAAGTATTATTAACTGAAATATTTATTTTATAAAGAGTATGCTAAATCATTCACTGAAAAATAAAGCCAAAAAAAGCTTTTTGCTCATCAGCTTTACTTTAAATTGCAAATGTTTTTCCCTTTTTTTGGGTTACTTAAAAACACTTTAAAATATAAATTTCAACTAGAAATAATCTCTCTTCCTGACCAAAAATATCCATCCGCTCATAGAAGCAAAACCGCCATGGAATAGTTTTTGTTGTGCATTAAAATTCCTTGAGTGTAATCTACTTGAAACGTTACGCTCTTGCAACCTGCCAAACTTTTGCTTGCCACACACCAACTGAGCCATTTTGTATAATATATATATATATATAAGTGTGTATATATTTTTACCCTGGGATCAGGACCTAATCTGAAACCCTGGCAACAGGAGAAGCTGCAAGAGGAGAAACCAGGGGATTCCCCATTTCGAGTCAAAGTCATTTGCCAAAAGCTGAGCAACAACAACAGCTCATCAACACCTTTAGTCAACCATTTTTCAACATGGCGATAATGTAGCCTTACAGGCACACGGGTAGGAAAAAGAACACTGAGAAAAAAATAAAATGGTTGAGGAGGGGAGTATGTTTTTAATTAATAGAATTAAAAGTATTTACAACTGTAAAATAAATAAAAGTTTAAAATTACTAAAATATAAAAAGGAAATACAAGAATATTCCCTGCTTTTGCTCAGTGCAAAGAAAGAAAGGGACTGCAAGAAATGCGCAGGAAAAGCGAGGCAAATACGCAAAACCCGGCGCACACTAAATCCACTTAAATTAATTGCAAAAGGTGATTACGTTGCTGTTTTGCCTGTGGAGTGCGGACTTTTTGCCTGGCAGCCAACAGACAGCGAGCAGACAGCTGAGAAATGAAGCCAGGCCAACGAAAGCCGCCCTCCTGGCATCCCTTGTCCCTTTCTATATATCCCACGCAGGATATCAAGAAGCTGCATAAGGAACTTAGTACCTGCGACCGGGCAAGCGTCGCCATTTCTCTAATGCCAGCGGGCAATGGCAAACACTCGACGACAGGCTGCGAAGCTGTGGATAGATATGCAGCGAGTCCTTGGTCCTGGCTTAGGGATCCTACCCATTCCGGCACCCTCCTCCTCATCTGTGAAATAGCCTTGCATGTCTGCACTGCGACAAAAAAGGACATCCTTACTTACTCTAAGTGGAGAGATGTGACAAGAAAATAAGAATTAAATGTGTTCAAAATGTTTATTAAAAAACGTTATAATATATTAAAATATTATAATTAATGCTTTGAAGTTCACTGGAAATATATACTTTTTTGTATCTGTATCCCAGACTTATCGAGAAACATAATAATAATAATATATATTAATTAATTCTAAAAGTGTGACTTTGGATCTTATTATTTGTCGCCGTGCATAATATGTTGCAGGTTTCCACCTGCACCGACCGCTGTCTCTTTATTTTTGCAAAGTAATTTGCAAAGAGGCAAACTGGGAAAATGTCAGTGAGGGAGGCACCAAAGGAAGAAAAACAGAAAGCAAGTGCCGCCAAAATGCAGTCAAGGATAAAACAGCAAAAGATCCGAGATGCCGGGATACCAATAACAGGAGATGAAGGCATCCTGCCTCGCTCAAGGCTGCACACTGCTCACCTGCTCCCTTGCTCCGTTTCATCTTCAGGGTGCTCAATTCCGTAGTTGTTGGGCGACAAGGTGTTAAGGTGTCTTGAAGTCGTTAACTGTCAACTGCGTTCGCAATTTGCGTGTATGCGGGCCCGTAAACTACGAGGTGATGGAACATAAAATCGGGAGTATAGGCGGGACTAATACTTGAAGCTTAAGGCTCTATAAAATCTCTCGCACTGAAGAGAATAAGGATATAATAATAATAAACATATAGTAAATATGATTTAGTTTTGTAGTTTTATTTAAATTTAAAGAATTAGAAGGAAACTAACTTTTGCGTATAATCGGACAGAAGGACAGACGGACATGGCTAGATCGACTCGGCTGTTGATGCTGATCAAGTATGAAGATGTCTCCTGCGTTGCAAACATCTGACTGAAATTATAATACCCTGCAAGGGTATAAAAAATATAATTAGAAGGTCAGGGAATATTTAATACTACTAGGAATACTAGAAGATTTGTATTTTAAACCTTGAAAGGTGTAGTATTATACAAATGTGATTAAAACCTAGGATTGTGTAAAATATTGAATTTAAATTCAGAAATATTTAGAGTTTTAGAATTTATTTTGTCTTGAAAGAGCTGACTTCACTTACAACTTATTCAGTTTTAATTTATTGCAGTTTTTTAAATAACAATATAATTTTAATCTTTGTCTTTATATAAAATATGCCGTGCATCACATTGCTTAAAATCAATGTTTTGGTATAAAATGTATCTTTTAATAATACAAGTATACTTTTTTAATATCTTATACTAAAAGTCATTTTTAATTTCGATTCCTACATAAACATTGTTGACCAAGAATTTTCTCCAACTTCTCCGTATATTGCCTTGTTTTTTTTCGTACGTCCGTGTTTGTGTGCTTAAAATGTCATTAAAGCACGAAAGGGGCGTGACTGTCAAGACGATTTCAGGACGAAACCAGTAGAGGGAATATCGGAGACAGAATCCAGCAGCCAATCGAGCTGTGTGGCCTGGCAAATATTTGTGGAAATGTATGTATATTCCCCACTCGACAGTTCATAAAGACCATCGAGATGTCTTCGACACGGAGATAAAAGCCAAAACATCCTTAATCAGCGTCTGGAGGTTTTGAGCTTTTTATTTTTGGTTGCTTTTCAGGGGGCGTGGCGTCAGTTGAATTTATTGATAATTGATTATTGCTTCGTTAGGTCGCATTTAGGCGGCGCTTTGTGGTTCCGCGCTTATCTTTCTCCCTCTCCCCCATGTTTGTTGTTGCAAATTGAAAATGCAAATTGCCCAGATGATTGCTCCACCGGATCCCGTTCTCATTTTTTCGGTTCCCAGCTTTTCCTTTTTCCTCACGACTGCAGTTTGTTTTTTGTTGTTGTGTCTTTTGATGTTTGCCGGCTTCCTTTAGCAGGGGATGCTTTGGGGAAAAACAAATTTTCATAAATTTTTAAAACAAACATACGAGCTGGAAGTAAAGAAAGGCAAAGGAAAAACGGAGCCAGGAACTGAAAGGAAAGCCAAACCTGAGAGCATCAAGTGGCGGCGTTTTTACCACCATTTTGCGGGTACCCTGTAATGTAAAGGGTGTCATGTTTGTGAATTATTTTTTAATTTCAATGACAGTTTTTGATTACTCAAAGCCTAATAGACTCGGAGCACATGTAATACACTAATTTCCTTGTCGCAACGAAATTTACAACATTTAGACTTAATAATTTTAAAAAACATTCTTTGCAATATTGGTGTTATTTTAACAATATTTAAATGGAATGGGAAAATATACATAAATAAGCTTATTTTAAAATGTTTTATTTGTTACTTGAGGTTAGCCAAAAGTATGAGAGTTGTATCTATTAATTAATGGAAAACTCAGTTATATCATAAGTAGATCCTGAAATATCCAGCACATATTCCATTCCCCTTTTCCATGAAAGGGTATCCCATTATTCATCAATGTCGACCATAATAAATACAATTTTTGCAGCCTTTGTTGGTGTTTTTGTCGTTGTTGCTGTTGTTGTTAGGACGTGCCTATGTGCATTGCTTTTGCTCACCTTTTGAGCTTTTAAATTATTTTCCAAGCACGTAGTCTCTGTCGGCTGTTTGCGTATTTAAACATGGCCAACATGGGTGGAGGTAGGAGGGGGTCTTCCAACGGATTTCGTGGGGCGGGGGCGCCGAGTGAAAAGCGCGTACCGGCATTCGCTTTGCCATTGCCTTTAAAAGGATTTGCGCAATTTGCGTTTTCCAGGGGTTCCGTTTTTTTTTTCTTTTTCAGAGGCTTTCAGGGGGTGGAGGTTTTCGGTGGCGTTCTGAGGGTGTGATGGGTTCGGGTTGTTGACAAACAAACAGCAGCGTTGAGTGACGCCGAAGACAGGCGAAGTGAAGCGAAGGACCTAGGATATGCTGAACAGGACAAGCGGCAAGCTTTGTGTTTGACAATGTCCTTGCTGATGTCGCGCTTTACCCTTCGCCCCTCGCCCCACTCAACCCCTCCTCGTACGTGACTTGCATTTTATTTTTTACCAGGCCCCAGCCCAGCCACCCAGTCATCCGCCCACCGGGGAAACTCGTTAGTAATTTAGCAACGGGAAAGGGACGCTAGAGATTTAGCCACAGATATAGAATGCGGAAAAGCAGGAGATTCAGCTGAATGTTGTTTTCAAAGCAATCAAATGCTCGTCTGTATTCACAACTAAAAATATAAATCTGCCCAAAAATAGGTTAAAGTGCCCACAAGTCTATACTTTTTTCGTGTATGTAAAGTGCAAATAATTCCATCATCGAAACCGTAAAAAGTTGGTATTTAATAGAAACAGAAACCGGCAAGGGCAACGAGTGATAGCCACTTGAAGAGCAGTCTCTGTTTTGCCTCCATTCTTCAACACACTGAGGGGTTTTTACATTTTTTAATTCTAAAGAATAATTTAGATTTGGAAATTTCGATTTAGGAATTTAGAATTTATGCAATACTTCAAAAATATTTACCAAGCTTACTTTTTTTTAATGTTGTACATTTTGCATTTTTTTTTTTATTTTGAAAATATATTTATATAGTTTTTGTTTTGTTTTTCTCTGTGCATGATGTGTTGCCCAGTTGCAGTGCGGCGAGAACTCTTTTGGGTGGGCTCACTCGGGCACAGTGGGGCAAAACGAGGAGCCCACTCTCCTACTTACTACACACTACTGCTTTTGGGGGGATCCCAGCGTGTGCAGTTGAAAATATTTGTCGAGTTTCGAGCCTGGGTGGTTTTTCGGGGGGTTTATTCAATCCTTAATGGCCTCAGTCCCAGCGCCGAAAGAGTTATTGAAAATGTTTTATTGTGTGCATTTGATTGCTGCAAGTGCCATGGTTTGGTCCCTCCCCGGCCTGGGCGTGTGTGTGCCCGGCCTGGTGTCTAACTTATAAATATTTCAATACCATTTGAAGAGCGCCCGCTGGCGCAGGCTAGCAACCCCCACCGCACCGCCACCCGAAATGTAAATGCACTCTCCATTGTGTCCGGGTGTCTAGTGCTTTTGGCACTCCAGATTCAGATCGGAGGCTATAGCTGTGGCACTTGCCATATTTGGATTTTCAATCCGACAAATCAAAAAATACCAAATGCACTCCGATTTGTGAGGAGGTTTATGCGAGGGAAATTAGAATGTAAACAGTGTTTCTAGATAAAGACCCAACAGAATTAATTGTTAGCTAACCTTAATATAAATTAAGTAGTTCGATTAAGCCGTTTTTAAAGAAAAAAAGGAACAGACAAATTTGTATTATCAAGACAGATTAAAGCTGCTTATAAATCACAGATAGTATTTATTTTGTATAAAAATACTTCAAATATTTGTATTATAGTTTCATGCATTCATTCTTCACTTTTTTAAATCTTTATAAATACATCTGGTAAATTTCACCAACATCTTGATCCTTCAACCGCATAAACGCGCAACTTCTGACCCTATTTGAATGGGCTTTTGGCTTGTGTTGTTGGCTGGCATTTGTTGGCTCGCTAGATGAATTCTATGGCACGTTCGATATGGTTCGATATGCACACACTCTCCTCTCACACACAGCTGGCAAACACTTTCAATTGCCGGCCTGAGTGAGTGTGTCTATGTGGGCTTTAAAACTTTCCACAGGCGGACCAGAAGAGTTTCGACCCATCGACTGATGCAATCGCCGGGGTTCACTCCATTTTCCTACCGTCACGAAAAAAAGCCTTTGGGCCTGGCCTAGAAAAGTTTAACTCAATTACGGACCGAGTCGACACACGTGACTAACTGGGATTCTGTATCAGATGAGGTAAGGTTAGCCGGGGTTATGCGAGATTCAACGGAATGGAAGTGGCTGGGAGTGAGCCAGAAAGCTGGCCAAGCATTAAGCAGGTCGACACAGGCCACCTACAAATCCCTTTTTCAAAACTCATTAGCACAAATTTGTGCCTTTCAATACGAGTGGGGAGTGAGCAGGGGGACATTCTGGGGAGGACCCCAGACGTTCCTGGCTGCCTGGGAATTTCTGAGGCTAATTTGGGCAAGCTGACAAAATTTATGCTGATTGTGGGGCAATTTACGAAAATTCCTCCAGTCTACAGTTGGAAAATTGGCCGCTTGCCTGCCAGCCCTGAATGTATTGTAGAAGAAGCCTTTGCCCAAAAATACAAAATATTCTGTTTTGTATAAAAAGTACTGGGCACTCAGCCTTGAAACAATGGAAGTTAAAAGAAATGGACCTTTAGCCTTTTCTTTCTACAATCTACAATTTCGCTTGGCCTTCAGGATTCTTTAAATGTTTTGTTAATGATATATTTGAAACACTTTTAAGCATTATATTTATATAATAATATATTTTATATACTTATTTAAAAAGAGTTCTCTTAGTTTCATCTTATTTAGTATCCTGTCCTTACTAATTTTTCACTCCCTTGATTCTTTTACAGATCCAGCTTGACTTCTGTCTAGTTTATTGAGTGCAGTCGCCAAGGAGAAGGTAAGCTGGAAAAAAAGAAAGAGTTTAACCCTTTTTCCTGGGCCAGACTCTCTCTATATGCAAAGTAGAGTTAAATGATAAATGAGGGAGGGGTTGAAGTGGCCTCAGCCGACTCCTCGTGCATATATAAATTGTATAAGACCCGAGGTCTTTGGTCGTCGCTTGGTTTCCGTTTCCGCTTTTGGCTTTCGCTTTTTCATTTCCGCCTAATAAACTACATAATTAAACTGGCAGGCAATGGGATTAAAGGATTCGGCGGGCGAAAGCCCCGAAGGAGTCCGACTTGAATGTGTGTGTGCGAGTTGGCTGGCTCCTGGCTTCTGGCCTCAGCCAAAGTTTCGTGGACGAATTAAGCTAAATTAATTTTTGCTCTCTGCCGCGTTGTTGCCAATGCTACTTAAGTCCTTTGACTTCTGGCTCGTTTGATGATGAAGCTCTTGCCGTTAGTCCTTTCTTCTAATATATGTGCTGGCCCCGTAGCTTCGTCTTAAATTAATGATGTGTTTTATGCCCTCCTCGTTGTTGTTGCTCATGGCCGAAAAAAGTGTATATATACAGAGGAAAATGAGGAGGAAAAATCACAGTAAATGCGATTTAGACGTCAAAAGCGCAGCATTAGCAGTAAATAAAATAGGATAATACGGCAAGTCGACCGCATGGCAGAAGCTAACTACCCCAGTCCAAAATTAAAGCCAAAAAAAGTATGAGCTAAGATAATTTAGAAAGATTTCGTCGACTAGAAGATGAGCTTTTTTGTGGAAGTTTATCAACTTATTTATAGTATCAGAGAATTACTTATAAAGTAGACACATACGTTAAGGATCTTAGGTGCTACCTATTTATATATTTTAAAATATACAAATCAATCAATCTGGAATTTAATACAAGTTCAAAGAACGATAAAATAATATAATATTTAAAACAAGAAAGAAAGCTAACTTCGGCTCGCCGAAATTTACATACCCTTGCAGATTGCAATTAAACTATAAAATTAAAATCGAAATTCTGATCTAATAATTAGTGGCCAAATCTCAAATTTGATGAAAATATGTTGAGTAACTGCGTAGTTATGTTTTTTTCTATTATTTTCCTGATTGTTCATATGGCAGCTATTGTTGCCCGATTTACATATAATTAAAACCAAAATTTTCAAATCAATTTTCAAATTTGATGAAGTTATGTTTTTTTCAATTATTTTCCTGATTGTTGCTATGACAGCTATATGATATAGGTGAAATTCTGAAATAATGATAAATGGACAAATATAAATTTTGGTAAATTATAATTTTTTTTTAATTTTCTGATCGTTCCTATGGCAGCTTTATGATATAGTCGTCCGATTCGGCGCGTTCCATATGTACGAGTTCATGTAGATAGCTTTAAAACTGAGGTAGAAACTGCGTAGAAACGAACCGTCATGACGGTCAGGCGGACATGTTTACTCGGCTGTTGATGCTGATCAAGAATATAGATACTTTATAGGGTCGAAGATGTCTCCTTCACTGCGTTGCAAACTTCTGACTGAAACTACATATAATACCCTGCAAGGGTATAATTAGTTAAATTTAAACAGTTGAAATGATAGACTTAAAATGTCCCTAAACATGTATCTCTTACCTTTTAAAAGCTATCTTTAAATTTACAATCTTTCATTGTCATTCTAAATCATTTAAATATACATAAATCAAACTAAACTTTTATAGAATATACATTTTTTTGTTTTAAATATTTTTTAAGATTAGGGTCAAAGATCTTTTCCAGCTAGTCATAAGAGTATATCAAGCAGGACAGATGCTGCAATGCAGGGAGCCAAAGGATAAGATTGCCATGGCAGGCCAAGGGATTATGTTCTCTTAGGTCCCTGCACTCAGGAAGCATTCATCTGTTTGTCTCTGACTAAGCCAAACATTTTTCATGGCCAGAATAAAGCCAGGAAGCCGGGGCGTTACACCTGGACATTAAACCAAGCCACAGATCCAGGAAACTCTTTCTCCTGGCAAATGACTTAATACAATCTGACTGCTGGCATCGATAAGGACCCACAGAGACGGGTTTGTGTAAACAATATTCCGAGCTACAAATCGGTCTCAGAAATCCGAATGTGGATTGCTCTGAGGTCTTACACAAATATTTTGACAAAACGCCTGCTGTTTTCCACATAAATATTTATATTTGCTTGCACAGACACAGGCACACACAACCACTCAGAACCCAGACCGAAGGATACACGCAGTTTGTCTTATCGAGGCATCTTTACCTGCCGCAGACTTCGAACCCGACCAGCATCATCGTATCTGTATCTTTGTATCTTTGGCATCACACGGTCGCATTAATCCGTCGTGCGTATACAAATTCTGGGCCCCTCTCGCTGTATCCTCGGAAATCGAATCCACAAAAATGCAGTTAAATAAATTACAAACGCTCTGTCACCCAGCGTTCGAGGGCTTCACATACCCAAGGCGGCACGTCTTTTACAAGAGTATATTAGTTGTTCTAATAGGGGAATATTTAATGTATATTTATTATAAATCAGCATTCACATTGGAAAATTTAGAAAAAATATTTCTTTTAATATTTATTCCTTAATACATATTAATTTATTTATTAAAAATGGTAAAGTTTACAAAACTAGAGTTAGCATAGATATCGCTAAGATATAATCAAGCTTAAAGTAAACTAGGATTAATTAGGATCAACATATTGTGGTAATAGTACTGAGAACTTTATAGTCGTGACAATTATTCAAGTTGTTCTTTCTTATTTGGAGTCGCATGTCGCGGGTTTATCGTTCGCCGGGCATCGTCTTGACTTTTCTTATTCGAATTTTTCTCTTTAATGAATTTCTTGATTCTCGGTCTCTCCCTTTCCAATTCCACATCCACATCTCCTTTATCCTGTCCCCCGATCAGCGTGCTAATGAAATAAATGCCCGGACAGCCGAGTCGTTTTCGAATCAGTTCTCAAGTTACCCGCTGCACTGGAACACGAACATGAGCAATCTGTGACATTGCCCACATATGGTAAACGTTCGCGGCCGATAAAAAATATATATATGCATACTAAGGGGACTTTAAAAATACGATACAGAACAAAATGCACACAGAAATTATGAGACAGTCATGGCACATAAATTCCTCAATGTGTGTGGGATCCAGCCAGGGAGTGTTGTTTCGTTTGAGCTTGTAGTCTTTGAGAAAGAGTAATCTTTGAGGAATCTTGTTGGGCTTGGGTTAACAATATTATTAGACAGATTTATCTGCATATTTTGTCTGGTTTTTATAAAGGGTTCTTTTTATTCCTTGTTTACTTTTATTTATTTATATTAGTGGCTAAAGATTATTCTATGGCTGGATACAAATTAATCCAAAATCAATAATATTAAAAATATAATTAAACTTAATTTGTATGGTTTCAAAATTGTTCATGGCTTAAACTATATTGGATTTAAGTATATGTAGATATTTATCATTTATTCTTTCAATAATTTTTGCTATAACAAGCTTTACGTTCACTTCTTGGGGGCAATCTATCCCCAAACAAAATGTAATCACACTTCGTATACGAACCAATTGACATGGGCAATAAATATTCCCAAACTCCCAACTCCTTGCAGTTGTTTCTGCTTAATTATTAATTTCGCATTTACCGCAAAACGTTTATTGGACTTCGTGTTCCGTTCCTGGCAGCCACATCTACATCCCTCTAAATACCCCCGAAAACACCCAATCCTCAAGCAATCCAAGGCGGGAGAAGCCACAACCCGCAAGCAATCTTGTTCAGTCGTCGGACTTATTTCCTCAATTGCATAAATCGAACAGAAATTTGTGTTTTGGCGCGTGTCACGAATGAGCAAAAACAAGTCAAAAGACCCGAAAAAGACGACGACGGAGACGGAGACGAGAAACCAAAGCGGCAAACTCCTTCTCTCTAATTTTTCCCGGCCCGGGCTTTCGAGACAATGTGACAAGCTCTGTCCGACGGCCGCCCCCAAATAGCAGTCTATAGTCTATAGTCTGTTTGTCACCCAAGTCATTTACATGCTCCGCCCAACTACGTGACTCACATATATAGTTAGACACTGACAGCAGCGGCCCTTCTGAGATATTTCTGTGGGGATTTCTGCGGCTGCCAGCGACTTGGTCCCGGCCACATTTGATCAAAATGCGAACGTCCGTTGGGAGAGAGAAAGCCCGGCACTGGGACTCAAGTGCGTCACGAACGCCGTCGATAAAATATTTAAAATTCATTTCTAACATTTTAGACCGCTCTTCTCGTCACCAACATCGATTACTCATGCCACCGAAGATGGAACACAACATGGCTGCAGTTATATGCACTCGAAAAAATGGTGTGCCTAACTTGAAAGAATATAGAACCAAGAACTAAAATAAGTAAAGGTTTTCTAGCTTTTTCTAAGGACTTATTACCTAAAGTTCACTCGCACTTGCGAGTAATAACGGAGAATACAGCTTGGACTCTTCCTTTGTATCCTGGTTATACCCTTTAGTCAGAAGTTTGCAATGCAGTGAAGGAGACATCTCCGACGCTTTGATCAGCATCAACAGGCGAGTCAATCTAGCTTCCATAGGAACGATCGGAACTTTGGCTATTTATTATTATTCCAGAATTTCGTATTATCTGACGACTATATCCTATAGCTGCCATAGGAACATCAGGAAAATAATATGAAAAATCATAACTGGGCTGTTTCTCAACATATTTTCATCAAATTTAAGATTAGGCCATTCATTGTTATCTTTTACATAGTTCAATTGCAATCTGCAATAAACTTCGGTAAGCCGAAGTTAGCTTCCTTTCTAGTTTTTCTTGAATTAAGTTTGCCTAAGAAGCAGTAAGATAATCTGAAAAAATTCTAAAAATTATTAATATCCGGTCCAACAGTGGGAGTCTCGACAACATGTTTCTCCCTGTGCATATTGGCCTTAAAGAAAGTATTAAAAATAAAATGAACTCGGTTGAGTCAATGACGGTGGGCTCTAAAAACGTTTATAAATCTAGATAGAATATATTTAAAATATATTTTGAAATCGTTTAATATAACTGTTTGATTAGTATTTTATATATTTAATATTGTTAATGCTTTCGCCTACTTCTCATAGTGTAGATAACTGTTGTTTCAAGCTGCTAGTTTTGTGTTGGCTTTGCCATATCTTGATAAGTCTCTAGTTGTGCTTTGATTTATGCCCGTGCCGGTTGCACTCACCTGGCCAAGATTGTATCGAAAGTAAATAGCGCAGGAATCATTTGGCATCGAAACGCATTGCACCTGGGGTGGTCGGTCGGTCGGTTGGTCGGTTGGTCGGTCGCCTCAATAAAACTCGCACTCGCCTCCTCAATCGCAATTGCAGTTTATTAGTTTTGCTATTGAATTACATATCAATGCATTTCTCATTCGTCTGGCGAGTGTGTGTGCCCAGATACAGATGGATGGAGTGATACCCCTGGATCGATTGCTCCATAAAGTAGTTTGGCTCCCGAGTGTTGATTGTTTGTCATAAATATCTGAGAGCGATTTTATTGCGTACCAAAAGGTGACTTGCTTCTGACGGAGTCTCTTTGCAAATCGAATTTTAATAAGAAATTTCGCCTAAGGTTTCTATAAATGTAATACAACCATTAATAATATACCAAGTAAGGATTTGTGTATCTTCCTAGGGGATAAAGATATGCTTTGCTGATAATATTCTAAACAGTCAATTTATCCCTGGCAAATATTGACTCCATACCGTGGCCATAAACATTTCACATATTCCAAGCCTTATCAAACCGAAGGGTGCCCTCTATCATATTTTATATATATTTCTTTTTCTATTTATTATTACATGTTATAGGAGGTCTTGGGCACCTCTCCTCCCTCACTCCGCATTCCGTTGATAAACCGGGCTGCCACTCACCTAAACTCACTTCAGTTGAGTTCGATTCCTTTGTTGATTTTTCTAGATTCGAAGCACTGATTGTGCGCATTTTACAACCGTGCCCGTAACCATAGTACCTCCGATTCCCGCCCGCCCCGGACTCCATTTTCCGGCAAGGTGTGAATTGTGGTGGAACTGAGACTGCAGTCTGCAGTCTGGGAAAGGGAACTGGAACTGGGTCTGTCTGCCTTTTGCTTTTTTGATCGACAGCTTGCCTAAAACTGTCAACGCGTTTCTTTATTTCTGTTTCGATTTCGATTTCGGCACCAGCACCAGTCCTCCTTCCCCACATCCTGTGCTTTATGGCACATTTCTTTCGATTTCCAGCGATTTGTTTGAGTTAGCTGCCGCTTTGTGTTTGCACGGCTGCACCGTGGATTGTCGGAGTAATTGTCGTTGTCATCGTGTGGCCTATTCGGATCGGAGGGGTTTATATCACAGTCGGCTGAGCGGATCGAGGTTACCTCTCTGAACAGACGCTTGGATTAAGATTAAGGGCGTCTATTGTCGGTGTTTATTTCCTACCTTTGGCCTGTCAAAACATCAGTTTGGTAATCATAAATCAGTGGATTTATTAATGGCCTAATATATATTCTTTTTGAAGTCAAAGTATACAAATTACTAAAAATAGTGCTTAGGCATATTTAATATTTTGATTATAGAAGATTATTATGAAAGTTAATATTAAAAAGCATTTACAAAATGTTTTGGAATATTATATAGTCACTTATTAGTATTTAATATTAATTTTTGTGTAAAGTTTTACGTTCTGAAAATATTATTAATCCTTATTCATCAACTAACTTCTAATTTAAAGTTATCCCTTTACACGAAACCATATTTTTCTCTTCTTTCCGCTGAACTTTAAATATTGAAGATAGCATTTAATCAATTTCCCATAAATCACATGGCAAACCAGCTCCCCGTCAGGCTACTTGAAGGGTTCAGTGCAACTTTTCATCTAAGCTCCCGTGCTCCCACAATTTTCTCTATATCCCCAGCATATATATCATGACTGCAGAAAATTGCTTAACTGTATGGAAAATTGACAAGTTTTGATGGCTGACAGTGCGGTTGGGCCGCCGCGCCAGTTTCCTCACATTTCCCCTTAGCCAGCGCTCGCTGCGCCATGCATGATTTGCAGTGGAAAATGCATAAATGGAAAACTTGATCTAAAATTGCAGGCCACCCAAACGGTAGTTTAACAATTTTCCCTTCTGTAACTCGTTTACTTTTCACTTTTGACATGGCGTGCTGCAGCACATTTGCCATTCGGAATTATTTCTACGTTTCTGGCCAATTTTCGAAATAGAAAAAGTTTTCCTTTTTTCTACGTTTTGTTGTTTTTGGTACGATGATTGACTGACAAAGGGAGAGGAGGGAGAGGATGTCATCGGGAGTGGAGAGTTGATTGAACCTCGGCGACATTTTCTCCTTTGAGGAGCGAGGACTCGGTTTTGCAGGGAATGGTTAACCAATTTGTCAACGGTGGATGGCATCGAACGACCCATAATATTGTCTAAACAGAAAGTAATTTTCAAAGCGCTGAACCTAAGATGTTAAGTCTGCTTCCTGTATACTGTTTGATGCACTCGGAAAAATTAGTATAGATTTTTCATAAAATATAAACTAAAATATTTCCATCTTATATAAATATTATAGTTTTTGACTCTAAAAAAAGTCGATAAATTATTATAGGCTCCACAAATGTTACTGAGATTGGGATCTAACCAAGCATATTTCTCCATGTGTGCATTTTCCTCGCCCGCCCGTAGGGACCAACCGCAGTCGCAGACGGGACATGTCAACTGCTAATGTCACTTAAATGCCAGTGCCGTGTCTATCACAGCTATAGTCCTCGCCCTCTGTCGCCTGGCTGGTGCATGTGTGTCCTTTGGCTTCTTTTGTGTCGTTTTCGAGAAAATGCGAGGACTACATCCGCTTAGGCGTGCTGGAAATTGGATTTTCACAGCTGCCAGACAGAGACGCATTGAATGGAACTGGACGAGAGCGAAGGCCATTGAGGGACCCTGAGATTTAACACGCTTTAGTTTTCCTTCCGCTTTGTCTCTATGGGAATTTCGCATTGCCCGCTTAATTTCATGTCCATTATCCTTTTTTTTTGTGCAATTTCAAGCCTCATTATTATCACTGACTGGGCAGCCAAACAATAAACCAAAACAAATTTCCAGTAATTGCATAGGCAATAACTCATTTGGATTGAGTTTTCAGGGATTTGAATGCGAATATTTGAAGGGAACTGTCTAAGGAATCGTCATTCTTAGGGGAGAGGTATGTAGGAGTAAAATTCAAGTGATGAATGAAGGACCTAAAACAAATATTCAGCTGAATTAAATTAATTACCCAGACCGCACCAATTGGATTTTAACATTTAACAATGTGGTAATGCTCTTTTAATAAATTAAAAAATACAAACTTTGATTTTGATATTAACAAAATCGCTTATATGACGACGAGTGTTTTTTGACCATCAAACACTTTCCATTCGTAGCCATTCACCAATCCATCACGCAGCCACCTCCATCTACCCGTTCATCCATCAGTCCACCGGGATAACCATGGCCAAATCCAAATCCATTCAGCTCGACCAACTTCCGGCGGCCATTTTGCCAGAGTCGGAGATCCAAAGTAATTTCCTTTGCCACTAAACTGTGTGGTTGATGACAGATAAGCCGAGTCTGGGATTCCGAACCCTGCATCGTCGTTCCTAGGCCCGAGGTCCGCTTCCCTTTTGGCCGCAGAGTTCCATGAATAATTCGCCACTTCTCCGGAACTAGCTCCCTCTCTTTCTTTCCGTCTCCCCTTCTAGGGTTTTCCATCTCCCTCTGAGACTCCAAAATGGCAAATGCATTGAATGATTTATTTGGTGTGATTGCTTCACACACACGTACTCAATGTGCATATATGTACATACCTACATACATATGTATATAGAGAGGATATACTCCCAGCGATTCCTCTTTGATTTCCCTTTGGCAGCAATCAAACAGCAGTTGCCGTTTGCGGTCAACAGAGGCCGCCGAAAGTACACACACAAACGCACAGTCCTTCAGTTAGTCAGGACGACGGGAGGGAGGCTCGGCTCGGTTAGGCTTTGTGGACTTTTGTGAATTTTAATTGCCACGTTTGTTAAAGTGTTTTGATTGCTTTGTCATTGCACTAATCAGCACTTGTTCTCACTGCCTCACTTGGGGGTATTTATTAATTATAAATTCCCTTCGATTGCTCAAAGCGCAGGGAGCAGAAAGCGACAGGGGGCGCCACTCAACCGTTCGTTCCATTGATTTCTTTCGAAGCTTCAAGAGTGAAACAAGCCCGCTCTCTCCCCCGATAAGCCCCTTCTTGCCCACACTGGCCGCTGTAAAAAGCATTTTCAATTGAGATTTATTGTGGCGTGTATTGGTTTAGGGGGCGTGGCAGCTTCACTCGCTTTGCATTTTTCAGCGAACTACTTTACAGAACAGTTCCGATTTGATACCCTTTTAGGAGGTATTTTCATTGTGCAGCAAAAAGGGAGCCTACGAGAAAATTTGGTATTAGTATATGACATGGATTTTCACCATGGTTCCAGCTTATTTCTTGGATTATATCACTTTTGCTCTGTAATGGTAATGTCACTGAATATTGATGTGTCGAAACTGTATCAATATTTTTTTAAAAAGTTGATATCGAGATTTTAAAGTTGCGATAAATGTGCGAATTATCGATCTTTTAATATTGCGATATATGTATGTATTTATCCGTTGACAGAATCAGAAAAAAAGAGACAAAAAATTAAGATCGGTTGCGAATATTTCGAATATATTAGTATATTATCTAGGAGGTCGATATAATCGATATAATTTGGAGTTTTAAAACTTCAATACATTTGCGATATTTAACCAAAATAATCAATCTCTTGCTGTAGCCAATCGAGCTAGTTATCTGCTAAGGATGGTCGTTTGCTTTTGGTGGATCAGCTTATATTATCTTAAAAAAATATGGAATCTGAATATAAATAAGAAAATCCACATTACCAAATGAAGAAAATGCTAACAGTATTCAAAAACGCACTTATATTTAACAAAATATATAAGAATAAATAATGTAGCTGCCTATGATCCTTTGACAATTTAATAAAATCTATTTCAAAAATATATCCTTTTTTGTATTCCAGGTAAAAATAAGGAAAATTTGCAGTACTAACAACCAAGCCAAGTAAGCAAAATATTAATGTTTAAAAAAATTACTTTTCCCACTTTCCTATTACTTTCTAAAGAAAGTTTTACTATCATATCTGTATGTATATCGGACAATTAGGGTATTTAATAGTTCGACCTTTCGAAGCACGCAGTTCAGTCTGTTTTTTCTCACTCAGAACAGAAGCTCTGCTCTCGGGTGCCTTTAGTTAAGTTTTTAGATTGCAATTTATTGTGGAGGGAAGGTCCCCCCTTTTTTTTCCGCCTCTGCTGGCAAAGTCAATTCCTTTGATTTGTGGCGCTTTTGCGTGCAATTTTTTAAATTGAAAATCACTGCCTGAGCGCAATCCTTTTTACATCCTTCGCTTGCTTCAAATGAAATCGTTCCGTTTTTTTCATTCCATTTTTTGTGTGAAATATGCAGCACTCGTATTTACTTTTATCGAGATTTATGCGCCACAATTGATATTGGGGTTAATAAATTGAAGGCTGAGCTGTGCCAGAAACCAAAAATCCAAGTCCGAATCGGAACTCGCAACTCGAGCCATCCATCCAATCACTTTTCAAATTGAGTTCAAGTGCAGCCAAGGCGAAACGTTGCTCGGTTTTATTTTTTTAAAGTTCATTTTAGAGTAACCCGAAGGGGTCACTTGACTAGTTAACCCTTTGGCACGGATTTCGGGTTTCCGTTCGACTTGACCTTGACCAGCCATTGTCTGACTTTAACGGCGTTTCCCAAACGCGTTAGAGATTTCCCGGTACCTCTTAGTTTATTTTCGGGTTTCCTTTTTATGGCTAACGGAGATTTTACGACTGCCAGCGAGCTCCTGAGGTCAAATGCGCATTTTTCGTTTGCCTATTTTAACGTTTAAGGGCATGAAGGTGTAATTTTCGATAGAGGCGCAGCTGTTGGACGGAAGGAACGAACTTTAAACCGGAATAAAAAGAATATGTCAAAAGTGTGCTAAGGCTTTTTACATTTTCTGGAATTATATGTGTAGCAACTCCAAAAGTAGTATCATAATAATATATTCATTTACCGTTTTTAAATCTTTAAGGTGTGCTTTAGTTTTACTGCGAGGAAATATTATAAAGTAATCCTTAGGATTTTTAAATTATCAAATATAAATTTATTTCAGTCTTCCATCGAACTCTCAAAGAAGCGTTGGAAAAAACTTCCTGTAAACTTCTACTTTTCCGCAGGGAAAACTTTCCCAAATGACACGCACTTGCGGAACTTTGTTCCCTGGGCACCTCATAAATATGATTTTAATCGATTTCGCCACACTCACATTTGTGCCCGATAACATTCAAAAACCCATTCGAAAACAATGAAAAAGCAATCAAATCTTGTTCCCCTTTTTTTCGAGTATTTGATGCTGAACTTAACCACATACACGGTCGCAGAAGCAAATGGGAAACTTTGTAGGAAAAGTTTGCCGTAAAAAGAAAATAGAAGAGAGATCAGGAAAGCAAATGACAAAATTTTGCGCATATTTTTGCAGTGAAGTAAAAACTGCTAGTACCAACTACGAGATGGCAAACAAGTTGAGTTAATGTTGCAAAACAAAAGAGCACAAGCCAAAGTCAAAGTTTGTTGTTTTCCCGGCGTTCTGTGTAGATTTTGACAGTCATCTAGCCCGATATGTGTCGATAAACTATCCCTATGGTGTGTGTGTGTGTGTGTGTGTGCTTATTGCTATTGTGCAACTTCGGGTCGCTTGGTCTTTGGTCTTGCCATTGTTACTATCTGATTTCGGCAACTGCATTTGGCCCACGACCTGACCGTATCCACTGGCCACGCCCCCGGCCCTGATGGCCGCCCCCTTTTGCCACCAGTATATCGGTTTTGGCCAAAGTTTCTGGCGTTCAACTTTTGTTTAGTGGAGCAACAGTCAAAGCAATGAACCAACCCAAAAAGCAGTTGTCGCTCGATTTGTCTTCCTTTGCTTTCCTCGAACTACACAGAGCGAAATTTGTGTTTTAAAAGATAAGTGATATTATAGAACATACAATTCTTGATATCAGATTACTTGTATTTGAATTCACATTTCTTTATATTTAAATAACAAAGCCTGTAATAGTTTTTAATCCTGTTTTAATTTGATGAATTTTATTTATTATTTTAATATTTATTATTTTAGTAAAAATATTTTCTTTCTCTGCTCTTGCTATTTTTGTCTGTATCCCCCTAAAATGCTTTGGCATGTTGCACATTGTTTGCCGCACTGCAATTGTTCCGCTCAGTTGATCCGGGGATTCCCCGATCCCACTTTAATCTGCTGGCTCCATTGATGTTGAATTTTTATTTTAGCAAAGTTTTTTCATTTGCCCCAAAGCAAGGAGAAATTCCTTCATGTCGACTAAGGATTTTCCCCACTTTGGCTTAATGAATTGGAAGCGATTTTCAGCGTTGGCGACATCTGGGCTAAGTAATTTGTGGAGCAAAAGCTAAGTGAATACTGTGTTCACATGTGAGCCATTCCCGTAATTTACAAGCTCAATTATGCGGTAGCCGGAGTCGTATACAGTTATAGTTAGTTTTCTGATTATGGAACCCACGTTCTATATGCGAGTACATATTAAGTCACCCTTCGCAGCCCTCCTGTCAATTTAGGTGGGTAATAAATTTCAATATTGTACTCGTTCCTTTTTTCGGGCATTTCGGACCCGGGGAACTCCAGAGCGATATCTATGCGGGTTATCTTCTGTGTGACGTGCGGCTATCGGAGGAATGGAATACGGCCTGGGCCATGCCATAATTTGCTTCAGAACGGTGTGAATTATTTGTTCGTTTCTGTCTGCCTCTCCCATGTGGACTTCGTAGGGGCCGGATTGTTATATCTTAATTTTCTTTAATGGTTTATTATGATCCGACGAATGCAGTTGGCCTTTTGTTTGCATTGCGTGCCAAACGCTCCGGCACCTCGAATCCCCATAATAACACTGATAATTTCGTGTGATTGACAATTGTTTTCTTCTTTTTCACAACCGCTTTTTGGTTCGTTTGCGATAATGATAATAATATGTAATAATATTTATTTTGATGCCCCACCGCAGTCCGCCTGTCATAAATCGTGCTTATTTATGGAAAATGAGATTTGTAGTGGCGCATTAATTGCGCGTCTGTCCGACTGTCTGAATATTTCTATATCTCTGTCGGAACGATAGGAATGCTGAGCTCCGCGGCCTGAACTCATTGCCGAGCGATGACATTGATATTGGCTATACAAAGTGCAATATTTAATGGCAGAAAGAGCTGCAAATGAGAGATTAACTGTGTTAATTTTATTGTTTGCTGGACTAAAAGGTGATCTTAGATTATGTCCAGGACTTGAAAATAGAATTTGATTTCTAGGAAAATTTGAGGGCTTGATCTTGTCTGGGTTTAAATGTCTCCTGGGTTTCCCGAGTTTCTTTCTAAAAACAAATGATCGTACAGTTTAAAGATCCTATAGTTATACTTATAATTGATCAAGACAATAACGTTGTCTGTGATTCTTAATTGTTCATATATATGTATATATAGCTTAACGAATTCCCTCCATAATTCAGCTTACTCAGTGAGATTAATGATCCCTCAATTGATCCCGAAGATTTATGAGCTTTAACTTGATCAAACTCATTTGTAAGGCGACTGTTTACGATATTGTACTCAAGTCTTTAAGTCCTTGGCACCAAATTGATTTGTCAGTCTGTGGACTTGAATGAGGCATCTCGAGTTAACCCAACCTAAGACCGAAAAACCATGGCTAGCGAGGCCTCGCGAATGCTGTGAGCGACTCGTTTCCAGGGAAGTGAGCTGTTATGGGATGTCTTTAATGCCCATTGACAGAGCGCCGGGTGCAGTCCAGCCGGCGAGGGCAACAACGCCACTGGTTGTCTAGTTAAAGCCAAAGTTAAAGCGAAATTCCCCCTGAGAAACAAACAAAAGCGCAGACGATCGATCGACAAAGTACAAACAAAAGGCATGCCACAGCTAAAATTCCGATGGAAGGGGGCCTTAGCCAAAGGGAAAGGGGGATGGGAGGGACTGGGTACCACCCAAGAAAATCACGATGACGAAACGATGCCCGGCCAGATACGGATACATGGCCTGCAAAGGCAACAACGACAGAGGCAACACCTCTTGTTAGTTTTACTGATCATGATCATGACAGCGGTAGAGCGATGTCGGCAATGCACTGCCCAAAACCTTAAGGTTTATACTTCTTTATCGATGATAATCTATACAGAATTTGAATATTAAAGGGGTCTGGCATACAGGATAATTAATTTAAACAATCTTGATAATAAAGGTAGCCTGTTCAAACCAGTGAAACATGCGTAAATTAATTGTAATTGTTACATGTATAGAAATAATATCATTTAAAATGTATAATCTTTATATCCTTTTGGGATGTTGTTCAATATTTGTAGATTTCAAACTTATATTTCCTAGAAATACTTTTGTCTAAATGTTTTTCTAACATTATTCTGGTTTCCAAATTTATTCCTAGTGCATACCATTTGAGCCCTGCCCAGTGGACAAACTGATTGAGGCACGAACCGGCGAAACTCCTTCGTGGGTCAATCATCGGGTTGCAAGTTGCAAGTTGCTCCGAAGAATCACGGTCCGAGTCGAGTTCATGTTTCACAGCTTGCAAATAACTCTAATCGGGGCTTTCTGCATCTGTGTGTGGGGGTGCCTTCCGCTTATAAGTCCCCCGGCCAGCGATCCTGAATTTTCCTCTTCTTTTCGAATCTGAACAAGCCATGCATTGTAAGTTCATTAGCGGCCCAAGTGCACGATCCGCTCGTTGTTGCTATTGCTTTTGTCGGTGTTGTTGTTGTAGGATGGTGGATCTGACTATAGTGCCTACTCCTCCACTGCCCCTTGAAATGCATATAAACATGAGATTTTTCTGCACCTTCTGGCATTACTTTTATTTTTGGATACTCTCGCTGAAGGTACTATACAAAAGTATATGGGAGCATTTTTAGACGTAAAATACATTTATTAAATATATAAATTATAATTAATTTTTCACGAAAGTGCTTTTGTCATTAAATCTCAGAGCTAAATTGTCTCTTCCTATTTTCAATCGAAATACTTTTGATATTTGTCAAGATAATGAAATTACAAAATTGACCAAATTCTTCTTACATCCGTAAGGGAATTGAAGATTCGATCAGTTCAGCTTATCATCCTTTCTTGTTTACTTTTATGTTGCTTTGGCATACCTGGGAGCTCCTCCTAACTAACTAGGCAAAATCACTCATACTTGCAGCCACAGTGCACCACATGTGGTCTGAAGAGCCGAGAACCGGCTCGCCAGGAGTACATGAGGATGGGTCACGGGAAGGGAATGAGGCACGAGGAACGCAGAAGAGAGAGGATGGAGAAATCTTCGAGGGGCACCCTGCAGCTAAACGAACAGGGTGTATTGAACCGCAGCAGAAAAGCAGCACGGCCAACAATAAAAGCAAAGTCAAAGCCAAAAGTCAAAACGTGAGCCTGGATTGCAGGCGATCTTGTGTTTTCCTCTCTCTTCTGTGCCCCCCTCTCCAACTCTATCCCTCCGCCTGGGATCTGGAAGTTTTTTTCGTGTTCTACCTTTTTATCGCTCTTTTAGCAAGCCAACCGGTGACGCTAACAAGGCAAAAGAAACAACAACGTGGCTGAAGAATCGGTGGAAGAGTCGGAAGAAGAGGGTTAATCAGAGGTGCGGGTAGAGGCAGGCAGGGAGAGAGCCAGAGAGACTGACGGCGTTATCTGGTAACAACGTGTTACGAATTACTTTTAACAAGACCCTTAGCAGATAAAAACCAGAAAACCGGTCTAGAGAGAGTTTAATTGCGAGAGCAGCAAAGAGCGTGAGTCCCGAAAAGAGCGTGCGATTGGAACGTGCGCTCATTAGGAAGGTGAGCATATAAACAGGAAGGAATTGCAATTAAAGCCTGTCTCACTTGGTTCCCGTAATTGCAAAAGAGAGAGGACCAGAGAACAGGGGGGAGGTCAGGAGACACAGACACCCTGTATTTACCCACCACCGCCCGAAGAAAGTTGAAGAACTTGCAGAAATTTCAGGCAGGGTGCACTGGAAAAATCAGGGAGCGGTGGACGGTGAAAGAGAGAGTGAATGGAAAACCTGAAAATATGCCAGACAACAACAGATGCCTCTGAAAAACTGGAAGGAAGAGAGGGCGCCTTTGCGAGGGGGTGGTAGTGGTAGGTTGGCATGCGAAACGCAGCACATGTGCAGCTTGAAGAGGCAGAGAAATCAGGAACCGGGTGAGCCATGGACGAGGGGAGGTGGAATGGGAGTGCTGGTGGAAGGGGATACGGTAGCTGTCACTAGTCACAGATTTGTCACCAAAAGAGAGGGATTGGGAGAGAGAGAGACCGAGAGAAGTTTTATTCAAGGGTTGGGAAAAGGACACTGAGTTAAAACAGAAAAAAAAATTAAATAAAATAAAAACATAAGTAATTTTGGAAAACGAAATAGGCCAGGGACAACAATAGAGAATTATGAAATAAGGTCTTGATTGGATATGATGATCAGGAATTGATATACCTATTTATAAAATAGGGTCGATATTATTTCTTTTCCAGCTTTGGTCGACATAATAATACCCTTTACTATTAACCATAGATATTTCTGGAACAAGAAATATAAAACTTCCTTATTTTTTACGGCTAAGCCAGTTGGGAATTTTAATATTAACACAGATAATAAAAGGAAAACGTTGATTTTAGACTATCCTTTTTATAGCTTTGCATCGCTAAAAGTATTATAAAATTCGGAAAGGAAAATAATCTATAATATCGTTAACAAGAAAGGAAGCTAACTTCGGTTCGCCGAAGTTTAAATACCCTTGCAGATTGCAATTGAACTATAAAATTAAAGTCGAAATTCTGAAATAATAATAAGTGGTCAATTCCCAAATTTGATTAAAATATTTTGAGAAATAGCGAAACTCTGAATTTTTTATTATTACCCTGATTGTTCCTATGGCAGCTATAGGATATAGTTGTCTAATTTTCATGAAATTAAAAGTAAGATTCTCAAACAATATTATGTGGCCAAATGTTAAATTTGATGAAAATATGTTGAGAAACAGCGGAGTTAGGATATTTTCTATTATTTTCCTGATTGTTCCTATGGCAGCTATAGGATATAGTCGGCCGATTTTCATGAAATTAAAACTAAAACTCTGAAAGAATATTAAGTGGCCAAATCTCAAATTTGATGAAAATATGTTAAGAAACAGCGAAGTTATGATTTTTATACCCTTGCAGGGTATTATAGTTTCAGTCAGAAGTTTGCAACGCAGTGAAGGAGACATCTCCGACCCTATAAAGTATATATATTCTTGATCAGTATCAACAGCCGAGTCGATCTAGCCATGTCCGTCTGTCAGTCTGTCCGTCTGTCCGTCTGTCCGTCTGTCTGTCCGTTTCTACGCAAACTAGTCCCTCAGTTTTAA
>VNJQ01000579.1:0-28248 GCA_008042515.1 Drosophila truncata | reverse complement strand
CAGCAGCCGATGGTGAGATCACTGGACGTAATTACCTTTTTGCAGGTTTTAGCAAAGCAGACGATATTCGAAGACATTGTAAAGACTTACCACTGTACTTGTTACGTTAATAAGAGGGAGCGACAGATAAGATAAAGTGCAGCTGCACAGAGAGAGTTGGAGAGCGGGAGAGCGGGAGAGCGTGAGAGCAGGAGAGCGTGGGAGTAAGCAAGCTTAGGAACGTTTAGCTGTCGCGACGGCGCAACAACGGCTAAACGGAGAGGCACAAAAAGGAATGCAAAAATGCAAGAAAAACAATCACTGCAGCACAATTAAATTGTGAAAATAAAAGAGATTAAATGCACAAATAAATATAGCTGCATGCACACGAAGTGAACGGGAACTATGAAGAACGCAATGTAGAAGTTTTAAATAAACCCCGATGGTTTTTAGCAAAGTTATTACACAAAAACGAGAGCGCGAGAAAAAAACACGACCGTTCACTTTGAAGGAGAAGACAATAATGCCAGATGTAGTTTCTAAAACTGTCCCAGTATCGATACACTTCGAAAGTTGGATATTAAGGATCTTCAGGCTGCGGCATTGGAGGAACTCTGATTAGGTTTACGCCTGCAGGATCGGATACAAAGCATAGATCCAGTAAGCGGTTTAAAGAATTAAATACGTGGTTAACTTGAGACAAAGATATATCAAGCAAGCCGTTAATGAGATCATGCTGTGCCGTAGTCTGAAGGACATTTGACAACGCCATCGTAGACCAACGAGCCCCCGATATATTGAAGTCACCCAGAGTCACTAATTGGTCCCTTTCAGAAAGCCTTCTGGAAACTGCCCGAATTGCCGAAAGGGGTTTCCAATAGGTTGGCTCTTTTGAAAATGGAGGAATGTAAGAGCAGGTTACATAAATAATGGTACCTGTGAAAGATAATTTAACGCAAATGAATTTAATATCCAAAAAATCATCAGATACAACCTGTTCAGATATAAGGCAAGAGTCAACGGCAATTAAAACTCCGCCACCATGCTGAGAAAGACGGTCTAATCTGAAAATTGTGTACTTACTCGGGAGAATTTCGGAGCAAAAAATCTCCGGTTTCAACCAGGTTTCAGTAAACACAATTACCTGGGACGTGAAAGAAAAACTATCAGAATACAGTTTAGAGAGCTTACTGCGTAAACCTCTAGTATTCTGATAGGAAAGTTGTAAGGAAGTGGTTAGTTTTTTGGGACAGAAGCTACGGCGGTGGGCACTGCGGTTTGTGACGGCCTGGGTAGTTGTACTCCCACATGCCGGTTTCTCTTATTTCGAGCATCGTACTCCTTGACTACAACGCGCTCGGGCCAGAAGTCACCCGAGCAAATAGTGTCGAGGAGCTGGACTGAGACATTTATCTTTAACGATGAAATGTCTCTGGCATACGAAAATTTGAATTTTTCCACTTTAATATTTCCGGCTTGAGTTTTGCCTTGTATATAGGCTACTACATCTTCCGATGCGAGATCAGGGGCAAGCCTCGAAACAAATATTGTTTTGGAACTGCTGTAAGGGTCTTACGTAACGTAATGTTACCAACATCGGTCGGAGTTCCGGGCATTGTTGGACCCTGGGTCGGTTTTATTACAGGATTTTGCGGAGCCAATGATTTGGGCTCCGCAACGGACACATCGGAAATTGCTGGCTGAGTGGCTGCCGCTAACCCCGCGTCCAATTCGGATACCGAATCTTTTTTCGTTCCTGATCATTGGATTTGGTGCTGGGACCAGGAGCTATGGGCGGGAATATGGCAGTAACTAGGTTGCTGTGGCTCACAAAGTTGCAGTCGACCAGCAGCAGACTTTTTGCGTTTCGGCGACTCATTTAATAGCTTCATATCATTAAATTGAGCGTCTAGCGCGGAGAACAGGTCATTCGTTTTGCGAAAAGTGACCATAATCTCGTTAAATTCACTTCTGGTCTGACGCAAGAAGGATGCTATTTCCTTCTCAACCGGTCGACAGTTCTCACAACAATAACGCAGGCCCTTTTTTCTGGACACTGCGTCAGCTATGCGGCCTGTCACCTCAATGCACTTTGCGTGCACCACCGCATCGCAAAGCCAGCAATGAAGACTTGGCTGGTCGGCCAAAATATTTTTTTGGCAGTTCTTAATTCCACAGACAATATTTGAGGACATTTTCACAAGCCCGTGAACCACTGTGCACACAATAAGTTCCAAAAAAAGAACCAGAGAGAGAGAGCAAGAGGGTTAGTTTGTGAGCGCAAGAAATCATAAAAGCGAGAGATCTATGAACCGCTTAGCTGCAGCTAAAAGCTAACGACACTCAAGCGGGAAAAAAACGGTATAAGAAGAAAAAAAAAGAAAGATAAGAAAACCGTCTTAGCACAAACTAAAATTGTTTATTAAAACACTAAATTACACAAAAAAGTGCATGCACGCGCGGTAACAAAACGGTATATATAATTACTGATCATAGTTAATGAATTTAGAGGAAACCCCGGTGGTTTAAAATCAAAATAAACAAAAATTCGGAGCGCAAAACAAAAACACGACCGTTCGCTTAGAAGAGATCGAAAATATTCCTAAGATGTACCTTATTTCATAAAAAAGGCAGCACTGCACACTTCATTCGTGCTTAAAAAAACATAATAATAAATACATGTTAACGCATCTTATTGCACTTAGATTATGTAACGAAGTTCTCTGGCTGGGATATCGAATTGATATTGTTGGAGCTCCAATGCCCATCTGGCGATCCTCCCTGTGGGGTTTTCGATTTGGTCGAGCCACTTTAGTGCTAGGTGATCCGTTATCACGTCGAACCGATAGCATTCGAAATAACATCGGAGTTTGCGGATTCCCCAGACGATCGCCAAACACTCCTTCTCAGTGGGGGAGTAATTTAATTCGGCAGCGTCGAGTTTTCGGCTTACGTAAGCGATGACGCGTTCATGGCCGTTGATTTCCTGTGTGAGTACTCCTCCGAGTCCGTAGTTGCTGGCATCAGTTTGGAGTGTCATCTTGGCGGAGAAGTTGGGGCACGCTAGCACCGGAGCGTCTGTTAGCAGACTCTTCAAGAGATCGAACGCATTCTGCTGCGCTGAATCCCACTTCAACCGCTGGTTCTTACGCAGCAGGTTGGTCATGGGTTCTACCATTGCCGTAGAAGTTTGCTACGAAGCGTCGGTACCACGAGGCCATGCCAAGGTATCTGCGGAGCTCTCGAAGGCTCGTCGGAGGGCTCAGGTTGCGTACGGCCGCCACCTTATCAGAATCGGTATGGATACCACGGACGCTGATCACGTGTCCAAGGTAGGCTAGCTTCCTCTTCAAAAAAGGAGCACTTCTCCTGGTTAATGCGCAGGTTCGCCTTCCTCAGTCGTTCGAAGACTTTGCTCAGGTTTTCCATGTGTTCTTCTAAGCTGGCCCCGATGACGATGATGTCTTCCAGGTAGGCAAAAGCGTGGGGCTCCAGGTCTGGCCCGATCACGCTGTCGAGGGCTCGCTGGAAAGTCGCTGGCGCTGAATGGAGTCAAAATGGCATGACCCGCCATTGGAATAGGCCACGGCCGGGAACCGTAAAGGCGGTGCATGCCCGGCTGCTCTGGTCCATTGGTATCTGCCAATATCCGTTGCGCAGATCCAGCGTCGAAATGTATAAGTCACTCCAGGATGTGGTTGATGCGCGGCAGCGGATACGCGTCAGACTTCGCGTTCAGCTGCCGTTAATCCACGCACATCCTCCATTGGCCGGTTTTCTTTCGCACCAAGACTAATGGTGCGCTATGCGGGCTACGTGATGGCTCGATGCAGTTTTGGTCGAGGAGGGCGTCCACCTGCTCGTCGATGATCTTCTGCATCGCGGGATTCTTTGGAAAATAGCGTTGTTTGATAGGCCTATCGTCTCGCATGGTAATCCGATGCTCTGCAATGTTGGCTCCTGGTGGCGTGCTATGGGCTTCCATGGGAGTTCGTTTTCTTTGTTTGGCTCCTGGTGGCGTGCTATGGGCTTCCCTGGGAGTTCGTTTTCGTTGTTTCTCTCTGCTGCGGGGCTCGCGTTGGCTCCCGCGTGAAATTCAAAATTTTTTGCGTTGTGATTTCGTATGTGTGTGTGCGTCTCGTGCATGGATTTCTCAGTCCTATGTTCTTCGTGTCCGTGTCCTTCCTGTCTGTGTTCTCGGTGAAAGATTGGGTATCCTTGCTCGTGGTGGGTGATGCCCAACCGAGGTTCTTCAGGCCTTACTCGTATTGGTCTCAGATTCCTGGCGTCTGGTTGTTTTTGGTCAATAGTTGTTCGTTGGCTGCGTCAGCCGTTCCCCCTCGGGACGGTCGGAAAAGTGAGGGGCCCGGCTCCTGAATTCCTGGGGACTCTGGGCTCCTCAGGTCTTCGCCTGGATAGGGTGGGCTTGGCTGCTCCGCAATGGATGTTGGTTCCAATCGTGGCTAGGAAATCCATGCCCAATATCAGGGGTTCCAACATGGCTGGCATGACGAAAAGTGGAATCTGAACAGTCTTCCTTGCCAGGGTGATGTACGCCTAGAGAAGCTGTCGAACTTCGACCTGGGATGTATCTGCAAGATTGATCTGCGTGCGGATCTCTTGGAACTGATGTGGAGCCCGACGATGTCGGCGACTTCCTGCTAATAAAACTCCTTGATGCTCCCGTGTCGATAGTGGCGAGGCGTCTGTGTCTTTATCTCGACATCTGCAGCGATCCTTCCCCTCTCTATTCTAAGCGACGCGGTTATCGGTTGTTCGGGGCGGGGTTGGTCCCCGACGGACTTCGCCGGTCGTGGGGACCTGTCCCGTTTCCCGGCTGGGTACGGCGATAGCAGTCGAAAGTGCGGATATTGCGTCGCCCGCAATCCCAACAAAAGTATTGACGCGGATTTCGGCAGTCATTGCTGAAATGCCCTGGTTCGCCACAGGTCCGACAGGCGTTTCGGACAAAGACTCGGCGTTCAGAAGCCGATACTCGATTGATTCGGGCGTTCCCAGGTGTCTGAGGTTCGAGGGCTGCTCTTGGCGGGTGTCTGGCCCTTGGTGCTTCGGGGGAGTATGCTCGCTCTCGGCTTGGTGGAGGCGATATGCATGGCGGCGTGGCCTGCGAGCTGCCGGTCGCATTGTGTCGGCCGAGGCTACGTCGCTTTACCACCTCGAATTCCGTCGCCAGCTGGTCCAGCTCTCCGATGGTCTGGAATTCGCTACGTCAAATATACATTTGATATTCCGGTGCGACATTTTCATAGAGCCGGTCCAGCTCTTGGGTTTCGGTGTACCCTGCATGTCGCATGAGAACGCGGAGGTCAATCATATAATCCTTGAAAGTTTCCCCCTCCAACTGCTCGCGGCCACGGATCTGGTCGTCCAAGCCTTGGAGGTACCTCGGCGGAAGGAAAAACTGTAAAAACTCCCGCCGGAATGTGGCCCAGTCTGCCCCTTGTAGGCGGCTAGTTTGGAACCATTTTTCAGCCCGGTTTGTCAGGTTTGTCGGTTTGTTGCATCATACAATCGCTTGGCATTCCAAGATGATCCCACTGCGAACTACAGTGATGATGAACATTTAGATATTGGACCAATGACGACTATATGCCGATATTGCAATGCGTTAAAGTTTAAAAGAGAAACAGCTGGATTGTGCTGTGCAAATGGAAAAGTCAAACTGGATCCATTACATACACCACCACAGCCACTGAAACAATCAATTTTCCCAGTTCACTGAATCGAGAAATATTGTATGTTGGAGTATCAATTGTATTTAAAATGAGTGGCAACTTAAGCGCAGAATGTGCAGTACGACCGCCATCTAGAAGAGTCGCCGGAATTCCAGATGATGCTTGCGCCAAAGCTATGTCACATCTTGATGGAATAGTTGCCAAAATCAATGATATTTCATTGATGAATGACATTGACTAATGTTCCTCCAGGTGCGTCCAGGAAGAATAGACCCCCAGTATTATTGTCCATCGCTTGCAAGCTCATTGTTTGGGATGAGTGCACAATGGGACATAAGAAATCACTTGAAGCACTTAACTTCACACTAAAGGATCTTCGGCGAAATAACATCATCTTTGGAGGCTTGGTGATATTGTTGGCAGGCGATTTCAGGCAGACGTTGCCAGTAATTCCCCGTGGAACGCCTGCAGATGAATTGAATGCTTGGCTGAAGGCATCATCTTTATGGAATAACGTAAAAAATTATCGTTATCCACTAATATGAGAGTTCAACTTCAAAATTATCAAAGTGATGCACTTTTTCCTAAAAAAATTGTTAGCTGTTGAAAATGGAAAAGTCCCAGTTGATGCGACATCTGGATTAATTACTCTACCAACGACTTGCCGATTTGTAGACTCTCAATTAGCACTTATGAAAGTAAGATTTCGCTTTCGACCCATTTCAAATACATCAACCACAATCACAATCAAATTACAAATTAAATCGTATCACACTGAGGTATAGCACACCAAATATGACTATGAATGCTTATGTGTGTACACTCTTTTCCCTATTTTACGGAAAGCGGAAGGGGGCGTGGCAAACCCATAGTACACTATTGATCCTTTGGATGTGCTCTATAAGTAGATGCAACAAAATTCGAAAAAAGTATGCATAAACCCCTTTAAATTAACAAAAGAGTTTTATTATTGACTGAAAAAATAAAACTCGCCAATAATGTTTATTTTTGAGTTTTATTTTTTTCAATCAATAATAATAATTATTTTTGATTTTATTTTTTTTTTCTTATAAATAATGATTATGTAGAATTTTTTATATTTTTGATTAAAAATAATAATTATTTTTGAAAAAATCAACAATAAAATGCAAAATTTAAAATGCGTTCAAGCGTTCACGCACACATGCCCACAAAACTCGCTTACACTTATGCATAGTGTACGTAATAACCGAAAGCTAAAAATAGAACAGGAATTCCGTCTCGCCCTTTTCCTGTTTCCCTCGCCAAAGAGCATACGACAGACAACGCATTGTTGATGCGCCCGCTATATTGTTGTAGGGCTGATACAAAGGGAATTCAGGAGGCTATACGAAAAGACACGAGAATCTAAGGAAAATGTAAAATAGCATAAAATCTAATGAAAAATATATAGAAAGTGTACGTTGGACCAACTTGGGATAAATTTGATATTTTTATTACAACACTTATTCGTATTTAATTCTTTCTGGAAGCACTCCTTGATTTATATATTTATTTTTAAAATTATAGATTTCGTTTAAAGTAATAATAATAAGTTTTTTCTAAAAAGAACTGCGATTCTGTTAAGATTTTTCCCCTTTGATTGTTCCTATGTAAGCTATAGGATATAGTCATGCGATTTTCATAAAAATAACACCGAAATTCTGGAATATTTAAACATGGCCAAATTTTTCCATTGTTCCTATGGCGGCTATATGATATAGTCGTCCGATCCGGCCCCTTCCTACAAATGTACAAGTGAGAGTATATAGAAAACTAGCTGCCATGTTTCACTCAGATAGCTTTAAAACTGAGAGACTAGTAGAAACTGACAGACGGACATGTCTAGACCGACTTGGCTATTGATGATCAAAAATATATATAAAGTAGAGATCGGATACGTCTCCTTTACTGCGTTGCAAACTTCTGACTGAAATTATAATTCTCCGAAAGGGTTCCAAAAATCATAACTTCTTTGTTTTTCAATATATTTTGATTTGGCCATTTTTTATTATTCCAGAATTTCGTTTTTAATTCTATGATTTAATTGCAATCTGCAAGGGTATACAAACTTCGGGAAGCCAAAGTTAGTATCTTTTCTTGTTTATTTTCCTATACAAAAAGTCTTACGGTAGGTGTCTTTCAAAGACAGTCTTTGCAAGCGCGTAGTTCTGGTTTTATTCGTCGCATCGGATCAAACTAGAGCTTTTTGTTTGATCTCATACTGTCAATAAAATTTGTGCAGTTTATGAACCCGCTACAATTTCCATTTCCACCGCACAACGATGGTTTCAACGTTTTCGTTTTGGAGCATAGATGGTCGAAGGTGCGCCACGCTCCGGAAGGCCTGTCGTGAAAAATTGCGATAAAATCGCTGAATTGATCGAAAGAGACCGGCATAATAGCAGCCGGAGCGTCGGCCATGAGCTGGGAATGAATCATCAAACCGTTATAAACCATTTGAAAAAGCTTGGATTTAAGAAAGAAGCTGAATGTATGGGTGCAACACGACTTAACGCAAAAAAACATTTTTGACCGTATTGATGCATGCTAATCGCTTCTAAATTGCAACGAAATCGACCCGTATTTGAAGCGGATGGTGACTGGCGATGAAAAGTGGGCCACTTACGGCAACGTGAAGTGCAAACGGTCGTGGTAGAAAAGCGGTGAAGCTGCTCAGACGGTGGCCAAGCCTGGATTGACGGCCAGAAAAGTTCTTCTGTGTGTTTGGTGGGATTGGCAGGGAATCATCCACTATGAGCTACTTCCCTATGGCCAAACGCTCAATTCGGACCTGTACTGCCAACAACTGGACCACTAGAATGCATTACTCATGCAGAACAGCCATCTTTGATCAACAGAGGCCGAATTGCCTTTCATCAGAACAACACCAGGGCACACATATCTTTGGTGACGCATCTCGTTGGGAACTCGTCATCGAACAAAACGGCGCATATTTGAGTTAAGTCGCATTATTATAACCAATTTTATGAACAATTGAAAACTCAATTAAAATACCACAAGACAACCTTATATATATAGTTCTTCCGAATTTCACGGAATTCTGCCATATTCCCTGTCCATACGTGCAAAAGTGCAAGAGAACGCACTGCTCCAATTTTCAGTTACTAATTTTTGTTTGAGATTTGGAGATTGAACTTGTTCGATAAATACACTAAATTAGAATACACAAAATTTTTTGGTGTTTAAGTTGAGAGTTTAATATTCTGTTTAAAATACATTTTATGTACCTTGTATATGGTATATGTATATGTACACTGCGTTTCACTTGAATATCACACTTTTATATGAAATCTTGAAATCTTTTAACCAAAAAGAAAACTCGCTGATGTTTAAGTTTCTATTTATAGTGTAATAAATTTTAAATATAAGAAAAGTAACAAAACTTAAAATGAATTACCAGATAATAAATGTTAACCAAAAAACTTAAAAACTTAAAAAATTTCACAACAGTTTCGTTTCACGTGAATAGCACTTTTTTTTAAGTATATTTAACGAACTTAAGTATTAGGAAATGTGTTTTTTTTTCAATATTGAGTATGAATATATATATATATAATTGTTAATTTATTAATGGATTGAGCCCCCCTTATTCAATATAACCTCGTAGATCCTGTTGGGCAGCGAATCATTTTAGACTTCTAATGTAGTCTAGGGATATTGTAGCCCAGGCCCTCTGAATGGCGTCAACTAGATCTTTTATTGAAAATTGTTTGCCAGACTCATAAACCTTTCTGGTCAGCCATCCCCAAACATTTTCAATAATATTCAGATCCGGCGAGTATGGTGGCCAGTTCACAGTTTTAACATTTTTATTTTTTAAAAAAAGATTTTACAACACGTGCAGTATTTATTGGGGCATTGTTGTGCTGGAATGTCCAAGGCAAATGATTGAAAAAATTTTTCAATGGTGGAAAAGCTTTTTCAAGAACGGTTAGATACGCTTTTGCATTTATGTTTGAGGATAAGAATTGAAGTTCACAAGTCCCATAGTAAGATATGGCTCCCCAAACCGTAACTCCGCCTACTCGACTATGTAAACGCTCGAATTGATGCGTCTCTTTCCTCAGATCATGAAAACTATAACTGTAGCTATCTGGCCCTTCCAAATTGAACTTTTTTCATCAGAAAGAACTACGCGCTTCCACTCGTTACACCATGACATATTGACGCGGCAAAAGGTCAACTGTGCTTCCTTTCGTTTGGGGTTAAGCGGTGGTTTTTTTTTTTTTAAGTTTCAAACGTTTAAGATGTTTAGCTTTCGGAATAACTCGCCAAACAGTAGTTTTCCTCGCGTCAACACCTGCTTTTGCCCTTATCTTGCTCACAGAGTCATGAGAATTTGAGGCTTCCCGCAGGATCGTTCGCTAATCTGTGTCGCTAAGAACACTACTTTTGCGACCTTTCATATTTTTACCAAAGTTTTGTTTGTTCTTGATAAAATGGTTGTGACGATTCGCCAAATTTATTTGTGTCCAAGTGGGGTTGCTACAAGAGATTCCGACCAGGTTCCAGAGGAGAAGACACAGGAAATTACACAGTAATCAATTATCAAGGCTTTATTAACACTAATATGTTTGTAGTAACCAGTTACAACTCCGGTGTTCCCGTGGTGGCGTGGCTTCTGCTCGGCTTCGTTGGGGTATCGTCGTTGGCCTGGCCTTAGAGAAGATCCGTTGCGTTGTCCTTGCAGCCTGAGAAATGGGGCGTCCGAGACCCTTAAGGTCTACGAGTCAGTGAGAATCGTTAAGAGGCCTTTTAAGGTCTACCAGGGAGTGGGAACGATTTAGAGGCCTTTAAGGTCTACAAGTAGTGAGACTGGTTTAGAGGCCTTTAAGGTCTGCAATTATCGAGAATGATTTAGAGGCCTTTAAGGTCTACAATCAGTGAGAACGGCTTAGAGGCCTTTAAGGTCTACAATAAGTGAGAACGGTTAAGAGGCCTTTAAGGTCTACAATCAGTGAGAACGGTTTAGAGGCCCTTAGGGTCTACAATCAGTGAGAACGGTTTAGAGACCTTTAAGGTCTACAATCAGTGAGAACGGCTTAGAGGCCTTTAAGGTCTACAAATATCGAGGAAGTTTAGAGGCCTTTAAGGTCTACAAATATCGAGAATAGTTTAGAGGCCTTTAAGCTCTACAAATATCGAGAATGGTTTAGAGGCCTTTAAGGTCTACAAATATCGAGAATAGTTTAGGGGCCGTTAAGGTCTACAAATTAGTGAGAACAGTTAGAGGCCGTTAAGGTCTACAAATTAGTGAGAACAGTTAGAGGCCGTTAAGGTCTACCATTTAGTCTCAGACGGGGCTCCGTCTAGTAAAAGCTTACGGGTTTACCTTGCTCCTTACCGACGCTGTCTCCTGTTCTGCTTACCGGGGCTCCTTCCTGGTCCTGGCTGGTCCTCCGCTGGGAGGTCTGCTTCGCTCGGCGGCGAACACTAAGTGCCGGTCCAAGGGCTGAGCTCCGCTTTATATAGCGATCGTGCGAGTTTCAGTGTGGCTGCCTTCTTTTCCCGACTCTGGTGTTATTAGTGTGCCCGCTCGCCCGTGTGAGTATTTCCAGATACTTCTTCGCCTGGGCGCGCGCGCGCTGGTATTTTAAATTCAAATTATCCCATTCTATTCCTTAATATCTTAATTTCTTCATATCTTAACTCTCCTAATGCAAGCAGCTAATCTATTTGTGCGCGTCTGCGCGTCACATGGTATACGACTTTTCTTCTTCTTCCAATTTTTTCGCTATATTAGCTACAGAAAGGTCACAATCAATAGAGCTTTGTGTTTGGATCTGTTCTTTGTGACTTAGTGACGTTCCACGACCCATAAATGCGCAAAATTATTAAACTATGTTTAAAATTCACAAATTAATCATGATTCATCATATCATTATCATTAATCATGATATCAACAAAAAAAATCCGACTGTATTAAAATTCTATTTTTGTCCGGAAACTGGATTTAATGGGATTTCGAATTGACCTTTTTAGGTAGATCATAAGGTTTCTAACTGGAAGGACACAAAAGGTCCACTTTAAAAATCACTTGTCTAATGTTCTTCGAGTCACTTCTGGCATCCCGCAAGGAAGCCATTTACATTACTTATTATCGATCTGCCTAATGAACTTACTATCTCTAGTGTACTTATGTACGCTGATGAAATTAAGATACTCTTTGGAAAGATTTAATTCAGTTGATGGTTGATCATATTTCGTGCATGGCAAATAAGGATAAGTTGAACAACAGTCTTTACGTTTACCATAAGTGGCCCTTATGAAACCAGGCAGGTGTCTGTTAGGGTTAAGTTTTAATAATCGTGATGAAAAATATAAAAATGAATACGAGGAAATAAACTACCGGCGTGCTGCCTACAAATCATTATAGCTTGCACAAGGTACTCCAAGGGTTCATGCAATTCAAATTCTATATTCTATATTCTATATTCTATATTCTATATTCTATAACGGTGAAAAAATAGACGTAAATAGGATCTAATATTTCTACTCAATCCGAGGTAATTGAGCTGATCTAACAAGTCCATACTTTCCACGTCCCCATGAATTAGGTTATACATACATATATAATGGCACGACAGATACAGGTAAGACAGACTTACCAAATGCCCTTATTGCAATCCCATATACGAAACAGATATTTGTTTCGCGGCTCTCCCCTGGTCAAACATCGGAAGATGTCATTGCCTTTATACGAGGCAAAATCGGGGCCGATTTAAATATTCTGACGCTAGGGACATTCCATCTTTTAAAATAAATCTCCCAAATGAATTCTTCGGCACGATATGCTCTACCAAATTCTGGACTGAGTATATAGTCGTAAAATAATATGAAGCTAAGAAAAAGAAACGGCCAGTTGGAATAACTCATCCCAAGCCCGATCTGACCACTGTGCCCTCTACGTCCTCCAACCCTGTCCAAAAATACCATTCACCTCTTTGTCAATCTCCTATCAGAATGCAAGAGGCTTACGTAGTAAGCTGCCGAAATTGTATTCTGATAGTTTTGCATTCGCCTCCAATGTTATTGCGTTCACGGAAACCTGGTTAAAGCTGGAGATTTTAAGCTCCGAAGTTTTTCCAGCTGCTGTGTTCACGATTTATCGGCTACATCGGCCTGTCAGGCGCGAGGGTGGCGTCCTCATAGCGGTTTACTCCACTCTCACGTCAGAATCATTAACTTTCGTGAAATACAGCGATGTTAAATTCTTTTGTCTGAAGCTATCATTCAATGTTAGCTTTAGTTTTATTACATGTTCCTACATTCCTCCATTTTCTGAACTTCCTATTTTTTGGAACCACCTTTCCGCCATTCGGATGGTTTCCAACAGACTTTCTGACAGGGACCATTTAGTAGACCTGGGTGATTTTATTATCCCGGGGCTTATTTGGTCTTCAAATAACTAACATCTAACACACTTCAATCTTCCACACAACATTGCTGGCTTGTTCGACATTTCACTGTCTCAAGTCAGCCACGTACGAAATTCCTTTGAGCGCTACTTTCGATGTGACACTCGACATTGGTGCTGATATACAGAATATGTTCGATCTTCCAGCCAATAGAGTCTATTGCTTTTGCAAGTCGGACTTCGACAGGCTGAATAATTTTATTTACGATTTTGACTTCTCCGATTTATACATGTGTACTGACATGGCTGTTGCCGTAGATAATTTTTACAATGCCATGAATTCCACGGTCAAACTTCACCGTGCTGAACGCGCAGTGTTACAAAAACTATTTGACTCGTTGTAGGGTCCAATTTTCACAGTATCCTAAACAGTTTTATAATTTTGTTAACACTAAACGTAAGCCACAAACGCTTCCTTCTTCGCTGTCTTTTGAAAATGCAAGCGGTTTTTTTAATCAACTTACTCTATTACCACTGACTTGAATCAGACATATTTTTAATATGTCCAATATGTCCAAATCGAACCTAATTTTTAGTTCAAGTTTAAACGAAAGCTGTCTTCTTTTTGATTTTCATCGTGTTAATCCAGTTTATTTGCCGGGTCCCGACGGAATACCGGGCTGTGTGGTTATGTACTGCGCCGATGCCCTGTGCTCTCCCCTTCTGAAATTGTTAACCTTATCCTTAGAAACCTCGCACTTTCCCTTATTTGGAAGGAATCATTTGTTATTCCTCTCCACAAAAAAGGTAACAAATAGGTGGCCAACAACTATAGAGAAATTTCTAAGTTTTTGGTCATCCCTAAACCCTTTAAAAATATTATTACTCCACATTTGCAGCACCTTTGTCCGATTATACGCAAACTAGTCCCTCAGTTTTGAAGCTACCTGAATGAAGCTTTGCATGTAGTCTTCTATATGCTCTCACTCCTACATAAGTCGGAACGGGTCGAAACAATTTTTGAAACAACATTATAACTTTTGTCAGTTTTCAAAATATTTTTACCAAAATTGATATTTGGACACCTAATATTATTCCAGAATTTCGCTTTTAATTTCATGAAAATCGGACGACTTTATCCTATGGCTGCCATAGGAAAAATCAGAAAAATTATTAAAAAAATTATAACTGTGTCAGTTTTCAAAATATTTTCACCAGAACTAATATTTGGCCAATTATTATTATTATAGGATTTCTATTTTAAATCAGGGAAATAATAGAAAAAATCATATGCTTTTGCAAACAGATTCGAACAACAAGCAGTCCTGATGTATTAATCCTGGTATTAAAAAATGGAAGTGTGTTTCTTTTCCAAAAAAACGGTTAAACATTTTGTTTATTAAATTTTCTCGTAATATTAACATAATAAACATTCGGTTGACGTTGACTTCAACCGAGCCAAAGCGTGTGATGAAGCTAATGTATCATTGATATCTTTAGACATGGCCTTTGACTTCTCAAATAAAAGCTTGCTCACATTTCTTGCGTCCCCGGGGCTAGAAGCATACATACTGAAATGTGCCGAATAGAAAGAGGGAGAAGGCATTATGATTTATAATTTATGTAAATTTAAGAATGTCAAAAGTCTTAATTAAATATATATATTTTTTTGCGATTTATAGTTTGGTGTTGGTTTAAAATTATTTCGTATTGCTTTTAGAAAATTTGTTATTAATTTAAGCTTTTTTTAAGAATATGGCAAATCTTAAATCTAAGTGTTTTTTGTGCTTAAATAAACTCTGAAAATCTTCGTTCTAGAATTTACGTACTTTGGTTTAAAATTTAATTTAAGACTGCACAAAAGCTTAAAAGAAGAATTTTTTTTTTATCAGTGTACAAAAATTTATAACCTGCATATGAAACTCCGAAAAGGTTCATGCAATTCAAAGAATCTTCTATAGTGGCGCAATACTAAAGGTAAATGGAAAGGTAAAGCGAAAACTAAAAGGTTCTTTTGAACCGATTCGGTGCATTTTTCGTGCTCCAACTTAGACTAACTAATGAAGTAAATAAGGCTTTAGTAACTTGGAAGGGTTAAAATATTTTAAATTTCTAATTTTTTTCAGAATTTCGGTATTAATTTTCTTTAAATCGTATGAAATTATGACTTATAGCTCCCTAAGAATGGTCTGCAAATGTAAATTAAAATGCATTACTCTTAATGTAAAACTATAACTGGAAAACTACAACAAGAAAGGAAGCTAACTTCGGCTCTAAACTATGAAATTAAAAAAGAAATTCTAAAATAATAATGATAATTGATGAAAATGTGTTGAGAAAAAACCGAGATATGATTTTTCCAATTATTTCCCTGATTGTTCCTATGGCAGCTATATGATAAAGTCGTCCGATCCGGCCCATTCCGACTTATGTAGGAGAGAGAATATATAGAAGATTATCTGCAAAGTTTCATTCAGATAACATTTAAAACTGAGGGACTAGTTTGCGCATAATCGGAGTGACGGAAGGACAGACGGACGGACAGACGGACGGACAGACGGACATGGCTAGATTTACTCGGATATTGATCCTGATCAAGAATATACTTGATAACTTCGATATTTCTCAACATATTTTCATTAAACTTATGATTTGATTACTTAATATTTTTCCAGAATTTCGATTTAAATTTTACAAAAATTGGACGACTATATCTTATAGCTGTCATAGGAACAATCAGGAAAATAATAAAAAATATCATATCTCGGTTGTATTTTGGAATTTCGTTTTTAATTTCAGAGTTAAATTGCGAGCTGAAAGGGTATATAAACTTCGGAGAGCTGAAGTTAGCTTCCTTTCTTGTCGTTTTATATAATGCAAAAAAGTTTTATTTCATAATGCCTTTCGGCGAGCTTACTTGACTGAAAAATACTACCGTTTTAATTTATTATTATGTTTATATATTGTTTTATAGACGTGGCTTTAGCAGTTACCCATGTACCAGCAGTAAACATATGTACCATAGAAAGCCAAACCATCTACTATGTTGCAGTAGTGTTAAGTCATGAGGATACGTAAACCCATGTAAGTTAATTATTTGATCCCTTAGATTCAACGTTAGTCAATGTATCTTATACCATTTACAGAATATTTCGATGCATGTTCTCTCTGTCATTTAAAGCTCAACTCTCACTTTCAACCACAGTAAACAAGTTCCACAAAGATAGATGTGGTGAGTTTCTAAGCAAGTTGATTGTTGGTTGCATTGCTACTAATATCTATAACAGAAATGTACAAATTTCACCCAAAGTGTTAGTCTCTTGTAAGTTGCAGAAAGGCAAAGTCAAAACTGAATACAATGGACTCGTATGGTTTTTTCTATATACCTATGTTTAGAAGAATTAACAATGGCAAAAAATAATCTTATTCGTCAAGTGATATTAGTATAACATTTCTAAATAACGTCAAGATTTGCCTAGTTTTGTAAGATCACAATAATTAATATTGTAAATTACTGATTTAAATTTCTTTAAAAAAAATTATAAAAACACTTAATTTGTCTGCAGGTATAACCAGTAGATTCTAATTTTAAAATATATATTGGTAGCCATGATAGCGTTTTTAGGTAATATAAGGCGGCAAAGTTTAATAGGCCGGGTGACGCTCACAATTACGATTTTATGCTTTATACATATCATTACAAATGTTCCAACGGGAGCACAAGCAACAAGTGTTAATAGTGTGCCGCGATCGTTGAATGGTAATACCAATCCACGATTACCACGAACAAGTGCCAGTCAACTTACCAATAGTGCCTCAACAAATGTAAAATATTCCTCGAAATCACCAAACATACCGAGAAATTTAAACTTGCGCACTAGGTAAGCTTTGTCATTATTATAAATAAAATGTGTAAACCTAAATAACTAATGTACCTTTTGCAAGAGATACTTGTAAAACCCAAAGAATGCTGTAACAAACTGGTTTTGCATTTCAGTTAGCAGTAAAAACTGGAGTCTTACATACAGACTAGTGCATACACACAAAAATAGATGCATGTATTTATATAAGGCTATACAAGTTGATTGTATAAACATGTATTATATATAATAAAATAATATTAATTATATTAAAATAATAATATATCTTGATTATAATTTAAATTCGAATGTTGTGAAAGTTTATATAAAGCGGAATTTTGTTAACAAACTTTTATATAGAAACAATTTTAATATATTTTGATAAAGTATACTACCTGTATGACATTACATTAGTTTGTGAAGTATACATTAATTATAACTTTGTCAATTTTTAACATATTTTCAGATATTTGGCGACATTTCATTATTTCAGAATTTCGGTTTTAATTTTATGAAAATCGGACAACTATATCCTATAGCTGTCATGGGAACAATCAGGAAAATAATGAAAAAGATCCTAACTTCGCTATTTTTTTATACCCTTGCTGGGTATTATAATTTCAGTCAGAAGTTTGCAACGCAGTGAAGGAGACATCTCCAACTCTATAAAGTATATATATTCTTGATCAGCATCAACAGCCGAGTCGATCTAGCCATGTCCGTCTGTCCGTCTGTACGATTATACGCAAACTAGTCCCTCAGTTTTGAAGCTATCTGAATGAAACTTTGCAGGTAGTCTTCTATATGCTTTCACTCCTACATAAGTAGGAAGGGGCCGGATCGGACGACTATATCATATAGCTGCCATAGGTACGATCGGTAAATTTTTCGAAAAAAAACTATAACTTTGTCAGTTTTCAATATCTTTTCACCATATTTGATATTTGCCCATTAAATTCCAGAATTTCGATTTAAATTTCATGAAAATCGGACGACTATATCCTATAGCTGCCATAGGAACAATCAGGAAAATAATAGAGAAAATCATAATTTCGATGTTTCTCAACATATTTTCATCAAATTTGAGATTTAGTTACTTAATATTATTCCAGTATTTTCTTTAAAACTTCATGAAAATCGGACAACTATATCCTATACCTCCCATAGGAACAATCAGAGAAATAATAGCAAAAATCATAACTCAGTTGTTTCTCAACATATTTTCATCAAATTTGAGATTCGGCCATTCAATGTTAACTTAGAATTTCGTTTTCAATTTTATAGTTCAATTGCAATCTGCAAGGGTATATAAACTTCGGCGAGCCGAAGTTCACCAAATTTGATATTTGGCCATTTATCATTATTTCAAAATTTTTATTTTATGATAATGAAACTCTGATAACAATATCTTATAGCTGCCATATGAACAATCAGGAAAATAATAGAAAAAATCATAATTTTGCAATTTCTCAGCATATTTTCATCAAATTAAATATTTGGCGACATTTTAATATTTCAGAATTTCGGTCTTTATTTAATGAAAATCGGACAACTATATCCTATAGCTGCCTTGGGAACAATCAGGAAAATAATGAAAAAGATCATAGCTTCGCTATTTCTCACCAAATTTGATATTTGGCCATTTATTATTATTATATAATTTCTATTTTAATTTCATGAAAATCGGACGGCTATATCCTATAGCTGTTAAAGGAACAATTAAGAAAATTATAGAAAAAATCATAACTTTGCATTTTCTCAACATATTTTCATAAAAATAAATATTTGGCCACTTTTTAATATTTCAGAATTACGTTTTTAATTTCGAGAAAATCGGACTACCTTATCCTATAGCTGAAATAGGAGCCATCCGGGAAAATAATAGAAAAAATCATAACTTCGCCATATTTTATTATTTCAGAATTTTTTTTAATTGTATGAAAATTGGACGACTATATGTTATAGCTGCCATAGGAACAACCAGGGAAATAATAGAAAACATATTATTTTTTATTTTTTTATTTTATCATATTTAATCTAGTATACAATAATAACCCTAATTATATTGTAAGGGGTACTGGCTGCTGGGGCCTTCGACTCGAAATTCGAACTATACTGTATGCCGTATTATATAATATTACGAATTTGGTCTTTCTTAAGAAATTATAAAAATGTACAATGTTTTCTTTTGAGGGAGTGTGTAGGAGATTAGACGGTATTTGGAAACCAAAGTGAAAAAACCTAATGCTCTCTAGTTTATGGCACGTGTCCAGGACGTGCTAAATGTAGTTAAAAGGTGTTTGTGAGTCCATTGAGTGTGGCCAATTCTTAGGCGGGTGAACGTAGCACATACTCTTCCCGAGGTTTGGGGAGAAATGAGTTTATGTGCAGCTCGGGTTTAAAGCATAGTACCTGTGTCGGAAGAGTACCCATGCTGCTTGTTGCGTCTCATGAAGATGATCACGAATAACATTCTTGATATCCTTGGCGTTTATGGGATTAAATAGAAGAGAGGCGGCAGACCTCAAGTGACTTGCTGCTTTGTCGGCGACATTATTACCGGGAGTCCCTTGATTGCTGGGGCCCCAGAGAAAATATTTTTTTTTCTGAGATCCTTTTCATTTCCAGTATTGTGGGATCGCAGTGGTGCCAGTTTTGTAGAGAAAATATGGCAGAAAGACTACACAGGCCGACAAAAATTGACATTTTTTTCTTACGGAGAATAAAACCTGCAGATAGTGAAAGATCTCGTTCTGTATATTGCTAGGTCGGAACCCAAAAGTTTTCATCACGTACCAATTTTGAAGAAGTCGCGTTCAAAGTACCAAAAAAGGGCTACTTTGGCACTTTTCAAATCGGTGAGATTCTGAAGTGATGTTGTTGACTTGAACCCTGAAGGAACGGTGGGTCATAAAGGCTTTGCAACGCACTGCATGTAACCCCACGCGATAAAAAGCTCCAAAATGAAGACGTGATTTCTTGTAGAAAGAGCGTCCGACACGAAGTGTTGGATACTCAACAAGACGTCTATGGTTCAGTGTTTTGGTTTAAATGCAACTTGGTTGTGCAAGTTAAATTATGACGTGCTATGAACCACATCAACGTCCTAGCTATTATTTTTTCCAAAGTTTTGCTCAGGTAAAAAAGAAGCGAAATCGGACGGAGACTATTATTACATTGGGTTCATTAGTTGGCTTTGGTATGGGAATGACAATTGATGTACTCCACGTATGAGGGTAAGAGTCATAAAGGAGCATGTTATTGTGTATATCTAGCTGTTTTCTCTTGAGAGGCATTGGGATATATTTCGGCATTGGGTAGGATATTCTATCCGCCCCTGGTCTTTTTCCTTTCGCAGTTGCCACTGAAGCTTCGAGTTCAATTAGTGTGAAGTTCTGGTCTAAGAATCTTGCGGAAGCTGAAAAAGAAATATGTTGGTAGTTTCCTGCCTGCTTTATATATTCAGATGAAAAATGACAGTCCTTGGAGTTTGACCAGGAGTTTCCAATCTATTTAGCAATACTGTGAGGGCACGTTAAGAGACCTGAGTCATCCATAGTAAATTTTAAGGGGGCGGTGGGTACGGTGGGTGTTGTGGCTCGTGGTGAGAGCCGAGCAGAGTTTTCGAGGGAGCTACGCTTTGCCAATAGGACTGCTTTTTTTAATATAGCATTTGTTTTTTTTTAAACTAATAAGAGAGTGCGATGACATACATATTTTATACGCATGAAAGAGGCGCTGAGTGATTTTTTGCAATAAAGAGTTATAGTCATCCCACCTGAATTTAATTGGGGAGATCCCCATAAGGGGCTCCACGAATTAAGGTCCCCTAACATAATCTGGCTGTAAATCTCATTTAGGTGATTATGATGGTAATTGAGCTACCAAGGTTCAGCTGTAAGCCGGAACAAGGAATGTTTGAGTTTATAACATTCTGAGAATGGGGAATGTTCCTTTTAATGAGCACACCGGCACACTTGGCCGATGTGTTATGTGGCTGTTATAAAAATAGCCTATATGTCTTGGGAAAGAAAAAGTTTTTGAATTTGTAGGGTGAGTGATCTTTAATAAGAAGGGTAAGTTCATTAAAATTATTTAAAATACCGTTTATATACCATTGTAAAATAATAATGGACGAGTTAGTAACCAAGAGAGATGTTTAAGCTTAGCAAGGGATATCAATGGTAAGATCAATGTGTCGAGATCTTCCATTGAAGTATCCAAATCATCAAGTGTGTTTCGTAAGGGGGAATTCGAGTTGTATGAAGAGTTTATTTTATTGGGTTCATAATTTCGTTTTGTGATTGTTGGAGCAGAAGCGTTTCTAATATAAGAAGAAGAATAATTTATCGTTGTTTTTCTTTGATTTTTAGTATGTTTGTAGAGTTTGGGATGTAGTTGGGTATGTGGGTACATGCTGGGGTATCTGACTGAGCGGACTGCTCAGAGGTTTGTCGAGCGAAACGCCCACCGTATTGCCGATCACTTACTGTACTCCCTGCTTATCGCAGTTCTTGGCAGATTTGCTGTTTGTTGTTGCTGTTTGGTATGGGATGCTGCTGAGGAAGCATAAGTGATTGAAGAGTTGGTACTTGGTTTGGGTTGTTGTTGTTTTTGCATTGTGCGAGCTTCACGCATACTGCATTTTTTTGTTGTTTATAAGGAAAAAGACCACAGACCACAGAAGAAAGAACACTAACGTCCGCACTCGAAGCGTGATAGTCGGTGACAGTGAAAAAATTAGAACTTCCTTGTGTCTCAACATATAATATTTTCATCAAATTTGAAATATGGCCACTTAATTTTATTTCGGATTTTTGTTTTAAATTTTATAAAAATCGGACTATTATATCTTATAGCTGCCATAGGAATGATCAAGGAAATAATAGAAACAATTATAATTTCGCTATTTCTCAACATATTTTCATCAAATTTGAGATGTTGCCTTTTATTATTATTTTAGAGTTTTGGTTTTAATTTTGTTGTTCAATTGCAACCTGCTAGGGTATGTAAATTTCGGGGAGCCCAAGTTTTTTATTTACTTATTTATTAAGAACATTTCAAATAAACTGCCTCTGACCGAAGAAGGAAGAGTTTTTTACAGATGTGCTCCGACTCACAACAGTGCCCAAGGACATCTCAACATGTAACAAATGGTAATGTATCTTATAGAATAATTGGCATGGAAACAATTTTTCCGATAAAAGGACAGCGATTTGCATTTTGAGTTATTAAGAACCAGCTGATTGTTGATGCACCAAGATTGCATGTTGTTTAGGTCAGTTTGTAAACGCCTATGAGACTCAGAGTTAGTCAGAGGCAAGCATAGTTTCACATCATCAGCGTACATCATTACCTGAGAATGAGCAACCACATTGGGCAAGTCGTTGATAAAAATTACAAAAAGAAAAGGTCCGAGATGGCTCCCTTGCGGAACACCTGAAGTTACGTGAACTAGATCTGAGAATGAGCCCTTAAAGACAACTCTCTGAGTACGGTTAGATAAGTATGTTGCAATCCAGCCAGTCAGCAAAGGAGGGAAGCCCAATATTGAGAGTTTATTTAACAAAAACTGGTGATTCACTGAGTCAAACGCTTTGCTGAAATCATTAAAGATAACGTCAGTCTGGGTATTCTATCTAAAAGCGTTTCTTATAACAGCACTGAACTCAAAAAGGTTTGTTGTGGTAGATCTTTGTTTAAAAAAACCATGCTGCAAGGAGGACATAAATGAGCTGCATTGGTGCTGCAGTTGAGCAGTAATCAGTAATTCAAAAAGCTTGGGAATCGCACTAAGTTTAGCAATAAGGGTGTAGTTCTCGATATTTGACTTGCTACCATTTTTATGAAGCGGAATTATAAAAGACACCTTCCAACTATCGGGAAAGAACGATATGTTAAGAGATAACTGAAAGAGCTTTGACAAAGGACTACATAATGCATTAACACAATTTCTCAATACACAACTAGGCACAAGATCGGGGCCAGAAGAAAAGGATAGGTTGAGAGATTTTAAATTCCGAAGAACATCATCCTCGCCGATTGTGGGCATAAAAATGCAGTTGGAGTGCGGAAGAGAATATTTATACAATGACGTTACATCAGAAGTAGAATACGTAGACTGGAAACATTTTGCGAATAAGTTCGCAATATAAAGCTCAGAGGAAGCAGACTCCTTATTGAGATGAAGACGGGAAGGGAAGAGCTGTGATTTTCGTTTAGAATTGACGGAAGCATAAAATTGCTTCAGATTTGTCTGAAACTTACTTCTGCAACGATTTAAGTGGTTGCTGTAGCATTAGGAATTGTTCGTCAAAAACTCGGAGCGAGCTACCAAATATCTAGCATGGTCGGCATGTAGTCCGGTTCGGCTGAATTTTTGTAAAGGGTCTGGACTTCATATTTTTGAGATACGAAAGACGACGGGGGGTTTGTGTGAGCTAACAGGAGAGTGACGAACGTATCAAAACAAGAATATAAAATGCCATCGAAACGTTCAACCAGGTTAAAGGGATCGTCAGTATAATTCAAAAAGGTCCAATCCATTGGGGATAAGTGAGTATTCATGTCAGTGAAATTGGCTTTGCGGAAGCAGCGAAAAATTGCAGGCTCGGCAGAAGCACAAGGCAGTAACAGAGCCGAAGCCTCAAGTATTATCTCAATGGTTGGGTGGTAAGCATCTTCGGGACAAGAGAGAGGGTCAATTCTAGAGACATATGCATTGGCGAAGTCCGACACAAAAATTAGGTCTAAGATTTTATCACAGCAGTTTTTAATATTATTTAATTGTCCTAAAGAAAGGTCAATAAGTCCGTGTATGAAGTCATGAGGGACAGAGGGAATGAGAATATTAGAGTCAGGTGAAGGTATCCAGAATATGAAAGGGAGGGTAAAGTCACCTAGAACAATAAGGTGGTCATTAGCACCCAGAGTGGAGTGGATGCTCTGAATTAAGGTTAGGTGCTGAGAGTATACATCGAAGTCAGACCTAGGTAGAATACGAGTCAGACACAAAAAAAACATAATCGAAAACTTGAATGCGAACAGCAACAAATTCCAAAGTGCAGTCGTAGTCGATTATCGGAGCCAAAAAAGAAACAACATTAGATTTAACGGCGATAAGAACACCACCGCCGATGCGTGATGGACGGTCGCGCCTATAGACAACATAATTGCCTGCAAACAGTTTAGTATCACAGACAGAGGAGTTAAGCCACGTTTCCGTAAAACAATTACGTCGGCATCAAAGGAAGCACTATTGACGTGCAGTTTGCTGAGCTTCCCCAGTAAACTACGAACGTTCTGATAGTGGATGGAGAACGAATCGATTAGTTTTTTGAAGGCTAAAAGCAAAGGGAGTCTGAGGATTATTTTTGTTAATAAATTCATGAACTATGGCATGTTCTGGCCATAAGAAAGGATCAAGAACCCAAGACACCGTCTAAAAGTCAGAAAGATATATCGCGTCTTTGTTTAAAATTGAGACGATAAATTCGCTACAAGAAACATTCAGTTTTCTGCTGGTCTTAACGTCATTTTCTGAAGCACCAGGGTTCAGGCGGGAAACGAAGACAAACTTCCTGGGAGCAACGCCGGAAAGTGTCGCCGGTTTTCGCTGAGCAACTCCCGAGATCGTAGAGGGCCGTAATCCAGGCGTGGTCAGTTGCACAACATGTAGCCATGATTAGTTTACTAGAAATTAATAATAAATAATTCGTAAAAAGCATACGATTTAAAATTGAAAGGAAAGTTATTTAACTTGCGCGACGAAGGAAACGATCAAAACAGAGAGTAATCAAAGCTTTTATCTAAGTACCACAAGAGCAGTAGTTTGTTTGTATGTTCGCGGTATGCAGAAAACGCTTGCACCAACAACAAAGCTGAACGGAATGCAGCGGTAAGCGGTAAACGCACAGCACACGAAAACAAAAGGGAAAGAATAGAAAAATAAAATAAAACTGAGTTTGTATTCGTAGATTAAAGTCACTGTCTTTATACCACATAATCCAGATGTTTTGGGTAAATAAAGAGCGTCGAAACACGGATCAGTTGCCAAAAATTTGGACTTTGAGGATCAAATATTCACAAGAAAAACTTTGAAAGAAGGGAGAGCGATGGGAAACATGTCCGATTCAAAGCTTGGCTCATGGTTAAAAAAAGGTTGGCTTCCTTTTTTGTTCCACTCTAATTTTAATAACTTAAGTAAATAATAATTTATAACATTATATCATATTCTCATCATATGACATACTGTCATGAAGTGTATCTCACTGTACAGTATGTAAGCTGTACACCAAAACATTTTACCATGCCTAGACTTCATACCCATTTTGCTGTACTCATTGAAAGCTGTATGACTTAGAATTTCAGCCTACTTAATTACTCTCATTAAAAACTGACAAAGTTATAAAGACGGACAGACCGACAGACGGACATGGCTAGATCGACTCGGTTGTTGATGCTGATCAAAAATATATATACTTTATAGGGTCGGAGATGTCTCCTTCACTGCTTTGCAAACTTCTGACTGAAACTATAATACCCTACAAGGGTATGAAAAGTGAAGAAAGTGTCATTCTAGAAATTTGGAAGTAGAGTTGTAGCGAGTTCCAGTATAAAGTTTCTGCCGCCTAGTGTAGTTCGCTAGTGGTATGGCTAGGGTAGACACAAAAAGGTGACCGTTATTATATGCACTCACTTTAAAACAGTTATTTTTGTAATTCGACCAATTCCAATACAAGACTGTCAACATCATAAAGTAGCAGTTCTCTTTTCCTGGAAGTTACTTAATTAATTTTAATTAATTTTTACTTAATTAATTTTAAAATCAAATTCGTTTAATTCTATGTTCCGCCTCTACAATTTCATACTGAGCTCTTTAATATCCACATCAGTGGTTTATTCTCGCTTAATATTTCGAACGGCCTGCCAAATAGATATGACCTGAAATATTTCGTTCCCCTTACTATGGCCAGAGCTCGCAGGGTTGAGTCCCGATTCCCAAAAAAGTCTCAACATTCAGGTTACGTAACCGGTTAGTTGCGAAAAATCTCAACGAGACCTCTGCCATGGGCCCGTTTTTTATTCTCTCTCGGTTGAAGCGGCGAGAGCGGGCTCGCTGTCCGTGACCGGTCTCTTCGCGAAAAGCTGTTGTTGTTAATTTGCACATTTCGCGTAGCGTCAGTTCTTTGTTTGTAGAGCGCGTGTTGGATCGTTAACGATATAATGCGACCAATACTGGACAAAGTGCACAATTTCTTTGCGTTTGATAAAGCAACAAATATTTCAAAATGCAATGAGTGTAAATTATAACTATCTGGACGCCATGCAAAAAATATGAAAAGACATTTACAAACAAAACATCGCGAAGCATTTGACATAAATACATTGGCGAACGAGTAGGTTCGATGCCGCTTCGCTTCCAGAAAGCTTTGCCTTTGCGATCTCCCCTTAAAGTTAACCAGAATCGCAACAAAGCAAAGAAGCGAGAACATCTGCGAGAGAGACCCTTTTCAGACTATTTGGTTGTTCTTTCTCTGAAAGAACTTGATTGATCAAAACGGTTGACCATATTGTGCGAGATCTGACTATGGCTAACAATTATTTTTCGAAGGTAGCATATTTTATTTCGTGCTTATTCAGCGCTCTGCTGGCGTAACATACGTTACTTATCTTGTGATTCTGCGTCAAAACACCGATGGCTATTTGAATTTATCAAATTCGCGGATCAAATTGATTTTGACACACTGTTTAATTCGCTGGTCTGGATAGCTGGTAAGCTTAGAGACATTTAGCTATCGGGACGGCGCAACAACGGCTAAACGGGTGAGGCACAAAGAGGAATGCAAAAATGCAAGAAAAACAAACACTAGCAGCACAATAAAATTGTGAAAATAAAAGAGATTAAATACACAAATAAATATAGCTGCATGCACACGCGACATGACCTGGAACCATAAAGGACACAATGTAGAAGTTTAAATAAACCTTGATGGTTTTAAGCAAAGTTATTACAAAAAACGAGAGCGCAAGAAAAAAAGACGATCGTTCACTTGGAAAAAAAAAAAGATAATAAAATTCTAGTAGACTTCTCCTAAAGAACAATACTAGGCATCACCTTAATATTATAAAAGACGTTGATGCACTACTGTCAGTACACTCAATTGGCTCTTATGAAACCAGGCACGTGCCTGTTGGGGTTAGGTATTAGTAGTCGCGTCGAAAAATATAGAAAAGAATACGAGGAAGTAAACTACCTGCGCGCTGCCTGAATGTTTGCTTGCTTGCGTACTAAGTGGGTCAAGATTAAAGTTTTTAGTTTAGGAAGACTATCTACATGTGAAATTTTTGAGTACAAATCATTAATTCAGTTCAAAGGAGGTTCTACAATGGCCAAAACTAAGGGTATATATGATCTAGTATTTCTACGCTACTTACTTACGCTATTAAATGAGTCTCCAAGGCGCAAAAAAACCGCAACTGGTGTGCAGCAGGTTGACGTGTCCCTGTAACATGCAGTGGGCTCTCAGCAGAATTCTGAGATCGTGTGTTAGAAAAGATTCGGTATCCGAATGTACCGTGGGACTGACCGTTCCCCCGATAATATCCGTTTCATCCCCTAGGGGATCACAAATTTTGACCCCCCATAGCCCCGTCTATTTAACCCCCCAGGGTATAAGGGCCGGACCACCGGCCGATAATGGCACGGCAGATATTCAGTCTGTCTTGCCAAATGCCCTTATTGCAATCCCACCTACGAAACAGATATTTGTTTCGCGGCTCTCCCCTGGTCAAATATCGGAAGATGTCATTGCCTTTATACGAGGCAAAGTCAGAGCCGAAAATTTAAAATTGAAGGTGGAAAAATTTAAATTTTCTTACCCTAGGGACAATTCATTTTTTAAAATAAATGTCCCAAACGAATTCTTTGGCACGATATGCTCTACCAAATTCTGGCCGGAGTATGTGGTTGTTAAAGAATACGAAGCTAAAAAAAGAAACGGCCTGTTGGAATAAGTCTTTCCAAGCCTGATTTGACCACTGCACCATCTACGTCCTCCCAGCCTGTCCAAAAAAACTAATAACCTCTCTGTCAATCTCCTATCAGAATGCAAGAGGCTTACGTAGTAAGCTGCCGAAATTGTATTCTGATAGTTTTGCATTCGCCTCCCATGTTATTGTGTTCACAGAAACCTGGTTAAAGCCGGAGATTCTAAGCTCCAAAGTTTTTCCAGCTGCGTTCACGATTTATCGGCTAGATCGGCCTGTCAGGCGCGGGGGTGGGGTCCTCATAGCGGTTAACTCCACTCTCACG